>CM067174.1:28002386-28048486 GCA_034093135.1 Erigeron breviscapus
ATAAAATTCATATGAACAATAAGCATAAGTCCTAATCATGCAACTAAAACATCAAAAATACACAATCAATCATCATAAAATACATAAAAATCATAACAGTTCATTCAAGCATTTTATCAAACAGTTGGAGGGCAAAATTTGAACAAGAATTATTACCTCAAAACTGATGAACTGATCGAAGTAACAAGACGATTTAGATCAGAAAATGATTACTTGTTTAACCCCACGTTTATTATTATGAATTAGATTGAAAAATATTGATTGATTAATGTAAATTTTGATCGGTTTCTTTGAGAGAAAACAAAGATATTTGTTGGTTTGAATTTGAATTGACTCAAAATGGACCGCGGCGGTCCATTTTGAGTCAATTCAAATTCAAACCAACAAATATCTTTGTTTTCTCTCAAAGAAACCGATCAAAATTTACATTAATCAATCAATATTTTTCAATCTAATTCATAATAATAAACGTGGGGTTAAACAAGTAATCATTTTCTGATCTAAATCGTCTTGTTACTTCGATCAGTTCATCAGTTTTGAGGTAATAATTCTTGTTCAAATTTTGCCCTCCAACTGTTTGATAAAATGCTTGAATGAACTGTTATGATTTTTATGTATTTTATGATGATTGATTGTGTATTTTTGATGTTTTAGTTGCATGATTAGGACTTATGCTTATTGTTCATATGAATTTATGCCTTATTCTGCATGTGTTTGAAATTTTCTGGGTTTGTTTGATGATGGGCTGGGTAATAATATGAGTTTTTGAAGAAAAGTGCCATTTACAGAGCATTTTGCTCGGAAAATGCGATAATTGTTCTTGATGATCTTCAAATCTTCATTATTTCTGGTTAACATGTTCATACATTTCTTAAACAAATCTTTGGATCAAAAGTATCATTTGCAGAGCTTTTAGCTCGGCAATATTTGCTTTTATCAAACCAGATGAACATTTCACCAAGTCTTAAAACAACTTTTGCAGGGCTCTTTGCTCGGCAAACAGTGCATTTTGTTTTAAAAAGTTTTCCAAGTTTAAAACAACTGTTTGCAGAGCATTTTGCTCGGCAAACAGGCCTTTTTGAATTCCAAAATTTTTACAAGTCTTAAAACAACTGTTTGCAGAGCTCTTTGCTCGGCAAACAGTGCATTTTGTTTTAAAAAGTTTTCCAAGTTTAAAACAACTGTTTGCAGAGCATTTTGCTCGGCAAACAGTGCATTTTGTTCAAAACTTTTTCCAAGTCTTAGAACAACTGTTTGCAGAGCATTTTGCTCGGCAAACTACACAAATTGGATTTTCAATTTCTTAGACTTGGATAACTACTGTTTGCAGAGCATTTTTGTTAGAAATCCAAAAATAGTGATAAATTGTAATCTAGATTAGAGGAATTTCTTGTTATTAAATCATAGATAAATGATCACTAAGGTTGAGGGGCTAATTGTGACAATTAGCATAATTGTGTAGTTAGACTATAAATAGCCCTCTCATACCTTATAGATCATAACTTTTGTATAATCCTTTGATAACTTTTATACCTTATAACTTTAACACACAATTCTCTCTCAAAACACACACAAACACCAAGAACACACACTCACCAAATCCATCATTGATGACTTGAATTCGGTGTTATAAATCGTGTTATAACAAGTGGTATCAGAGCAAAACATCGATGTTTTGCTCTGATACCACTTGTTATAACACGATTTATAACACCGAATTCAAGTCATCAATGATGGATTTGGTGAGTGTGTGTTCTTGGTGTTTGTGTGTGTTTTGAGAGAGAATTGTGTGTTAAAGTTATCAGGTATTAAAGTTATCAAAGGATTATACAAAAGTTATGATCTATAAGGTATGAGAGGGCTATTTATAGTCTAACTACACAATTATGCTAATTGTCACAATTAGCCCCTCAACCTTAGTGATCATTTATCTATGATTTAATAACAAGAAATTCCTCTAATCTAGATTACAATTTATCACTATTTTTGGATTTCTAACAAAAATGCTCTGCAAACAGTAGTTATCCAAGTCTAAGAAATTGAAAATCCAATTTGTGTAGTTTGCCGAGCAAAATGCTCTGCAAACAGTTGTTCTAAGACTTGGAAAAAGTTTTGAACAAAATGCACTGTTTGCCGAGCAAAATGCTCTGCAAACAGTTGTTTAAGACTTGGAAAAAGTTTTGAACAAAATGCACTGTTTGCCGAGCAAAATGCTCTGCAAACAGTTGTTTTAAACTTGGAAAACTTTTTAAAACAAAATGCACTGTTTGCCGAGCAAAGAGCTCTGCAAACAGTTGTTCTAAGACTTGGAAAAAGTTTTGAACAAAATGCACTGTTTGCCGAGCAAAATGCTCTGCAAACAGTTGTTTTAAACTTGGAAAACTTTTTAAAACAAAATGCACTGTTTGCCGAGCAAAGAGCTCTGCAAACAGTTGTTTTAAGACTTGTAAAAATTTTGGAATTCAAAAAGGCCTGTTTGCCGAGCTCAAAGCTCTGCAAACAGTTGATTTTAAAACTTGGATTCATTTTGAAAACTAAAAAGCCTTGAATGCCGAGCAAAATGCTCTGCAAACAGTTGTTCTAAGACTTGGAAAAAGTTTTGAACAAAATGCACTGTTTGCCGAGCAAAATGCTCTGCAAACAGTTGTTTTAAACTTGGAAAACTTTTTAAAACAAAATGCACTGTTTGCCGAGCAAAGAGCTCTGCAAACAGTTGTTTTAAGACTTGTAAAAATTTTGGAATTCAAAAAGGCCTGTTTGCCGAGCTCAAAGCTCTGCAAACAGTTGATTTTAAAACTTGGATTCATTTTGAAAACTAAAAAGCCTTGAATGCCGAGCAAAATGCTCTGCATTAAGTTGTTTTAAAGACTTGGTGAAATGTTCATCTGGTTTGATAAAAGCAAATATTTGCCGAGCTAAAAGCTCTGCAAATGATACTTTTGATCCAAAGATTTGTTTAAGAAATGTATGAACATGTTAACCAGAAATAATGAAGATTTGAAGATCATCAAGAACAATTATCGCATTTTCCGAGCAAAATGCTCTGTAAATGGCACTTTTCTTCAAAAACTCATATTATTACCCAGCCCATCATCAAACAAACCCAGAAAATTTCAAACACATGCAGAATAAGGCATAAATTCATATGAACAATAAGCATAAGTCCTAATCATGCAACTAAAACATCAAAAATACACAATCAATCATCATAAAATACATAAAAATCATAACAGTTCATTCAAGCATTTTATCAAACAGTTGGAGGGCAAAATTTGAACAAGAATTATTACCTCAAAACTGATGAACTGATCGAAGTAACAAGACGATTTAGATCAGAAAATGATTACTTGTTTAACCCCACGTTTATTATTATGAATTAGATGAAAAATATTGATTGATTAATGTAAGGCATGAAAGCATTTAAGTTTGTAAATCTAGCATTCCCAACTTGGTTTTCAGAAAATTAAACCTATTTTCATCCAAAGGTTTGGTGAAAAGGTCAGCGAGTTGGTAGTTTGTTGGAACAAAATAGAGTTCGATGTTACCTTTCTCGACATGATCTTTAAGAAAATGGTACCGAACATCTATATGCTTGGTCTTTGTGTGCTGCACCGGGTTGCAAGAAATAGCAATAGCACTCTTTGAGTCACAGTAAATAGGAATTCTGTTGAATTGAAATCCATAATCAGTCAACTGCGTCTTCATCCAAAGAACTTGTGAACAACAACTTGCTGCAGTAACATATTCAGCTTCTGCAGTAGATGTGGATACACAATTCTGTTTCTTTGAAGACCAACTGACCAATCTATCCCCTAGAAACTGTACACTCCCAGAAGTACTCTTTCGATCAAGCGTACAACCTGCATGGTCAGCATCCGAATATGCAATCAACTGAAACCCGGTATCCCTCGGATACCAGAGACCAAGGTTCACAGTGCCTTTCAGGTATCGGAATATCCGTTTGACGGCCTGGAAATGACTTTCCTTAGGATTGGCCTGGTACCTGGCACACATGCATGTGGCGAACATAATATCCGGGCGACTTGCAGTCAAATACATGAGCGAACCTATCATACTGCGATATCTCTTTTGATCAAAAGATTTTCCATTTAAATCAGCATTTATCTTTCTTCGAGCTTCCATGGGTGTTCCAATTGTTTGACAATCCATCATATCAAACTTTTTCAACATGTCCAAAATGTACTTAGATTGATAAATAAAAGTACCATTTGTCAATTGTTTGACTTTACGACCAAGGAAAAAGTTTAATTCACCCATCATGCTTATTTCAAATTTCTTGATCATTAATGCTGAAAAATTCTTGCAGTATTTAGGATTAGTTGACCCGAAAATTATGTCGTCAACATAAATCTGGATTAGAATGATGTCACTCCCTTGTCGTTTGATAAACAAGGTAGTGTCAATCGAACCTTTATTAAAACCAGATTTCACAAGATAAGAGGATAGAGCATCATACCATGCACGAGGCGCTTGTTTCAGACCATATAAAGCCTTGTCTAACCTGTAAACATAGTCCGGATGTTTGGAACTCACAAAACCTTCTGGCTGTTCAACATACACTTCTTCTTTGAGAATCCCATTCAAGAAGGCAGTTTTGACATCCATTTGGTAGTCTATGAAGTTCTTGTAGGCAGCATAGGCAAGAAACATCCGAATAGCCTCAATTCGTGCAACTAGTGCGAATGTCTCATTATAATCAATTCCATCTTGTTGGCAATATCCCTTTGCAACCAATCGTGCTTTGTTACGTACAACAACTCCAGTTTCATCCTTTTTATTCTTGAAGATCCATTTGGTCTTAATTGGCTCCTTATTCTTGTAAGGATTGGGAACCAATTTCCACACCTCAAGACGTTCGAACTGATTAAGTTCTTCTTGCATTGCTTTCACCCAATCTGGAAAACTTAGAGCTTCATTCACTGTCTTTGGTTCAACAATACTCAGAAAATTCACAAACAGACATTCATTCGTGGATGCGGATCTTGTCTGAACTCCAGTTGTTGGATTTCCAATGACTTGAGAAATTGGATGAGCTCTTGTCCATTTGGATGTGTGAGGAATTGGATCAAGTGGATCACCGGATTCTACAGAATCAATAAAACCAGGAGAATGTTGTTCTGTCAATTGTTCAAATGAAGTAGCTATTGGTTCAACAAAGTCGTCTGGATCATAATCTTCATGATTGGTTGAAGGATTTGTCACTTGAGAGATATTATGAGGTTGAGTATGCAACTTTGAAGTATCGGTAGGTGGAAGAGAATCAGATGATGAAATAACATCTGATGATTGTGATGGTAAAGACTCATTGGGATCCATCTCTTTTGAGTTTAAACTGGAAGGTTCACTGGTATTCATTTCATATTCAGGAACTTTCTTCGGAACTTGGAAAAATTCTTCAAATAAGATATCCAAATCTTGTGTTGTTGGAGTAGAGAATGATGATTTGACATTTGAAGCAGTCTTTGTTGCGGAAGCTTGTGGACTTTGAAGTTCGGGTCTTGAACTGTGTTGTTCAAGAACCATTCCCGAGAGTTCATAAAATCTAACATTCATACTCTCTTCAATTCTCTTGGTTCTTCGGTTATATACACGATATGATATCGATTCTCTCGAATAACCGATGAAATATGCCTCATCGCCTTTTGGTTCAAACTTGCCCAGATTATCTCGATCATTGAGAACATAACAAACACATCCAAATATGTGTAAGAAGTTCACATTGGGCTTTCTTTTGTTAATCACCTCATACAGAGTTTTATCAAACCTCTTGTTGATGATGGATCTATTTTGAGTGAAACAGGCAGTAGCAACAGCTTCAGCCCATAGATTCGGAGGCAACTTAGAATAAGCAAGCATTGTTCTAGCTGCTTCAACAAGAGTTCGATTACGACGTTCAACTACTCCATTTTGTTGAGGTGTCCTGGCAGCGGAAAATTGATGAGTAATACCCATGTACTTAAAGAAAGAATCAATTGTTGAATTCTTGAATTTAGTGCCATTGTCTAAGCGAACAATTCGAACTGATGATTTAAGATTTACTTGGGTCTTCTTTATGAAATCAATAATTGCATTCGGAGTGTCACTCTTTGCATGAAGAAAGAATACCCAAGTGTAACGAGAATAATCATCGACAATCACAAGAATGTATCGCTTGCCATGGATACTTTGAACTTTCATAGGGCCACACAAATCCATATGAATAAGGTGCAAAGGACCTTCTGTACTTAGAAACTTCTTTGGTTTGTGTGAAGCTTTCTTCATCTTTCCAATTGCACACGCCGGACAAACATGTTCACTTTCATACTTGTAATCCGGAAGACCTTTAACAAGTTGTTTATCCACGAGCGCATTAATCGTTTGAAAATTAAGATGAGAAAGACGGCGATGCCATAACCAAGAGTTTTGTGCAGTTGCTTTTGAAAGAAGACAAATCTCTGAAGAATTAGATGGAATGTTGTTGAGATCAATAGTGAACAAATTATTGTCTCTTGTTCCAGTAAGAATATCCACACCATCTTCAGTCTGCACTTTGCATTCATATCTCCTGAATAATACTTGAAGATCATTGTCACAAAATTGACCAACACTAAAAAGATTATGTCCTAGTCCTTCAACATAGGAAACTCTCTTGATAGTGACTCCATTTTTAACAATGTCTCCATATCCAAGAATAGGAGCGATATGATCATTTCCGAATCTTACGGTTCCCATGAACTTCTCAACAAAGTTTGTAAGAATAGACTTGTTTCCAGTCATGTGACGAGAACATCCAGAGTCAACATACCATACACAAATAAGAAATTCCTGCAAGGACAAGGAATATGATTTAGGTACCCATGTAGATTGGGTCCTTGCAGGTTAGAGGGATAACATGCAAGTACACATAAAAATAAAGATCAAGCAAAATAACACACAAACAAACTTTTTATTCAAATCACAAACAAACACACATAATTGTTCAAAGCACAAATACGAATTACAAACAATGAAAATTCAAGGTTTATACACAAGTTTTGGTACAAGCAGGACTAGTCCTAGATGTATTAGCACTATTTAGAGAATTTGATCTACGGACAATCCACACTTGTTTCACATTTGTTGTATTCCCATCAAGGTTGACTTTACTAGAAGCATGCGAAAATCTATCCTTAGGAATCCATCTACTGCTACTAGTTAAGTACAAGTCACCTGAAACACGAACATTCTTTTTGTTAGCAAACAATTTGTTATTTTCGGTCTTAACAGGTTTCTTCTTGATGGTTTCTGTGGCCTTGTTCACTTTCTTGATGTTATTAGGTGACAACCAACCATATTGATCTTTGTACTTAGTCATTCGAGAAACAGTATCTCTAACCCTTTGTAAAGTGCACTTAGGATTCTTCTGAGAATACCTAGGAAAACTAGAATACCTAACCTGCTGAGGTTGTTTGTTCCCTAATGAGAAAGTTTCATCTTTGACAATCTTTGGACTACTGCTTGTTTTGACTTCTTTTTGAATCTTAGGTTCAGATTTAACTTTATACTTCTGTGGTTGTCTAGAAGTCTTAGAAACTATGGGACCTTTGTTTGGTTTTGGTGTTGAATCCGTCTTGGGTGACGGTTTGGTCTTTGGTTTTGAGTTAGTCTTTGTTAATTGTTTGGTCTTTGGTTTTGAATCAGTCTTGGGTGATGGGTTGGTCTTTGGTTTTGAATCAGTCTTGGGTGATGGGTTTGTCTTTGGTTTTATTCATTCTTTGTGGGTGGTCTTTGGTCTTTGGAATTTATCGAATGGGGAAGGTTGTGAAGAGTGTGACTTTGGAATCTTCTTTAGAAAAAATTCATGTTTATCATCCTTTTGAACAAAATGTTTTTCAAATTCAGGATCAAAATCATAATTTCCTTCCAAAATTGTTGACATATCATCAGTTTCCAATTTCACACTTGCTTCACTGTTCTTAAACGGACAAGGACTTCCCTTGAGTGGAATTGATGCTTTTTCTTTCTCTTTAAAAGATTGAAGTGCAATTTTCTGAAATTCGAATTCCACTTTCAGATTATTAAGTTCCTTTAGCACATTCAACTTTTGTTCCTTTTCTTTTTCAAACTTTTGTTTGAAAGCATCAATTTCATTCAAGTATGATTGAGTTCCCTCAGAAAACTTGGTAAAAGAATCAGTTCCTGAAGCAGTCGGGAAGAAATAATCATCAACATCATAGAATTCATCTAGATCACCATGAGTTTGAACAGACACATGAACAACTTCACACTCTGTTTGCACAGATGCATTTACAATTTCACAGATAGAGCATGCAGTTTGTGAAGTTTTCTCAATTTGACACACAGAATGGTTTGGTGGAGTTGGGGTGGCCATGACTTCACAAACGGGACAATTGGGGTGATCACAGTCATTGTCATGATTCTTGGGTGGGTCATAGTGATTTTGAGTCTTCAAATTATCTATTAAGGATTGTTTTTCATCAAGAGACTTTTGCAAATCCTCTATTACCTTTTCCAAAACACTTTGTGGAACATACGGTCTTTCAACAACAGGTTTTGGAATTGGAATAGGTTCTTCTAAAGGTTTTTCTTTAAAATACTCAAGAATTTCAGGAATTATAGCCTCATGAGTTTCTTTTTTGTGATTTTCTTTTTCGATTTTATGTGTAATGTAAAGAGTAGAATTTGAGCTTTTGTGTGTGTTTTAGTGTGTGTCAATGGCGGTTTCTAGAGAGATAAAGTAGAGAGAGAAAGCAGAGATATCAGGGAAAGATTGGTTAGCATTATGGGGTAAAAGGTTACAAAGTTCATTATGGAGGGGGTTTATATACATATGACTAATTTACACTAAGCCCCCTTCCATACTTAGACATTTACATTCTAAGTACAAATATATAACAAGGAAACAAATCAACTACTACATTTATATTTCTAACAATCTCCCCCTTAGTAGTGATTTGTCAAAAATATCCAGTCTTTGTTTATCTTCAAGCTCTCGTATTTGGTCTGTCTTTGTTTGGATGCCAGAACCAGTTTTCTCCTTCAGGTCTGTCATCTGGAACAATCATATTTGCTTCAAAGTTTCTTGGTGGAATGTTTTGTGGACCTGGAAGATGACTTGGCTCGTACTTGATCCAACAACCTCCTCTTCGACGTACGACGTACTTAGACTTCTGAACATTCTTTGCCTCTCTCATCATTCTGATACTGTCTCTGTACTCGAGTCTTTGATTGATCTTGGAGATTACTTTATCAAATACTTCCTTTTTCTTTTTATCTTGCTCATCTTCTTTTAAACACAACAAAACATTCTTACAAAACTCTAATGTTCCATCTGAATAAGAAGCAAGTTCATCCATACGAATGAAAATCTTCTTCTTTCTGCTATTCAAAAAGACAACACCGAAGGATGGTTCTTCTATGACATGACCAATACTGAGCTGTTCGATGTCTTTGGTGTAGAGACTTTGATCTGGATATGGTACATTGATCTTTCTCTTAACAACTTCAAAACCAATTTGAAAGTCTTCCAATGAAGCGTATTGAATGCAGCTTGACATGTATCTTTTAACAGCTTCAAAGGCAATAACATCTTCTTTGTATCTTTGCATTGCATTCAAGAAATGGTTGTAGAGAAAAATAATGTCATCTACTGGCAGCAGCTTGAACTGAGCTTCTATGAATCTGTACATCTTATTGTTGTCTCTTTTCACATGGTAACAAGGGACAGAGATAGAAACCCTTTTAACCAAGATTACTCTGACAAGCACCAAAATCTTGTGGTTTCTTTGTTCTTCGAGAAGCTTTGGATTGTATTGCTTAGTGAGTTTAAGAAGCTCTTTGTATTCTTCAATTTGCCTTGCTTCCTTAAACTTGTACATCGAATCCAACTCTGGTCTCTTCGTTTTGATCACTTTGGTAGCTCCACAAAAGATCGGATAAGCTCTTTCTTCTAGAAATCTAGACTTCTTAGCTGCCTCCTTTGGCTTAACACCCAGAGCAATCATTCTTTCTTTATCCCTCAAGAAGTATCCCCGATTAATAAACCTCCTTTGTTCTTCAGTCAATTCTGTTGGAAAGTAATCAGGAAGAACTTCCTCGGATATGATTGCTTCTTTCAACACTTGTTTATATGTTGACTTCTTGAAATTCTGAGATGCAGCTTCAGGAGCCTTTCTCAATTCATCAAAACTATTGAAGTCTTCAAAAGTGTAATGTTGTGGAGTTGTGAAACCATGAGTAGATGATTCTCCAACTTCTTTTCTGCTTGAAGAACCTGTTTCAAAATAATCAAGGTCTGGAAATTCTTCAAACATTGGTTCTTCATCAGCTTCTACATTTGCTGGAGTCTCAACTATTTCCGGCTCATCCAATATTACATTATCTTTTCTTGCCTCAACTTCTGCTTCGTTTTCAGCATATTCCACAATTTCATTTTCTATGACAAACCCTTCTTCTTCATCAACTACAACATTTTCATTCTCTTCTTCTTTTTCTTCATCACTATCTGCTCCAAAAACTTCATTAAACTTTCTTTTGATTTCAGCAACTCTTGCAATCTCCTCTGGGTCATCTTCATTGTTTCTTTCATTAAATCTTTCAGTGAAATCTTTAACTATTTGATTTGTGAGTCCCAAATATAGATGAATAACAAACCCGACTGGCAAGTACAACTGATCTTGATGGACAAGTTCAGTTTACGATCCAGATATGGATAACAAGCAACAATTGACTAGATACAAAATGTAAGAACAAGTGGCAGAAACTATATAAGGATATATATAAATATAATCAAGTATGTAGCATTGAGACACGTTGTTTTCTTTTCAATGTATTTGATTTATTGATGTATAAACAAATACAAGGATTGTTGCGGAACAAAGATAAACACCCAAGTGTAAGTATCTAAACAATCCTGAAATACAAGTGATCTAATTAACTTGGAAATACTCGTAAGTTTACTTAGAGTATATCTCACAAGTTGCAATGCTAAAGTTTCAAGCTCTTTGCAAGTTGTGAGAAGACTTTGTATTTATAGACCAAGTCCATGATGATGTGGACAAGATCGTACAAATGTGGTTGTGAGCATTTAAGGAATTAAACCTAATTCCTTATATGCTCAACTAGGAAGAGTATATAAGTCAGTTGATGTGACTTATAGTGCAATTGTCATCTCTCACAATCCTGTCATGCACTCCAAAACTAAGCATATCGACCTCAGGTATCATTTCATAAGAGATCACATTATTAAAGGTGATATTGAACTTCATTTCATTCCCACTGATAAACATCTCGCTGATGTTTTTACAAAACCCTTGGATGTCAAAACATTAAAACATCTTATCAGTGAGTTATGTATGCTAACTCCAGTGTAGCATCACCTCAGGGGGAAGTGTCAAATATTTTTATACTTAAAAGAATTTTTCTCTAAGGGGGAACTTTGCTTTCAGAAAAATATTTTGACTGAAATGTTTCAGTCCACTGAATGCTTTCAGAATAAGTTTTAAACTGAGATGGTTCAGATTCCTTAATTCTGATCATGCTCAGATTGTGTTGAGTCATTTCTGAAATAAATCAGTCCTTTGTAATGTCCTTTGGATACTTGGTTGTTTTTATGGACACGTGATTGTTATTGTATAACGATACCTTTTTGCTGACGTGTCATACAAGTTGCGCCGTAAGTGGAATAGTAATGATCACTTTTCATTAAAAAGAGGAAAAGGTTTTTGGAAAAGTGAGGTCTCAACCGTCGTTGCATTAAATGCGGACATATACCAAAATTATTTTCGGATTTCACAACCGATCAAAACTGTTTTCAAATAAAATATTATTTTGGTTTTTGAAATTCAAAACTATTTTTGATATATTTTGTGAGTCCCAAATATAGATGATTAACTAAACCCGACTGGCAAGTACAACTAATCTTGATGGACAAGTTAAGTTTACGATCCAGATATGGATAACAAGAAACAATTGACTTAAAGTAAAAAGCAAGAACTAAATGGCAGAAACTATATAAGATATATATATGTATAATCAAGTATGTAGCATTGAGACACGTTGTTTTCTTTCTAATGTATTTGATTTATTGATATATAAACAAATACAAGGATTGTTGCGGAACAAAGATAAACACCCAAGTGTAAGTATCTAAACAATCCCGAAAAACAAGTGATCTAAATAACTTGGAAATACTCGTAAGTTTACTTAGAGTATATCTCACAAGTTGCAATGCTAAAGTTTCAAGCATTTTGCAAGTTGTGAGAAGACTTTATATTTATAGACCAAGTTCATGATGACATGGACAAGATCGTATAAAAGTGGTTGTGAGCATTTAAGGAATTAAACTTAATTCCTTACATGCTTGTACTAGGAAGAGTATATAAGTCAGTTGATGTGACTTATAGTACTATGTTCCAAACCTATACTTTTACCTTGTACCTTTTATTAATAGATAAATCTATTAACTGGGTAAAGGTATGTAAAGTAAAAAGTCTTCCTCGTAATCAGTGTAAAGTGTTGTAAATACTTTACACTGAGATGCTTCAGTCTTCGATCTGGTAGAATCACTCTTTGCTCGCTTCTGAGATGATTCTCTTCTTCATCCTTCAGTCTTTGACTTCAGAATGAATGCTTCAGATTTATCTCGATCTGAACTGAAGTGAAGCTTCAGTGAAGGAATTCTGAGACATCTCAGAATTCTGTACAAACGTCTTCACTAAACTTCAAGCTATTTCTGAACAAATTATACTTGGTCGATTTCCGGCCTAACATGATTAACTTCTCTTTGAGTTTCATCAGCAAGTTCTTTCCATCTTTTATCAGATCTAGCTCTAAGAGCAGCTAATCTTTCAATTTCAGCTTGATCCTCTTCTATATCATCTTAGTTTCCACCCCCAGTTCTTTCTTCCATTACTACATCCTCAACATTCACATCAACTCTTGCCGAAGAATTATCAATATTAGTTTGACCTTCTCCTTGGTTCTCCCCCTCGGGGTGATCATCAGAATCAGGATCATCCCGTCGAGAAGCAACCGAGGCCGGTCGGCAAGATTCTAACGCTAACAATCTTAACTCAAATGCAGCAAGTTTCACATCGTATTCAGCTTTCTGAGATTGAACTTGATCTTGTAAAGCTTTAACTCTTCTTTCATTAGCAACTTCTCTTTCTCTTACCTCAAGAGCATTCAGCACTCCTCTTTCAGTTACAGTCAACAAATCACCCTCAGACCGTAAGATATTCAACAAAACTTCACATACAGAATCTTTGGTTGGTTGATTTGTTGATGTTGATGGAATTTGATTTGGTGTTGGTGTTCTTTGTGTTGGTGTTTGAGATGGAGGAACCAACCCGGAGGTTGTCTGCATACTTGTAGTGTGACCTAAATTCAGCGAAGCTGAATCAGGATTTCCTGCGGATCCTAGGGTTACACCCTCACCAGCAGTTTCAGATTCATGGGCTTTGCAACCCGAATCAAGTTGTGTCCTAGACTATGATAATTCACTGTCCGGGACTTGTTGTTGTTGGGCAACACCTCTAACAACACCGGGGTCACTGAGAATGCCCGTTAATACAGTCTCAGGTTGATCCTGAGGAACAGCAGTGTCACTACGGCGTTCATACTGTCCCCCAGTCTCGGTTTGAGAACTGTTACCTGCGGCTAAGGCTGGCGTGATGTTAGCTAAGGCAGGATTTCCAAGCTGTCCTTGAGGGTCACACAAAGTGGGTCCCTCTCCGCTTGTTCCGGCACTAGTACTCAACTGGGCTTGTGAATCTGTGTGCCTAGGAGATCTAGACTCTTGTGCACGAAATGAAGTCGAGACGTGGGGCTGTTCCTCTCTATTTTCAACACTCTCATCCTCCAAATGAGGAGAGTGTGGTGAACGTGGCTGTTCCCCGTGCGTTTATGAGACTAACTCCTGTTGTGAGGAGTCAGAATGGCGAGGAGAGTTCGGTGCAAGCGAGAATGGGGAGTTCTCGACTTCTACCCTAGGGTTGACATCCCGGCTAGACACATTGGTTTCAACTATCGGAGGGCCAACGTTTTCTTTATGCCCTTGTCCTAACCCGGACCTCTCAACTACGCCCTCATTCCCTCCTTGTTCCTCCTGCACATTTGCATCTCCTGTGCTAACATTCTCAGATTGCAATTCAGATAATACATTATCAACAATTCTTGTTACTTGTTCAGCATCAAATTCAGTTGAGGCACCAACTTGTTCATTCAAATCTGCTGAGGTAGATTCATATCTTTGGCTTGCAGATTTAGACGACTTATGTTTCCTTTTTGATTTCTTCTTTGATGATGGCTTTCGACTAATCATTTTAAATCGTCTGCCTGGTGGTGGAGTTGGTTCATCCGGTAATGCTGAAGCAAGCGGTGTAGGATTAAGTACGGGTGATAAACGAGGTGGTGTTAGAATTGGTGGATTTGGCGAAACAACGGATGGTATTGGTGTAGATTGTGAAGGTGAAGATTGTGAAAATTGAACGGGTGGTGGAGATTGTGTTGTTTGAATGGGTGGTGTTGATTGAGAAACAGGGGAAGAAATAGGTTCAGGTGTAGCAACTTCTTGCTCAAACATAACTCTTTTAGATTTCCTTTTCTTCTGCCCAGAAGTCCCCTCATCACTAACCCCTCTTTTTCTTTTAGATGACCTAGGACCCTCACTTGGCGACCTATTCACAGCTTGGGTAGGAATCTGTCGGTTTTCAGATCCCATCGCTGTGGCTAACCACTCTCTATAAGCCCTAAGGTGAGGACTCTGAGCAGGAACCAAGTTAAGCAGAAATGGTGGAATCGGAAAAGGTCTTGCAATTTCACTTCCTGTGCCTCGTATTCTCATGTTTGACTTATACATTGCAATGACACATTTGAAACTGTTTTCCAACTTTGGAATCTCTTCAACATTATCAAGTACGTCTTCGATTATCAAAGTGAAAAATCGAATATAAGGAATGTATTTTCTTTCTTGAACATCCTTTCCTTTCACAACTTGTCTCATTTTGTCCCACACAATCTTGGCAAAATCACATTTAACATTATGTGTGACAGCATAGTATATCGACAGTGAGTGCTTTGTCATTGTATCAATCCCCTTCTGGGATGGCATCAGACAGGTGCTTAAGACATTGTACATGGTATGCCATAATGTAGCCACATTCATCCGTTTAAAATCCCTCATGGATGTCAATTCCCCTTCATATCCCAAAGCATGTACAGCAGACAACATTTCATCAACTGATGGCAACTCTTCATACTCTTCTTGTTCAGGAAAACCAATGATCGATCTGAATTCATCTAGTGTGAATTGGCAGTTAAACTCATTCTCATCTGATTGAAGAGTATATCTAAAGTATTCTTCTTTATTATGTCTTTTATTTCCTTTCACAACTTGTCTCATTTTGTCCCACACAATCTTGGCAAAATCACATTTAACATTATGTGTGACAGCATAGTATATCGACAGTGAGTGCTTTGTCATTGTATCAATCCCCTTCTGGGATGGCATCAGACAGGTGCTTAAGACATTGTACATGGTATGCCATAATGTAGCCACATTCATCCGTTTAAAATCCCTCATGGATGTCAATTCCCCTTCATATCCCAAAGCATGTACAGCAGACAACATTTCATCAACTGATGGCAACTCTTCATACTCTTCTTGTTCAGGAAAACCAATGATCGATCTGAATTCATCTAGTGTGAATTGGCAGTTAAACTCATTCTCATCTGATTGAAGAGTATATCTAAAGTATTCTTCTTGATTATGTCTTTTATTTCCTTTCACAACTTGTCTCATTTTGTCCCACACAATCTTGGCAAAATCACATTTAACATTATGTGTGACAGCATAGTATATCGACAGTGAGTGCTTTGTCATTGTATCAATCCCCTTCTGGGATGGCATCAGACAGGTGCTTAAGACATTGTACATGGTATGCCATAATGTAGCCACATTCATCCGTTTAAAATCCCTCATGGATGTCAATTCCCCTTCATATCCCAAAGCATGTACAGCAGACAACATTTCATCAACTGATGGCAACTCTTCATACTCTTCTTGTTCAGGAAAACCAATGATCGATCTGAATTCATCTAGTGTGAATTGGCAGTTAAACTCATTCTCATCTGATTGAAGAGTATATCTAAAGTATTCTTCTTGATTATGTCTTTTATTTCCTTTCACAAATTCAATAGATTCCCATAGCTCAAATATATACTTTTCCGGAACAATTGCACCACTAGTTAAAGCAGTTTCCAAAGGATGATGGCTTAGAATCTCCGTTATAATTGGGAATTTGGATGTGAATGGTATATGAAGAGCATGATTGGCTTGCATCTTCATAGTTGCACCTTCTTGGAACATCACCATCTTTGTTTTTATAATTTTTCTGAAAAATTAGACTGACCAAAGTTTGACCAGAAAAACAATTTAAACACAGAAAAATAACACACCAACATTTAATAAACACATTTAATACACAAAGACAATGTTTCGCACATATATCAGAAATGAGAAAACAAAGTAGTACACAAAGGCGTTCAATACCTTGCTTCTCACCCTAATATATATACGAAACATGACGATATATAGAATCACATAAGTATTGAAAGATAAGAAAACAAAGGTAGTACACAAAGGCGTTCAATACCTTGCTTCTCACCCTAATATATATACGAAACATGACGATATATAGAATCACATAAGTATTGAAAGATAAGAAAACAAAGGTAGTACACAAAGGCGTTCAATACCTTGCTTCTCACCCTAATATATATACGAAACATGACGATATATAGAATCACATAAGTATTGAAAGATAAGAAAACAAAGGTAGTACACAAAGGCGTTCAATACCTTGCTTCTCACCCTAATATATATACGAAACATGACGATATATAGAATCACATAAGTATTGAAAGATAAGAAAACAAAGGTAGTACACAAAGGCGTTCAATACCTTGCTTCTCACCCTAATATATATACGAAACATGACGATATATAGAATCACATAAGTATTAAAAGATAAGAAACAAAAATTGATTTTGGCAAAAACTTTGAAAATTATCAGCATTTGCCGAGATAAAATCTCAGCAAATGGCTATTTCATGACTTAGAAGAATTTGAACATTTTGAGAAAACGATCATTTGCCGAGATAAAATCTCAGCAAATGGCTATTTCATGACTTAGAAGAATTTGAACATTTTGAGAAAACGATCATTTGCCGAGATAAAATCTCAGCAAATGGCTATTTCATGACTTAGAAGAATTTGAACATTTTGAGAAAACGATCATTTGCCGAGATAAAATCTCAGCAAATGGCTATTTCATGACTTAGAAGAATTTGAACATTTTGAGAAAACGATCATTTGCCGAGATAAAATCTCAGCAAATGGCTATTTCATGACTTAGAAGAATTTGAACATTTTGAGAAAACGATCATTTGCCGAGATAAAATCTCAGCAAATAGACAATTTAGGACTTTGAAAATTTTGACTTGTGAAAAACATGCATTTGCCGAGCAAAAACCTCGGCAAATGGCCTATTTGATTTGAGAATTTTGTTAAGACAAAATATTCACAAGTTTTGTTTGACCAACAAAATTTTGAAGAATTTGAGACAAACATCCATTTGCCGAGCAAAAATCTCAGCAAATGACCCTTTTTGGTCAGAAATTTTGTTAAGACAAAATATTCACAAGTTTTGTTTGACCAACAAAATTTTGAAGAATTTGAGACAAACATCCATTTGCCGAGCAAAAATCTCAGCAAATGGATATTTCATGACTTAGAAGAATTTGAACATTTTGAGAAAACAAGCATTTGCCGAGCAAAAACCTCGGCAAATGGCCATTTAGACTGAAACATCTAATAAGTCAAAATTTGGACAAGATTTTCAAAACATAGCATTTGCCGAGATAAAATCTCAGCAAATGGCTATTTCATGACTTAGAAGAATTTGAACATTTTGAGAAAACGATCATTTGCCGAGATAAAATCTCTGCAAATGACCTTTTTGAATCAAATGGTTGACAACAACATTATGAACAAGTTTTGCCAGTTTTATGAAGATTTGAAGAATGATATGAACAAAATATAGCATTTGCCGAGATAAAATCTCTGCAAATGGCACATATAGAATTCAAGACTTAAGAAAAATTTTCACAAAATGCAGATTTGCCGAGATAAAATCTCAGCAAATGGCTATTTCATGACTTAGAAGAATTTGAACATTTTGAGAAAACGATCATTTGCCGAGATAAAATCTCAGCAAATGGCTATTTCATGACTTAGAAGAATTTGAACATTTTGAGAAAACGATCATTTGCCGAGATAAAATCTCAGCAAATGGCTATTTCATGACTTAGAAGAATTTGAACATTTTGAGAAAACGATCATTTGCCGAGATAAAATCTCAGCAAATGGCTATTTCATGACTTAGAAGAATTTGAACATTTTGAGAAAACGATCATTTGCCGAGATAAAATCTCAGCAAATGGCTATTTCATGACTTAGAAGAATTTGAACATTTTGAGAAAACGATCATTTGCCGAGATAAAATCTCAGCAAATGGCTATTTCATGACTTAGAAGAATTTGAACATTTTGAGAAAACGATCATTTGCCGAGATAAAATCTCAGCAAATGGCTATTTCATGACTTAGAAGAATTTGAACATTTTGAGAAAACGATCATTTGCCGAGATAAAATCTCAGCAAATGGCTATTTCATGACTTAGAAGAATTTGAACATTTTGAGAAAACGATCATTTGCCGAGATAAAATCTCAGCAAATGGCTATTTCATGACTTAGAAGAATTTGAACATTTTGAGAAAACGATCATTTGCCGAGATAAAATCTCTGCAAATGGCACATATAGAATTCAAGACTTAAGAAAAATTTTCACAAAATGCAGATTTGCCGAGATAAAATCTCAGCAAATGGCTATTTCATGACTTAGAAGAATTTGAACATTTTGAGAAAACGATCATTTGCCGAGATAAAATCTCAGCAAATGGCTATTTCATGACTTAGAAGAATTTGAACATTTTGAGAAAACGATCATTTGCCGAGATAAAATCTCAGCAAATGGCTATTTCATGACTTAGAAGAATTTGAACATTTTGAGAAAACGATCATTTGCCGAGATAAAATCTCAGCAAATGGCTATTTCATGACTTAGAAGAATTTGAACATTTTGAGAAAACGATCATTTGCCGAGATAAAATCTCAGCAAATGGCTATTTCATGACTTAGAAGAATTTGAACATTTTGAGAAAACGATCATTTGCCGAGATAAAATCTCAGCAAATGGCTATTTCATGACTTAGAAGAATTTGAACATTTTGAGAAAACGATCATTTGCCGAGATAAAATCTCAGCAAATGGCTATTTCATGACTTAGAAGAATTTGAACATTTTGAGAAAACGATCATTTGCCGAGATAAAATCTCAGCAAATGGCTATTTCATGACTTAGAAGAATTTGAACATTTTGAGAAAACGATCATTTGCCGAGATAAAATCTCAGCAAATGGCTATTTCATGACTTAGAAGAATTTGAACATTTTGAGAAAACGATCATTTGCCGAGATAAAATCTCAGCAAATGGCTATTTCATGACTTAGAAGAATTTGAACATTTTGAGAAAACGATCATTTGCCGAGATAAAATCTCAGCAAATGGATATTTCATGACTTAGAAGAATTTGAACATTTTGAGAAAACAAGAAGATATTTTGATTTGAATTTTGAAATGAATCACTTGGCCCGCCCAGTTTCCTTTTAAACCACGAATCCGGGTCGTGGGTCTGGGTTTGCCCCGCGTGCCAACCCGGATCCCAAGTGGTTTTGGGCTTCAATCAAGTTGGGCTGAAATGATTTTGGGCTCTTTTTGGGTTTTACACAAAAACAAACAAACAAAAATAAAAATAAAAATAAAAATAAAAGAAAATAAAAAAAACTTATTAAAACAACAAAAAATTTAAAAAAAACTTTTTATCTTTTTTTTAAAATTTTCTAATTTTGTATTTGATTTTTCAGATTTAAAAAAAACAAACATACATAACATACAATAAACAAATAACACAAACAGATAAAAAAAAATTAAAAAATAAGCAAACAAATATTCACATACATTTGCACACTCCCCCTCAAATTAAGCATATATCAAGACAGTAAATTTACAAACTCCCCCTTAAATCATGCATTCTACCCTTTTTCTCCCCCTCAAACATTGCATGTAGTAACAAGTAAAACACATCAATGTTTGAAACAGAAAATGAACATAGAATACATGGCATGAAAGCATTTAAGTTTGTAGATCTAGCATTCCCAACTTGGTTTTAAGAAAATTGAACCTTTGTTCGTCCAGAGGTTTGGTGAAAAGGTCAGCAAGTTGGTAGTCTGTTGGGACAAAATAGAGTTCGATGTTACCTTTCTCGACATGATCTTTAAGAAAATGGTACCGAACATCTATGTGCTTGGTCTTTGTATGTTGTACAGGATTGCAAGAAATAGCAATAGCACTCTTAGAGTCACAGTAGATGGGAATTCTGTTGAACTGAAATCCATAATCAGTCAACTGAGTCTTCATCCAAAGAACTTGTGAACAACAGCTTGCTACAGCAACGTATTCAGCTTCTGCAGTAGATGTGGATACACAATTTTGTTTCTTCGAAGACCAACTGACTAATCTATCCCCTAAAAACTGTACGCTTCCAGAAGTACTCTTTCGGTCAAGCTTACAACTTGCATGGTCAGCATCCGAATATGCTACCAATTGAAACCCAGTATCCCTTGGATACCAGAGACCAAGGTTCACAGTGCCTTTCAGGTATCGGAATATCTGTTTGACGGCCTGGAAATGACTTTCCTTTGGATTGGCCTGGTACCTGGCACACATGCATGTGGCAAACATAATATCCGGGCGACTTGCAGTCAAATACATGAGTGACCCTATCATACTGCGATATTTCTTTTGATCAAAAGATTTTCCATTTAAGTCAGCATTAATCTTTGTTCGAGCTTCCATGGGTGTCCCAATTGTTTGACAATCCATCATATCAAACTTTTTCAACATGTCAAGAATGTACTTAGATTGACAAATAAAAGTACCATTTGACAACTGTTTTACTTGAAGGCCAAGGAAAAAGTTTAATTCACCCATCATACTCATTTCAAATTTCTTGATCATTAAAGCTGAAAAATTCTTGCAGTATTTAGGGTAGTTGACCCGAAAATTATGTCGTCAACATTGATCTGGATTAGAATGATGTCACTCCCTTGTCGTTTGATAAACAAGGTAGTGTCAATCGAACCTTTGCTAAAACCAGATTTCACAAGATAAAAAGATAGAGCATCATACCATGCACGAGGCGCTTGTTTCAGACCATATAAAGCCTTGTCTAACCTGTAAACATAGTCCGGATGTTTAGAATTCACAAAACCTTCTGGTTGTTCAACGTACACTTCTTCTTTGAGAATCCCATTCAAGAAGGCAGTTTTGACATCCATTTGGTAGACTGTGAAGTTCTTGTAGGCAGCATAGGCAAGAAACATCCGAATAGCCTCAATTCGTGCAACTGGTGCGAATGTCTCATCGTAATCAATTCCATCTTGTTGGCAGTATCCCTTCGCAACCAATCGTGCTTTGTTACGTACAACAACTCCAGTTTCATCCTTTTTGTTCTTGAAGATCCATTTGGTCTTAATTGGCTCCTTATTCTTGTAAGGATTGGGAACCAATTTCCATACCTCAAGACGTTCGAACTGATTAAGTTCTTCTTGCATTGCTTTCACCCAATCTGGACAACTTAGAGCTTCATTCACTGTCTTTGGTTCAACAATACTCAGAAAATTCACAAACAAACATTCATTCGCGGATGCGGATCTTGTCTGAACTCCAGTTGTTGGATTACTAATGACTTGAGAAATTGGATGAGCTCTTGTCCATTTGGTTGTGTGAGGAATTGGATCAAGTGGATCACCAGATTCTTCAGAATCAATAAAATCAGGAGAATGTTGTTCTGTCAATTGTTCAAACGAAGTAGCAATTGTTTCAACAAAGTCGTCGGGATCATAAACTTCAGGATTGGTTGAAGGATTTGTCACTTGAGTTATCGGTAGGTGGAGGAGAATCAGATGATGAATTAACATCTGATGATTGTGATGGTGAAGACTCATTGGGATCCATCTCTTTTGAATTTGAACTGGATGGTTCATTTGTAATCACATCAGATTCAGGAACTTTCTTCGGAACTTGGAAAAATTCTTCAAACAAGATATCCAAATCTTGTGTTGTTGGAGTAGAGAATGATGATTTGACATTTGAAGCAATTTTTGTTGCGGAAGCTTGTGGACTTTGAAGTTCGGGTCTTGAACTGTGTTGTTCAAGAACCATCCCCGAGAGTTCATCAAATCTAACATTCATACTCTCTTCAATTCTCTTGGTTCTTCGGTTATATACACGATATGCTATCGATTCTCTCGAATAACCGATGAAATATGCCTCATCGCCTTTTGGTTCAAACTTTCCCAGATTATCTCGATCATTGAGAACATAACATACACATCCAAAAATGTGCAAGAAGTTCACATTGGGCTTTCTTTTGTTTATCACCTCATATGGAGTTTTATCAAACCTCTTATTTATGATTGATCTATTTTGAGTGAAGCAGGCAGTAGCAACAGCTTCAATCGATAGATTCGGAGGCAACTTAGAATAAGCAAGCATTGTCCTAGCTGCTTCAATAAGAGTTTGATTTCGACGTTCAACTACTCCATTCTGTTGAGCTGTCCTGACAGCGGAAAATTGATGAGTAATACCCATGGACTTGAAGAAAGAATCTATTGTTGAATTCTTGAATTCAGTGCCATTGTCCGAGCGAACAATTCTAACCGATGATTTAAGATTTACTTGGGTCTTCTTAATGAAATCAATGATCACACTCGGAGTATCACTCTTTGCATGAAGAAAGAATACCCAAGTATAACGAGAATAATCATCGACAATCACAAGAATGTATCGCTTGCCATGGATACTTTGAACTTTCATGGGACCACACAAATCCATATGAATAAAGTGCAAAGGACCTTCTGTACTTCGAAACTTCTTTGGGTTGTGTGAAGCTTTCTTCATCTTTCTAATTGCACAAGCTGGACACACATGTTCACTTTCATACTTGTAGTCTGGAAGACCTTCAATAAGTTGTTTATCCACGAGCGCATTAATCGTTTGAAAATTAAGATGAGAAAGACGGCGATGCCATAACCAAGAATTTTGTGCAGTTGCTTTAGAAAGAAGACAAATCTCTGAAGAATGAGATGGAATGTTGTTTGGTTTCGGTCTTGAATCAGTCTTGGGTGATGGGTTGGTCTTTGGTTTTGAATCAGTCTTGGGTGATGGGTTGGTCTTTGGTTTTGAATCAGTCTTGGGTGATGGGTTGGTCTTTGGTTTTGAATCAGTCTTGGGTGATGGGTTGGTCTTTGGTTTTGAATCAGTCTTGGGTGATGGGTTGGTCTTTGGTTTTGAATCAGTCTTGGGTGATGGGTTGGTCTTTGGTTTTGAATCAGTCTTGGGTGATGGGTTGGTCTTTGGTTTTGAATCAGTCTTGGGTGATGGGTTGGTCTTTGGTTTTGAATCAGTCTTGGGTGATGGGTTGGTCTTTGGTTTTGAATCAGTCTTGGGTGATGGGTTGGTCTTTGGTTTTGAATCAGTCTTGGGTGATGGGTTGGTCTTTGGTTTTGAATCAGTCTTGGGTGATGGGTTGGTCTTTGGTTTTGAATCAGTCTTGGGTGATGGGTTGGTCTTTGGTTTTGAATCAGTCTTGGGTGATGGGTTGGTCTTTGGTTTTGAATCAGTCTTGGGTGATGGGTTGGTCTTTGGTTTTGAATCAGTCTTGGGTGATGGGTTGGTCTTTGGTTTTGAATCAGTCTTGGGTGATGGGTTGGTCTTTGGTTTTGAATCAGTCTTGGGTGATGGGTTGGTCTTTGGTTTTGAATCAGTCTTGGGTGATGGGTTGGTCTTTGGTTTTGAATCAGTCTTGGGTGATGGGTTGGTCTTTGGTTTTGAATCAGTCTTGGGTGATGGGTTGGTCTTTGGTTTTGAATCAGTCTTGGGTGATGGGTTGGTCTTTGGTTTTGAATCAGTCTTGGGTGATGGGTTGGTCTTTGGTTTTGAATCAGTCTTGGGTGATGGGTTGGTCTTTGGTTTTGAATCAGTCTTGGGTGATGGGTTGGTCTTTGGTTTTGAATCAGTCTTGGGTGATGGGTTGGTCTTTGGTTTTGAATCAGTCTTGGGTGATGGGTTGGTCTTTGGTTTTGAATCAGTCTTGGGTGATGGGTTGGTCTTTGGTTTTGAATCAGTCTTGGGTGATGGGTTGGTCTTTGGTCTTTGGAACTTATCGAATGGGGAAGGTTGTGAAGAGTGTGACTTTGGAATCTTCTTTAGAAAAAATTCATGTTTTTCCTCTTTTTGAACAAAATGTTTTTCAAAATCAGGAGCAAAATCATAATTTCCTTCCAAATAAGTTGAGAAATCATCTGTTTCCAATTTCACACTTGCTTCACTTCTCTTGAGTGGAATTGATGCTTTTTCTTTCTCTTTAAAAGATTGAAGTGCTATTTTCTGAAATTGGAATTCAACTTTTAGATCATTAAGTTCCTTTAGCACTTTCACCTTTTGTTCTTTTTCTTTTTCAAACTTTTGTTTGAAAGCATCAATTTCATTCAAGTATGATTGAGTTCCCTCAGAAAACTTGGTAAATGACTCAGTTTCAAAAGTAGTCAGGAAGAAATAATCATCAACATCAAGTGCATCATCGAAATTATCTAGATCACTATCAGTTTGAACAGACACATGAACAACTTCACACTCAGTTTGCACACATGCATTCACAATTTGACAAATAGAGCATGCAGTTTGTGAAGTTGTCTCATTTTGACACACAGATTGGTTTGGTGGAGTTGGAGTGGCCATAACTTCACAAACAGGACAATCGGGGTGATCACAATCATTTACATGATTCTTGGGTGGGTCAATGACATAGTGATTTTGAGTCTTCAAACTTTCTATCAAAGATTGCTTTTCATCAAGAGACTTTTTCAGATCCTCTATTACCTTTTCCAAAACTTTTTGTGGAACATACGGTCTCAAGTTTTCAGCTTTTGGAATTGGAAAAGTTTCTTCTAAAGGTTTTTCTTTAAAACACTCAAGAATTTCAGGAATTATAGCCTCATGATTTTCTTTTTCGTCATTTTGTTTTTCCATTTTATGTGTAGGGTGACTGAAAAAATCATATGACTCATCCATTAACTCATAGTTAAAATAGACTTTTGCACCCTTCTTTAGAAAATCATCAGCCTCAAAATCACTATCAGTCGGTCTCACAAACTGGTCAGTCATCCCACATCTCAAATAAGATTCCTTATATAATGATGGGACTTCTTCTTGAGCTTCGAGCAAAAGTTTTGGATTGTCATAACCCAACCCTGAAGTGAATATTGTTTTTGAATTTCTTGGCCTATTCAAAAAGATTTGTTGATATGAACGATTAATCTTGTACAATTTGTCTTGATAAGTCTTGATTTCAGCTTTAAGCTCATCATTTTCTTTATCAAGTTTTTGTTTAAGAGAATCTTTTATACAACAATCATATTTTAGGTCAGAAATTTTATCTTCATATTCCTTCAAATCAGGGATAGATTCTTTCAGTTTCACATTCAAAGACTCAATGTCCTCAGCCAAAGCATTTGCTCGAAACATCTCATTGGTCTTTTCAACTTGAAGTTGTCTGACGGTCTTGCTCAGTTCAAGAACTTTGGTTTTAAGTTCTTGTTTTTCAAGATGCAATTTGGAGTTCGGAGTAAACGTGACCGCAACTTTTTCAGATTTCAAATTGTCAAAATCCTTTTGAAGTAAATCAAATTTATCTTTAGAATTTTGAAATTCGATTTCTTTGATTTCCAAAACTTTTGTTAATTTAGAAATCTGTTTACTCAACCCTCTCCCATATTTCATTGTTTCAGCACATTTATTCATATAATAATCTAAATCTGACTTAGTAAAAGTGATTACCTCATCCTCGACCTCAGAAGAACTTTCATCAACTTCCTCCAACTCCTTTGACTTCTTGATCTTCATCATGAAGCACACGTTTGCTGCAAGTTCGTCTGTCTCCTCATCAGAAAGATGTAACCACTTGTCATCCTCAGCGAGAAGAGCAATTCCACTTTCCTCTTGTCTTGCCAGCAAAAGTTTGTGTTAGGACCAGTTTCAGTGAAACTGGCCAGTCTCCAGTTGCACCTGGAAACCAAGAAGATTTGTCCAGAAATATATTGAAGTCCAGTTGCATCGTACAGTCAACGCAACTGAAGACTTCCTCCAGTTGAGAACTGACCAGTTGAAGAATCCTTCCAGTTGGAGTCGAAGACAACAAGTGGAAGATAGAGAATGATAATGGCAGCGAAGCCCAGTTGACATTCTAGTCAGTTACAAACTGGAGACCGTCAATGGAAAGCTCTTACAAAGTTTTACACTGATTACGAGGAATTGACTTTTATGCTTTATGTGCTATTACCTGGATAATAAGATTTATCTTATTATTTAAGTACAAAAAGGTACATAAAGCTGGTTGAGTAAAGTTGCTTTATACTGCAACTTTACACAACATTTTAAGGAATTAAATGTTATTCCTTAAATGTTCTCAACCATATTTGTACGGCCAAAGTTAACATCCCAATGTTAACTTTGCCTATAAATAAAAGTCATTGCACAACAAGAATAATAAGTGAGAACACTTCACACTTTGCATACCTGCAATATTCTTGGTGAACTTGTGCAATATTCTCTCAATCGTAAAAAGGAACATTTCACAACTTTAAGTGTTTCGATTGTTCAGAGAAATTTCAAGTGTAGATCAATTGTAGTTCATAGGTTGTTAGGATATTTACATACTTGTATTATCTTGGTTCCGCAACAACCTTGTAACTTATTTAAAGTTAATAAATAAATTACACTTGAAAATTACATATTGTCTCACCAATTTACTTTACAAGTATTTTATATTATTGCATTGTTCTTTACTTATGTTCACTTAAATAAGTAATCTATCTAGAACTTGGTATATACTCTCTGTAACTGGTCATCTCCAGTTCAGCGTTTATATTGCAAAGTAACTCCACCATCGACATAGAGGTGTCTTCAGTGACAACTGCTTTTATTGGGAAAATGAAAATTAATGGGCGCGTGGGTAAGTTAAGTCGTCGTAGCATTTAATGCTGACACGGTAAATTATGTTTTTATTTCAAAATTCAAACTTATTTTGTAAAAATATTTACAAAATTGATTTTGTTAAATAAAATATAATTTTTGGTATTTCATTGGGATCTTGAATTCCTTATAAATACCCTTATTTACTCCGATCACATTTACTTTCCCTTTACATTCTTTTCATTTACTTCCCAATCATCTAAAATTGCTTCTTTTCTCTCTCTGCTTCATAAATCAAGAACCCTAATTCCAAAATTTTAATTTCATTTTCCAATGGCACCTAAATCATCCCGTTCAAGAGATGTAAATCTCTTATCTGTCCCATATGCTCCGTTACCAGATGTCAAACAGGCATCTGGTGCTCCTGGTAACACTACGCTCATCAAATTAAATCCGAATAATCCGATGGCGAGTTTACAAGGAACCAAGGGTCCAATACCCTTATTGGGAGAATCCAAAGATTTTTGAAGTATTCTCCAATTGGACCCTCATTCTCTTTAAACCCATGCAAGATGTTTCACGACTACTTGTGTGAGTTCTGGTACACTGCTTCTCTTTCTTCCAATTGTTCTTCCATCACTTTCACATTAAAAGGTGGAACAGTCCGGTGTACCTTATCAGCAGATGTGTTGAGGGATGCTTTACCCCTCAACTACTGGAGAGAGGGTGAATCTCCAGTTGTCATCTCCCCAAACATTAATTTTCGCCAGGTCCTCCTTGATATGGGACATAAGGAGTGCCTGGAGAAAGGGGTTTTGAAAACTAAAGGTGCGATGACCATGAAGGGTCTTACACCTTCATGGAGGTACTTTTTCATCCACCTTGTGGAAAGTATGGGTGGGAGTTCTGGTGGACTTGACCAGATTAACTCCGCACAGGCAGAGATGTCATACTGCTTGTGGAATGGATTGAGAGTGGATTTTGCTGATATCGTTTTCAGAAGCCTGGTTCAAAAACTGAAGGGCACCAGGGGACTATGTATCCCCTTCTCCAGGTTTCTCTCTCTTTGTTTTCTACAAATTCTGGGCAGTGAAGCTTATTTAAGCACATATTCACTTTACACTGTCCCAGATTTGTTGAGGAATCTTGACTCTCTAGTATCTGAAGCTGGAGAGGTCGAGGTTCCAGATAGAATGCGTCTGGCATTCGCAAAAACCGATGCACCAGTCCAAGGTGAGTCGGAAAGACTACTGGGCAGGCCTCAAAATAATGAGGGACCCACCAGTTCGTCTGTTGGAATTGTGACCATTGCCGAGCCCGGGCAACAGTCTAACCCCTCCAGCTCCAGCGTGTCTGTCCCCACAACCATTTTCCCTGGAGACCTCCCAACAGGTCTTTTAGGAGTTCCAAAGGCAACAAGAACACGTTGCATTAGGACCTTGTCAGCACTTGCCACTGACAGTAGAAACCTGACCAGCCCTCCAGTTTCCTCCCAACAGGAACCTGGAGAAAGTCAAATGGGACAACCGCAAGCAGCCACCTCGCAATTTCTGTAGGAGAGGGTGGTGAAGATGAAACTGGGCTACCCCAACCCAGAATAGAGTTTGAGTCAGCACAAAGTATCCACGGCCTTTCTGACACTTCTATTGCACGAACTGACGAAGTCTCTGGCCAGTCACTACTGGAGACTGAGGTTCCCAACTCTTTGGCCGATGATGTTATGGTTGTGGATAGAGCAATTATAACTGAGGAAACCCCAGTGACCTCTATCCCTGGTGAAGATACCTCGGTATCTGATCCTCCAACAGATGCAACCATCCAGGAAACTGGAGAAGGTCATCTGGAGACTGACCCATCTGGTCAGCCCTCAGTTACATTCATGGATCTGGACATGGGTGTTAATGACGAGGAAATCCTTATTGAGTCTTCGGATTCAGAAGGTACTGCATCAGACATTGAGATTTTTGAGTCTTCTGTACAAGATCAAAACCCTTCATCTCATGTCTCGCCTCCAGATGCTTCAATTTCACTTTCACAAACTCAAGAAAATGAGCCTACAAATATTCCTTTTCCCACTTATAACTATATGTCTGGAAACAGACGTATGGCACCATCACCATCTGGGCAATTCTCACTCCTTCGAGAAATGCCACCACCACCGCCGCCATTGGACACACCTGAGCATTCTCAGCATGTCCAACAATTTGAATTTCCAGTCCTTTTTTCTACCACCACTCCTACTATTTCTTCAACTGCTGGAATGTTAACTGGGGAGGCTTCTCTCAATTTGCCTCGTCCAGTTGCTCCAGTAGTAGCTGCTGCTGGTCCAGTGACACGTTTTTCCCCGTCACTGGACACTCAATTTGCCTCCTTTCAAGCCGACATCCAAAATCTTATTCATAGGGTGGAGGATGTTCAAAAGGCAATTGACAAAAATACCAAGTCCCTCTCCAGATACAACAAAGATAGAACAACAAATTCTAAGGTTGTTGATCTCGGGATAAACAAGTTTGCTAATAATGAGGACTTAGTATTCAAGAAGCTCAATGAGTTGGTCGAGGGCTGTAACAATCTGGTTGTTTCTCTAAAGGAAGCCTTCGACCTTACTCAGTCAAGAGTCACTACTTCAATCTCTAACCTGCTGGGAAATACTGTAAGACAATCAGAGGTTGATTTGAAAGAGATTGAAAGGCAGGTAAAGGAATTGGTTGAAAAACCTGGCCTAAATGTGACTGAGCTTGGGCAGCAGTTGATGACTTCAGTTGGTCAGAGAATTGATGATACACTGGGTGCAAGGGAAACACAATTGATTGAAAAGGTGATAGCTGAGATCACCAAGCTGGCCACTCCTCAGGTTGATCTGGCCCCACTCAAAAATGAGATCAACCAGTTGAGGGGCAGCATTGATAATTTAAACACCCAGGTATCCATTCACTCTCAGTCTATTGACAAACTGACAACTGAAGTGGATAATTTGAAGAAAAAGGATGAAGAGGTGAAGGACAAGGTGGTTTCTGGTCTGGATGAAGATTCGGAGACCTTGAATGAACTGAAAACTGGTCAGGAACAAGTTGCAGCAAATGTTCTGACCCAGTCAAAAGAAACCAACCACCTATGGAGATCTTTCAGGATGATGTGCACCATATTCAAAGAATGCAAGAACATGCAATCGTGGTAGCCTCTTGACCGGTTGCCAGCTCACCATTCTGAATGGTAAGTTATTAGGGCAGGTCTAGATGCTGCCAAGGGGGAAAGAAGTGCAGTTCTTGCACAAATTCAAACTGAAAGTAATCCATCTGGAACTCAAACAGGTAGTGAAATGATTGTGGCTACCAGTACTGAAGCTGGTGAGCAAAGAATTGATGAAACTGGTGATGTAAGTGATAGGGGGAATGTTGTTGACAAAGGTAAAGGTTTAGCATCTGATGTAGCCCAGCCGGCCACTGATGTACCAATGTTGGAAACTAGCAATGCTGATGTACTTCCTCCAGTTTCTGAAAGTGATAGCAAGCGTCTGGCAAGGCTTGGTAATGAAATAAAAGAAAGAAAGAAAATGAAACAAGCCAACCAAGTTGAAGCCAGAGAGCATCTTGCAAAATTAAGATTGCTTGATATTAGTGATGCTCATTTATTGGGAATCACTAAGGAGGAGTATGCCAGAGTAAAGAATGATCCCAGGATAGTTGACATGTTGAAAGAAATGCTTGATGTTGAATTAGACAGACACTATCCTGATGATGAAGCTGAACTGGATGCCAGAAATTTTAATATATCAGTGGAGAAGGCAAAGGAGAACAGGGCCAGTGGGATTTTGAAAAGGATTGAAAATGTAAAGAAAGTTGTGAAAAAGGTTTTGAATCCACCAAGGAGGAACCCTCAACCAAGAAAACCACTAACCAGAGATGCTGACCTTAGAACATTCATAGAACCAACTGGCGATGTATCGAATGATGACATCAAGTCTGCTGTACTGTCTGCTGGAGCTGGGAGTATTAAACTAACAAATGAATCTGAAGCAAGAGAGTATTACTCCCAGATCATGGCAACCAGAAGACACCGTGGGGTAATTAATGGTGTGTTTGTTACTATCAAGCTAGGCACCACGCACTTTCATGTTGAAGTTAGTTATGCCAGAGGGCCACTGGTTAAAACTGACAATCCTGGTGCAATGCAATATGGGTTCTCTGAATGGGTGGAAATGGTGAACTTTTTGGAAGCAAAGGCGCAAAAGAATAGGTTTGAGAAAGCATGGGTCAACTTCTTGAAGGGCAAGATTCAACACAAAGAGAATCTGGAGCTGAAGTTGAACATTGATCCTGAAGACTCACAACCTATCTCCTCAGTGTCAAAGAGAAGACGAACTGGCGAAGGGCCATCTAATTAAGTTCTCTTTTCAATTTATCTACTTGTAATTTTATTTACATTCTGTAACTTGTGTAAATTTCTTTTCCTTGTATAAATGAAGTTACCAGTTTGTAACCACAAGGTAGATAATAGATTAGATCTAACAAACTTAAAAAAAAAAAAAAAAAAAAAAAAAAAAAAAAAAAAAAAAAAAAAAAAAAAAAAAAAAAAAAAAAAAAAAAAAAAAAAAAAAAAAAAAAAAAAAAAAAAAAAAAAAAAAAAAAAAAAAAAAAAAAAAAAAAAAAAAAAAAAAAAAAAAAAAAAAAAAAAAAAAAAAAAAAAAAAAAAAAAAAAAAAAAAAAAAAAAAAAAAAAAAAAAAAAAAAAAAAAAAAAAAAAAAAAAAAAAAAAAAAAAAAAAAAAAAAAAAAAAAAAAAAAAAAAAAAAAAAAAAAAAAAAAAAAAAAAAAAAAAAAAAAAAAAAAAAAAAAAAAAAAAAAAAAAAAAAAAAAAAAAAAAAAAAAAAAAAAAAAAAAAAAAAAAAAAAAAAAAAAAAAAAAAAAAAAAAAAAAAAAAAAAAAAAAAAAAAAAAAAAAAAAAAAAAAAAAAAAAAAAAAAAAAAAAAAAAAAAAAAAAAAAAAAAAAAAAAAAAAAAAAAAAAAAAAAAAAAAAAAAAAAAAAAAAAAAAAAAAAAAAAAAAAAAAAAAAAAAAAAAAAAAAAAAAAAAAAAAAAAAAAAAAAAAAAAAAAAAAAAAAAAAAAAAAAAAAAAAAAAAAAAAAAAAAAAAAAAAAAAAAAAAAAAAAAAAAAAAAAAAAAAAAAAAAAAAAAAAAAAAAAAAAAAAAAAAAAAAAAAAAAAAAAAAAAAAAAAAAAAAAAAAAAAAAAAAAAAAAAAAAAAAAAAAAAAAAAAAAAAAAAAAAAAAAAAAAAAAAAAAAAAAAAAAAAAAAAAAAAAAAAAAAAAAAAAAAAAAAAAAAAAAAAAAAAAAAAAAAAAAAAAAAAAAAAAAAAAAAAAAAAAAAAAAAAAAAAAAAAAAAAAAAAAAAAAAAAAAAAAAAAAAAAAAAAAAAAAAAAAAAAAAAAAAAAAAAAAAAAAAAAAAAAAAAAAAAAAAAAAAAAAAAAAAAAAAAAAAAAAAAAAAAAAAAAAAAAAAAAAAAAAAAAAAAAAAAAAAAAAAAAAAAAAAAAAAAAAAAAAAAAAAAAAAAAAAAAAAAAAAAAAAAAAAAAAAAAAAAAAAAAAAAAAAAAAAAAAAAAAAAAAAAAAAAAAAAAAAAAAAAAAAAAAAAAAAAAAAAAAAAAAAAAAAAAAAAAAAAAAAAAAAAAAAAAAAAAATAAGTTAAGTGGTAAAAATAAGAAAAAAAAAAAAAAAAAAAAAAAAAAAAAAAAAAAAAAAAAAAAAAAAAATAGAGACCAAGAAGATTTGTCCAAAAATATATTGAAGTCCAGTTGCATCGTACAGTCAACGCAACTGAAGACTTCCTCCAGTTGAGAACTGACCAGTTGAAGAATCCTTCCAGTTGGAGTCAAAGACAACAAGTGGAAGATAGAGAATGACAATGGCAGCGAATCCCAATTGACATTCTAGTCAGTTACAAACTGGAGACCATCAGTGAAAAGCTCTTACAAAGTTTTACACTGATTACGAGGAATTGACTTTTATGCTTTATGTGCTATTACCCGGATAATAAGATTTATCTTATTATTTAAGTACAAAAAGGTACATAAAGCTGGTTGAGTAAAGTTGCTTTATACTGCAACTTTACACAGCATTTTAAGGAATTAAATGTTATTCCTTAAATGTTCTCAACCATATTTGTACGGCCAAAGTTAACATCTCAATGTTAACTTTGCCTATAAATACAAGTCATTGCACAACAAGAATAACAAGTGAGAACACTTCACACTTTGCATACCTGCAATATTCTTGGTGAACTTGTGCAATATTCTCTCAATCGTAAAAAGAAACATTTCACAACTTTAAATGTTTCGATTGTTCAGAGAAATTCCAAGTGTAGATCAATTGTAGTTCATAGGTTGTTAGGATATTTACATACTTGTATTATCTTGGTTCCGTAACAACCTTGTAATTTATTTAAAGTTAATAAATAAATTACACTTGAAAATTATATATTGTCTCACCAATTTACTTTACAAGTATTTTATATTATTGCATTGTTCTTTACTTATTGTCACTTAAATAAGTAATCTATCTAGAACTTGGTATATACTCTCTGTAACTGGTCGTCTCCAGTTCAGCGTTTATATTGCAAAGTAACTCCACCATCGACATAGAGGTGTCTTCAGATAGTACCATCTATTGAGTTGAGACTTACAAATACTAGTAGTTTTTATTTTATAGAGGATTTGAAGCCACCAATCACCTCAAAATGTGTATATGCATTTACTCTTTATATTTTTACCTAATATTGTAAAGTTTTATTTATCAAAACGTTTACTTAAAAAATATCTAACTTTCTTTTATCTCATTTTGTTTTACAGGATGATTTTGATTGGGATTGCTTTTAGATGATGATGACTTTGGAGAAAATATTATTCCTTTCGCCAATGAGCATGTATGTATTCAAAAAAAATTATATACATGTAATATTAAAATCATTCTATTTAATTGTATACTCATTATGTATCTGTGTTATAGGAAATTTTTGATGATGACATCACATTGATCAAATGTAAGAACAAGACTCAATTGAAGCCCAAGAGCACTACTAGGTTTCGCCAATAGATAAAGATGAATCCAATATATTTTGATACTTTTTAATAAAGCGTGTTATTCTTTTATTTCACATTATAAAGCTTTACATTTTTTACATTTTTTTATTGTCACTAGATTGAAATTTTGATGTTTTAAGATCTTAATTTGTTATATTCCAATGTTTTTTGTTTCATTCATGGTGTATATGTGTTGTTTCTTTTTGTAACATCCTTTAATTATAAGGACACATTTAACTAAGATTACAAGGACACATCCTTTAAAAAAAACTCATGACTATTTATCATGTAAAATAGAATCAAATCAGCATTTACACCACAAAATCTAAACAAATACTTATTCATACCACAAAATTTAGACGAATATAATTAGAAAATGCATGTTTAATTTAAAAACAAACCGGCATTTGCATTAAATAAAAGTTGAAGGTATAATATTGAATGCAAAAAGTCAACTTACGTTATTGACAATTACCAAGTTCAAAAATTTAGTAGTAAAAGAATTTACTATCATTGCGGTGTTAGCCCAGTGGTCAGGGGTTTTCTTTACTATGTAATTTTCTCCTGAGGATCTCAGGTTCGAATTCTGCCACATGCAAATGTGGTGAGGGAGCGTTAGCAACGCTGTACCCATCTAACACATGGGGAGCAAACCATCTAACACTTTTTTAAAATTGTTATTTTTCTTTTGGGTTTTTTTTTTATACTTTTGTTTTTATTTTTTTTATTTTTTTCTGGTTATTTTTTTTTTGGCATTTGTTTTACAGATTTTTTTTTGCATTTGCTCTCGACCTAAACAAGAACATGTCGTTGTGTTTATGGTAACACCCTTGAAAAATAAATCGAATAGCTCGACAAAAAGAGAACAGGTACCCGCGGCACCGCGCGGGAAAACCTGCTAGTTATATATATACATTTCCCGTGGCCACTAGCACTATAGCTTTTACTGTAGCGGCTACAGTGCCAGCTACAGTAATATATATATATATTTTTTTAAATCTTAACATATATTTTTTCCTGGTTATTTTTTTTGGCATTTGTTTTACAGATTTTTTTTTGCATTTGCTCTCGACCTAAACAAGAACATGTCGTTGTGTTTATGGTAACACCCTTGAAAAATAAATCGAATAGCTCGACAAAAAGAGAACAGGTACCCGCGGCACCGCGCGGGAAAACCTGCTAGTTATGGATGAAATTCAATAGAGGCCTTGTGGAACTTCTACAATTTCAATGATACTCCTATTATGAATTCAAAAGGCACAAATAAGGAACTTCTTAATAAGATCAGTGAATGTAACATGATTAATGATGCTACCATGGAAGGAGAATATTCCAATTTTGAGCTACTTGGGAAGATGATTGTGCACCGAACCGCGCAAGCTTTATGAAACGGATTGGGGGTAAAGGGGTTTTAGTTTATATATTTTTGTTAATTTTGTATTTTGTAATATATATTTTTTTTTTTCTTTTTTTTTAACTTTTGTAATATTTTGTTTTTAACATCTTTCTTTTCCTTTTAGTTTTTTTATTACTTTGCTTTTTGGGTTATATATTTTGTAACTTTTTTTTAATAACTTTTTTAAAATTGTTATTTTTCTTTGGGGTTTTTTTTTATACTTTTTGTTTTTAATTTCTTTTTTTCCTGGTTATTTTTTTTTGGCATTTGTTTTACAGATTTTTTTTGCATTTGCTCTCGACCTAAACAAGAACATGTCGTTGTGTTTATGGTAACACCCTTGAAAAATAAATCGAATACATCGACAAAAAGAGAACAGTTACCGGCGGCACCGCGCGGGAAAACCTGCTAGTTATGGATGAAATTCAATAGAGGCCTTGTGGAACTTCTACAATTTCAATGATACTCCTATTATGAATTCAAAAGGCACAAATAAGGAACTTCTTAATAAGATCAGTGAATGTAACATGATTAATGATGCTACCATGGAAGGAGAATATTCCAATTTTGAGCTACTTGGGAAGATGATTGTGCACCGAACCGCGCAAGCTTTATGAAACGGATTGGGGGTAAAGGGGTTTTAGTTTATGTTTGTTGGCGATTCCCCGAAGGTAGGAGCGGTGCTCCTTTACGCCAACTAAGGTTGAAAATGTGGTCGTCGAACCTTGTTCGACTTATGTTAGGGTTTATTTTTGATCTGTGATCGTATATATTTTTGTTTGTAGAGAAATCCTCCTCCTTTTATAGGAGGAGGTTTCTTGGAGGGGAAGGCTAGGGTTTTCCCCTTTCCTTCTTTGAGTCAAACTCTACTTGCCATGTTTATCCGATTTAGTTTCCTTTAGGAGCTTATCCTTTAAGGAAATCGAACTAGGCAAGGATACGTTTATCTTTGGAAAGGATTTGTGTTAATCCTTTAGCTATTCGATCGATTAAAGCACCTTCGGGCTAGTGCCCTTCGTAAGGGTGCTTCGTGTTATTTGATCTTCGGGTAATGGCTTGGGGGGGTACATCGTCAAGCCCCCCAATCTAATATTATAGGCTGCTTAGGCTATGATTTTAGACTATCTCTCTGTTCTTGCGCTGTAGATAATCTGTCATTATTCGAGAGTTACATACGAAGGACCAAAGGTTGATACTACGTCCGTTACCAAGGGTTAAAAGGAGGTGACTTTTGGTGGAGGGACCATTCTTGACATCCTCTGAAAGATAATGGGATCCTTTCGTTTTCCTGCACGAAAACCAGGGTGGTAGGTGAACCCTATTAAAGCCTTGTCTTTTCATTTCTAGAAAATCATCTTCCACTTTTTTGATCGATATTCCCAAATTTCTTTATTACCATTTCTTCTTTATAAATCTCAAATGGCTCGTGCTAAAGCAAGAAGAACTGTTGGTGGTAATCAACCTTCATCTTCCCATGTCGGCGTATCAGCCGGCGGAACTCCGGCTCCGACGTATTTTCAGGGTCGCTGGAAAAGGTCTGCTAGAAAGAGAAGACATCCAATTGTTTTTACTGATTCTGATACTGATTCAGAAGTTCATAAGGTGTCTTATCGCGATTTGAGGTATGAATGGGCCCGTCTCCGCCGAGAGCTTATAGAAGTGAAGGGCAGAGAGGCCCGTTTGAAGGGCGATGTTAAGTGGGCAGGTGATGAGATCCGCCGCTTGTCCCATGATGTGGAGAAGTCTATCCCTTTTGTTGCCTTGCGTTGTTCGAATAAACGTTATCAGGAGAAGCTGAAGGAGGCAGAGGGAGTTTTTGATGATTTGGCCAAAAAGCTTGATGACTCCGAGAAGCGGCTGTCGGAGAATAATATTTATGTTGATGGGGTCAGGAAGGTGTGGGGTGACAAGTGTGAGGAACTGCAAAATGCTTGGTCGAAGATCCAATTTTTGGAGGAGCAGCTGAAGAGATGGAAGGAGGAGGTTATTCCTCATATTTATCGAACCACGCTTTCTGATCCTGAGGCTGCAAAACGCTTAGTGGAGACAGCGGCTGCTTCGGAGAATGTTTCCGATGTGTGCCCTGAAAAATAGATTGTATTTGTATTTTGTTTTTTCTTTTGTACAAATTCTTAATGGATGTATTATGTTGCTCCTTTTTTTTTTTTTTTTGAAATATGCATGGTTCCGAAGGGTCCCCCTACGGTGTTCCATGTCTTATTATTCTAAATGCGTGGTTGCGAAGGGTCCCCTTCGTTATTCCACGTCTTTGCATTTGGTGCGTATTATTATCCTAGGACTGTGTCCTTAGGTCTCTGATTGTACGCTATGTGGGCGTCCCCTTGAACATGCGTTTTGTTCAGAAAAAATACGTCTTCGTGAATTATTGGATAACGATCGTGGTGAAAGAAAATACGTTAGGGAGCGACCCCTCGTATATAAAAAATGTATTGCTTTTTGCAATTACTTTATTCATCCTAAAAAGGGGAGAGTTTTCACATTGTGAGTTCTATCTATTTATTATGTGCCCGTAGCACTTAGGTACAAAATTAATCAGTTTTACTGATAAAACTTTCGGAGATTGGAGCTGTTCCATGTGTAATCGACTGGTTCGCCATCTAATGTTGTTAGCTTGTATGCTCCATTGCCGAAGGCTATTTGAACCTGGTACGGACCTTCCCATGTTGGTCCCATTTTCCCTGTGTACTTGACCTGACTTGCACTGTTCAGACGAAGGACATAGTCGCCCACCTTGAATGAAGTTGGATTGGTGCGCTTGTTGTAGTATTTCTCAAGCCTCTTATTATATGTCGCTTCCCTTATTGCCGCTATGTCTCTTCGTTCTTCTAGCAAATCTAGGTTTACCCTCAGTTCTTCTTCATTTTCTTCTTCGTCAACTTTGGATGTTCGGAAAGTTGACACCTGAATCTCTGCTGGTAGAACCGCTTCTGTTCCGTAGGCCAGGCTGAAGGGTGTTTCGCCATTGCTGGTTTTGGGTGTGGTTCGTTGTGCCCATAGGACGAATGGTAATTCATCTACCCATCCAGTGTGTTTTTTCCCTAGCCTCTTTTCCATTCCCTTTACTACCTCTCTGTTTATTGATTCGACCCGCCCGTTTGCCTGAGGGTGATATACGGAGGTGAATTTTTGTTTGATTTTAACCTTTCGCAAAACTTTTGGAACGTTCCTTTCGCAAATTGTTTTCCATTATCAGACATGATGGTTTGCGACATTCCGAACCTACACACTATGTGTTCCCAAATGAATTTTTCCATTGCTTTACCTTTGATTGAGGCGAGAGGTTTGGCTTCTACCCATTTGGTGAAATAATCAACTGCTACCACGAGAAATTTAACTTTTCCTGTAGCCTCCGGAAGTGGTCCCACTATGTCTATTGCCCACTGTACGAATGGCCAGGCGGAGGTGACCGAGATCATGTCTTGCTTCGGGGCCTTAGGTACGTTTGAATGGATCTGGCAGGACTCACACTTTTGGATGTATGCTGTGGCATCCTGATGCATTGTTGGCCAGAAGTATCCTAGGCGCATAGCTTTAGTTGCCACGGATCGTGCTCCTGAGTGAGTTTCGCATATTCCTTCGTGTATCTCTTCGAGGATGACCGAGGCTTGATTCGGTCCTACGCACCTTAGCCAAGGTGTCACGAAGGATTTTCTGTATAGTTGTCCGTCCGTGATCTTATATTGAGGTACTTTGATTCTAATCTTCCGAGCTTCGTTGGGATCTTCTGGTAGTATTCCGCTGATCAAGTATTCACATATCGGTGTCATCCAGTTTTTCCCATCTTCTTTTATTAGGTTACTTTTTTTTTTTTTTTTTTTTTTTTTTTTTTTTTTTTTTTTTTTTTTTTTTTTTTTTTTTTTTTTTTTTTTTTTTTTTTTTTTTTTTTTTTTTTTTTTTTTTTTTTTTTTTTTTTTTTTTTTTTTTTTTTTTTTTTTTTTTTTTTTTTTTTTTTTTTTTTTTTTTTTTTTTTTTTTTTTTTTTTTTTTTTTTTTTTTTTTTTTTTTTTTTTTTTTTTTTTTTTTTTTTTTTTTTTTTTTTTTTTTTTTTTTTTTTTTTTTTTTTTTTTTTTTTTTTTTTTTTTTTTTTTTTTTTTTTTTTTTTTTTTTTTTTTTTTTTTTTTTTTTTTTTTTTTTTTTTTTTTTTTTTTTTTTTTTTTTTTTTTTTTTTTTTTTTTTTTTTTTTTTTTTTTTTTTTTTTTTTTTTTTTTTTTTTTTTTTTTTTTTTTTTTTTTTTTTTTTTTTTTTTTTTTTTTTTTTTTTTTTTTTTTTTTTTTTTTTTTTTTTTTTTTTTTTTTTTTTTTTTTTTTTTTTTTTTTTTTTTTTTTTTTTTTTTTTTTTTTTTTTTTTTTTTTTTTTTTTTTTTTTTTTTTTTTTTTTTTTTTTTTTTTTTTTTTTTTTTTTTTTTTTTTTTTTTTTTTTTTTTTTTTTTTTTTTTTTTTTTTTTTTTTTTTTTTTTTTTTTTTTTTTTTTTTTTTTTTTTTTTTTTTTTTTTTTTTTTTTTTTTTTTTTTTTTTTTTTTTTTTTTTTTTTTTTTTTTTTTTTTTTTTTTTTTTTTTTTTTTTTTTTTTTTTTTTTTTTTTTTTTTTTTTTTTTTTTTTTTTTTTTTTTTTTTTTTTTTTTTTTTTTTTTTTTTTTTTTTTTTTTTTTTTTTTTTTTTTTTTTTTTTTTTTTTTTTTTTTTTTTTTTTTTTTTTTTTTTTTTTTTTTTTTTTTTTTTTTTTTTTTTTTTTTTTTTTTTTTTTTTTTTTTTTTTTTTTTTTTTTTTTTTTTTTTTTTTTTTTTTTTTTTTTTTTTTTTTTTTTTTTTTTTTCCAAACATCCCTTGAGTGTTTTAAAAAACGGGAGCTGTTTATCTGCTCCCATGGATAGAAAACCACTGAGGGCTGTGAGCTTTCCGTTTAGGCTTTGGACTTCCTTAATCGTCTTTGGGGGTGATAATTGACAAAGTTTGTCCACTTTTGAAGGGTTAGCCTGTATCCCCTTATCCGATATATAGTACCCAAGAAATTTACCTTCTTCGACTCCGAAGGAACATTTCTTTGGATTTAGTTTCATGTTGATGGAGCGTAATGTGTTGAAGGTTTCCTGGATATCTTCTAACAAGTCTTCTTCTGTTTTGCTCTTGATTACCATATCATCGACATAAGCCTCTAGGTTCCAGCCAATTTGATTCTTGAAGACTTTATCTACCACCCGTTGGTAGGTGGCTCCGGCGTTCTTTAGTCCAAAGGGCATTTTCTGATAGCAGTAAGTCCCCCTGCTGGTATAGAATGCTGTCTTTTCTTCATCCCCTTTGGCCATCTAGATCTGGTGATACCCTTTGTAAGCATCCAAAAAGCATTTCAATTTGTATTTTGTCAGCGATTCCACCTTCCAATCTATTTCCGGTAGTGGGTAGCAATCTTTTGGGCAAGCCTTGTTGATGTTTGTAAAATCCACACACATCCTCCACCCTCCGTCACTTTTCTTAACCATGACTGGATTTGCTATCCAGATGGGGTACGTTGACTTCCGTACGATCCCTGCTTTAGCGAGCTCCTCTACTTCTTTATTTGCAGCTTCGTCTCTTTTAGCAGCCAGGCTTCGTTTCTTTTGATGGAAGGGAGTCGCGTCTTTTCTTTCGTTAAGTCTATGCTCCGTTATGAATCTTTCCCCTTCGATCTCGATTATTCGAGGTATCCCTGTCATATCTGAGTACTCCCAGGCGAATACGTCCAGGTTTCTTTGTAGCAGCTTAAGCAACTTCTTCTTTAGACCTTCAGGAAGTTGTTTTCCTATCGATATAGGTTGGTCCGGGTATCCTGGGTTGACAATGACCTTGTCCTGATTGTCTGGTACCTTTACAACGTCTACAGGGGTCTTGGTGGTTTCTTGGGCTTTCTTGACCTTGTGTACCTTCGCTTGACCGGATTATGAATGGACAGTTCCTACTCCTGCTGGTGTCAAATGCTTGATCATGGAGTGAATGTTGGAAGCGATTATCTCCAGTCGGCGCATCGCAGGTTTCCCTAGAAATATGTTATACGGAGAGCTAGATCTAACCACTATGAAGTCCAGCGTGTTCGTCCTTACATAGGGTGGTTCACCAATTGTTACGTCCAGATCGACCTCTCCTAATGGACTGACCCTTTCTCCTGCGAACCCTATTAGCGGGGTTCGTGGGGGACTTAGGCGAGCTCTTATTCCCTTTGGGAGCTGTACGAAACAATGCTCATAGATGATGTCGCATTCGCTTCCTCCGTCTATGTAGATCCTGTAAACTTTCATATTAAATATTGATATTTGTATCACGATTGGGCTTTCTGAGGGGGGTATCCTTAGCACCGGGAAGTGAAAAGCCAGAGGTGTCCACTGGGCAAGATCTGTTCCCTTATCGAATGCTTCTTCATTCAGACGCCCAGGTCTGTGATAAGATTCGTTCGCCGCCATAGATGGCTATGCTACGTTTCGGAAATCAAAGTCGTGGTGATTTGGTGGGTTGTTGTTTGTTTTGGGTCCCACGGATGGCGCCAAATGATTGTGCACCGAACCGCGCAAGCTTTATGAAACGGATTGGGGGTAAAGGGGTTTTAGTTTATGTTTGTTGGCGATTCCCCGAAGGTAGGAGCGGTGCTCCTTTACGCCAACTAAGGTTGAAAATGTGGTCGTCGAACCTTGTTCGACTTATGTTAGGGTTTATTTTTGATCTGTGATCGTATATATTTTTGTTTGTAGAGAAATCCTCCTCCTTTTATAGGAGGAGGTTTCTTGGAGGGGAAGGCTAGGGTTTTCCCCTTTCCTTCTTTGAGTCAAACTCTACTTGCCATGTTTATCCGATTTAGTTTCCTTTAGGAGCTTATCCTTTAAGGAAATCGAACTAGGCAAGGATACGTTTATCTTTGGAAAGGATTTGTGTTAATCCTTTAGCTATTCGATCGATTAAAGCACCTTCGGGCTAGTGCCCTTCGTAAGGGTGCTTCGTGTTATGTGATCTTCGGGTAATGGCTTGGGGGGTACATCGTGTTATGTGATCTTCGGGTAACGTTTTATGTTACGTCTTACTAATACAAGTCGGATATATGCACTTTTGTTAATTCATTGTAACTTTATAAGTTGAACATGTTTCATGTCCTCTTAAGTATATATATATTGTGTGTAACCCGGTCAACGACCGGGTATTGATCTAGCGTGTTTGATCAAATGAAGATGTTGGATAATTGGATCAATGAAGATGTTGACTTGAACTACTGTCCAAGACTCCAAGTGATCATTGGTGTATGCAACTTTCTTTCACTTTATAGATTTCTAAACTTTTTATCAGAGGTTCTATAATTATTTTAATTTCCTAACGAGCAAGGGTTTCAAGTTATAGAGGTAATTTTAATATAAGCGATTATGTAACAATTCAGGCGCTTTTTTTAATATGCGAGAATTGCATCTCATTCTTGTAAGCTTATTGAAGATGATATTTTCTTCTTTTCTTTGCTTATACTAACCTGAACAAATGGAGCTGGCATCTTAGATAGACGAAGTGAAGAAACGACCACCGCTACATACAATTCATGAATTCCCTTTGTAAAGGGTTTTTGGCTCTTGACAGAGTAACTTGGCCAATCTGAATTTGTGGTTTAGGTTGTATTTTACGGCTGCTATATTTAGTACTAAAATGACTTTCGCCTTTCTCTTTTAGGTAGTCAGTCTTGGTCTTAACCAGTTATGATATGCCAAAAAAGGGGCCACTTTGGACCCGAGGAAGCAAAAGATGAAGAAAAGGTGAGAACCGCTATAAAGAGCAAACATAGGAAGGAGGGTGTTAGAGTGAGAAGCAGAGGCAACAAGGGTAAGGGCCCCTTACTAAGGGGTAATGGGTCTGATTCCATTTCTGGGTGATACTATTTCATAGGTGATACTGAAACATAAGAACTCAAATAACTACGTGTATTACTATGCCTTTGTTGCCGTTATGATATCAATGGTTGGGTATAACTTGTAGGCGTAGATGAAATTGTGCATCCTTTGGGTCGAACAAAGGGATAAATTTGGTTCGACAGTAATTTTTTCGTTTCCTTTTGGTTCTTTTTACTTCGTATTTGCATAGTGTGAACTTATTTTGATATATCGTTTAGAAAGTATTAGTTTAAATTAAATGTATTATACGGCACAAGGGTTAGTCTACTTTTTTTGACATTTTGATTTCGATAAGAAACATAATATGTGCTATATTTTGCCAATTCGCTGCATGATGGTTTATTAGTTTATCTTTTTTAGTTGTATCTTTCAACTATCTTATGTTTGAGTTCGCATTGTTTTTATGTTAAGCTTTATAAAAAAAAGTTGGATATTTGCACTTTCTTTATTAATAAAGAAAAGTGCTTGGTGTTCTTTTAAATATAAATTTATTGCTTTTAACCCAGTCAACGACCAGGTATTGATCTAGTTTACCCTGTCCATAAACGCATATGCTTTTAAAGCTAACGCCGTCAATCGGTCGCTTGGACCACCTAGTTTTTATTATCTAGTGTTTGCATCTAAAATTATTTGTTTATTAAAAATAAAAAGGGTTAATTGCAAGATTGGTCCATGTGGTTTGTCCATTTTAGTAATGGGAGTCCCTTTTTGAGTATCGTTGTAATGGTAGTCCCTATTTTGTGATTTTTTTGCAAGATTAGTCCTTTTTTAACGGAACCATTAGCGGGTGTCGTCAAGTCTTCACGTGGCCATCACGTGCAGGGGCAATATCATCATTTCATACAACACTGAAGGGACTTCCATGCTAGTAAACTCGAAAAAGGACCCCCATTGCAAAAATGGAAAAACCACATGGACCAATCTTTCATTTAGCATCTTAAGATTTTTTTTATTTAATTCAAGATGTAACATCCTTGATTTTGACCCGTTTGACTTTGTATGTAATTTGATTAACAATTATAGTTAGTAATATAATGGAGGCCATTTTTATGATTTAATGATGTGTTATAAGCTAGTCGAGGTCGTTGGGCCAACTTATTTGATAATACGATACATGTTGGTGCTTAATTTTACTAGAATTTGAGATGGGTTATCCACGGGTCAACCTACAACCCACAACCCACAACCCATGACCCATACCCAACCTTATCCCCTCCCCCAAATTCTTACACCCATATCCCCACTCATCCATCCATTATCTATCTCCCTTTCTCTCTCTAATTAAGTGCATGACACACACAAACACATATAACTCTCTCTCTCTAAATTCTTGAGCATTTATTGTGGTTTGGGGTTAGATCATTGTTAGAATAAGCATCCATATCTTCAATCAAACAACATATCAAAAGATTGGGTCATCAAAGTGCAAGAATCATCCATTTGGGTTCATTTTCGGGTTTGGACATTGGAGGTGACTTTTGGTAAGACAAACTCATCTTAAATTCATCAGTTTATACTTATTAACATGTTTCTAGTCAAACTAAACTCCCTTGGGTCACAAATCGGGTCAAAAGTCGGCTAGATCGAAATTAGGGTTTGGTTAGGTTTCAATTAGGTCAAAAACGATTTTGAGTATAGACTTGATGTTTTGAATTGTTGTTATGATGTGGGTTTTGTCAAAAGATATTTATGTTCAATTATACTTAATTAGATGTAAAAATGGGTTATGAAGCTTTGGAAACCGATTTCTTGACCTAAGGTGAGTTTTGGGGTGTTTTGGGTTGGGGTTTGGCCAACCACCTGCTGTTGCTCGACCTGCAAGTAGTCCAGCGTCTTGGACGCCAAGCCACCGTCCCATATGGTGGCCTAGATAGTTGATTTTTGAACAAAGCTTGGGTACTTCCTGACCTACAGTGGGAAGATGGTGATGAGACGCTAAAACCTCAAAATGGAAGCCACCGTAATTGACGATGCAACCTACCGTCCATTACGACACTCTCCTTCTGAACCAGTGTCTGAGACACCGTGGGTGACCATCCCAGATGGTGGTCCACTGGTGACTGGGCGTTTGAGACGCCAGCTGGACCGTACAAGACGCTAGGCCATTCATGGTCACCGTATTAGACGTCATGCCTAGGCGTAGTTTACGCTGGATTCCCTAGCTTATCTTCCTGTTTGGATTCCTAGCATCCAATCAATCGTCCTAGGGATGAGTCAAGCTTTCCATTGAGTGTTCCCTCGACCTCTCTAGTGACATAAAGGAGTCGTTATAGTCATTCATTTTCGGGAGATCGGATAAACATGGAAAGGATTTATGTGTATCCGTTTGTTTTTATCTTTGGTAACTCCGGAATTATGGAGGTATACATCGTAGCTTTGGCTACGGATACGTCTGCTTGGTACAATATGTTAGTACCTTCGCTGCTTACGAAGGGTCCTTCGTATCCAATCTTTTGTACGGAGGTAGAGCTCCGTATACGGTATATCATCAGTGGGAACCATTCCCAGTGATATATA
>CM067174.1:28049486-28051986 GCA_034093135.1 Erigeron breviscapus
TATGACTACTCGGAGGGGTACATCGTCACATCTCAACCTCCTCATATACCGTCGAGGTATTAGGAATCTTTAAAAAACGGCATATAATGTTACATTATTTGAACATTTTTATAAAGTTTTTCCTACAATGCATCAAATGTAAATGTAATTACATTCATTCATACAATAAGAAAACTGTAAAAATTCTTTACACTTCTAGATACTAGACTCTTTATTTAACTAGTCAAAGGGACAAATATATTATTCTATATGCATGTGCATATATTATTAGAAGAAGTGATGCATCTTGTGTGCTGTATTGTGTTTCTATACGTGTGATCTAATCGCCGTATGGTTGTACGTGTCTCGATAAGATCAACTAGAATATTAATGTTGCAATAAAATAATCATAATGGATTACCTATGATTATTGTATTACGGATCTACCTGCATGCGCGTCATGTGAATATGCGTATGGAGATACTTACGCACGGATCTGACTGCAAAACAAGCTCGTCCAGATAAGAGAAACCATTTATTCGTTGGAGTTTTCTCTTACGGTGATCTATCATCTTTTTTAGTTCGGTACGACGAATCATGGATTCGATCATGGTGTGGTTCAATGGTGGGTTTTGCGATATGAATCGGTGTGGTCCCACGGATGGCGCCAAATGATTGTGCACCAAACCGCATAGTTGATGATGTTTCCGGCAAGGGCTTCGATCGTGGAGAGATGGTTGAGGTTTAAGGATTTGTTGGCGATTCCCCGAAGGTAGGAGCGGTGCTCCTTTACGCCAATCTAGAGTTGTTGATGTAATTGTCGAAGCTTGTTCGACTTTAGTTAGGGTTTATTTCGATCTGTGATCGTATGTGTGAGAGTGCGGCTGATTATGATCATGCCGAATGAATGGGATTTCCCCTCCTTATATAGGAGAGGGTAATCTTGAGGAGGAAGCTAGGGTTTTAGCCTCCTTTAGGGTTTCGGATACTATTTCCATGTATATCCGATTTAGTTGCCATCATTATCTCTTTATAATTGGGATATGATTTACTATATTTTAAGAAGGGATTGGTAGCTATCTTTAGCTATTTAATTATTATTAATATCTTCGAGCTTCGTGCTAGGCGATCTTTGTATGACTACTCGGAGGGGTACATCGTCACATCTCAACCTCCTCATATACCGTCGAGGTATTAGGAATCTTTAAAAAACGGCATTAGGTGTTACATTTATTTATTTATTTAAGGGTTTACTATTGTATGAATATAACTTACATTTGGTGCATTGTAGGAAGAAACTTTGTAAAACTGTTCAAATAATGTAAAAGTGTATATGTGGCAAACCATATGAGTTGTTACGTGCAAGTTTTCGATTAGCGCATATAAAAATGTTACATTATTTGAACATTTTTATAAAGTTTTTCCTACAATGCATCAAATGTAAATGTAATTACATTCATTCATACAATAAGAAAACTGTAAAAATTCTTTACACTTCTAGATACTAGACTCTTTATTTAACTAGTCAAAGAATGCGGACAATATTTGAACCTCAGCAAAAATTGAGAGCAAATACTAGAGAATGCAATTTAAAGATGAAAATTTAGTCGTCTATTGTTTTACATTCATGGGTTCCAAACAAAACATTTCAAGATCACATAGTAATAAACAACTAGTTGATTTTTTTCAACGATTTCAATCCAAATCTCATATTGAATCCAATAACCATCAGCCTGAAAATATATTCAATACACCCAAAAGAGCTGCAGTTCTTATTTGTTTATTTCAACAACAAGATGATATTTACGTTATTCTAACCAAACGATCATCTAAACTCTCATCCTTTTCTGGTATATATTATTATGCACTCTAGGTGTTTGATAAAATGTCAGACTTTTTTTTTATTTTTTATAACATGTCTTCTTAATGGTGTTGGATAAAAGGTCTGAATAATGAAGTTTGTTTTTTGTTTTTTAGGCCAAGTGTCTTTGCCTGGAGGTAGAACAGACGAAGAGGATACCGATGATATCCGAACTGCGTTGAGGGAAGCCGAGGAGGAAATTGGGTTGGATCCTGCACTTGTGGATGTTGTTACTGTTCTCCAACCTTTTTGGGCTAAGGTGAAAATGAAAATATTTTGTTGTAATGTGAATTTGATATAGGTTATTTAGTCCTTTTTCGTATTCTTTAGGCAGTGGGTTTGACAAATAAGTTTTGAACGGTTCGGCAGGAAGTTTGTTTATGATTGTTTGTTAAGCATACAAAACAAACACCAACAAGATTTTTTGTTCGTTTTAGTTTAACGAACAAACATAGACATAGGCTTTGCTTGTTTCATTACGTCTGTGAATGTTCGGCAAGATATTTGTATGTTTATTCTGTTTATTTATGTTAAATATTTATTGTAATAGAAAAGTAATGTTTAAGTCTACAAACAGTCTGTATTTTAATAATTTTGTGGTTGTTTATGTTAGTATTCTTTTGTGTTTGTTCTCCTTCCAAATTGAACTACACGAATAAT
>CM067174.1:28056986-28107463 GCA_034093135.1 Erigeron breviscapus
TTAGAAATTGTGGAGTTGCTCCATGATTGTAACTAGTTGGTTCAGGTTCATCGTCATCAGGTGTCCAATTAAGAATGTCACGTCCTTCATCCTCTACAATCATATTGTGTAGTATAATGCAGGCTGTCATTATATCACCTATAGCTGGTATGCTCATACTCCTTGCTGGTCCTCGTATCATTGCCCACCTAGATTGAAGAACCCCAAAGGCTCTTTCAACATCCTTTCTACAAGACTCTTGACGTGCTTTGAAATACTTCATGGGCAAGTTATCTTCTGGAGGATATGTGAAACTTTTCACTAGTGTTGCCCATTCTGGATAAATCCCGTCTGCAAGATAATACCCCTTTGTGTACATCTTTCCATTAACTTCAAAGTTACACATTGGTGCAGTCCCCAGTAAGACCTCATTGAACAAAGGAGATTGATTTAGTACGTTGATATCATTGTTTGATCCTGAAACACCAACGAATGCATGCCATATCCACAAGTCATGTGAAGCAACTGCCTCAAGCATGATTGTTGGATAACCATGATCACCCCGAGTAAATTGGCCCTTCCATGCAGTTGGACAGTTTCTCCAAGCCCAATGCATACAATCAATGCTACCAAGCATTCCAGGGAACCCATGTTTTTCTTTATGGAATGCAACTATACGATCAACATCAAGTTGAGTTGGCCTTCTGAGGTACACTTCTGAATACACCTCCACAATAGATCTACAAAACTTGTGTAGGCATTCATTGGCAGTGCTTTCACCAATGCGTATGTATTCATCACATTGGTCAGCTGAAGCACCATAAGCTAACTGACGGATGGCACAAGTGACTTTTTGTCTAGGTGAAAGCCCTGTTACACCAAGAGCATCATATCGTTGTGTAAAGTATTTATAGTTTTCAGATTTACCTGGTTCTGAAATACCGGCAACAATGCGGTTAAATAGACGAATGCTCATTCTAAAACGTCTTCTAAAGAAGGTCTCATCATACACTGGAGTAGGAGCGAAGTAGTCGTTCCATAGCCGGGCATCTCCATCCTTACGACCACGATTTACTACTTTGCGCTTCTTCTTGTTACCAGATGGAGTAGTAGCAGACGAACTAGCATTCACAAAGGTTTGAAACTGATTGAATTGTTCCACCATCTCTTCAAGGTCATCCGACATCAGAAGAGAGAAATGTTGGTTTAGCTGGTGTAGAGCGTTCTTCCCATCGGTGTTCATTTTCAGTTTCGAATAAGAGATTTTGAGAGTAATGTAGGTGAGGGTGTGATAGTGAATGAGAATAATAGGTGTACTTATAGGAGACTTGAAAAACTAGCCGTTGGAATAAAACAAAAAAACTAGCCGTTGGAATAAGACAAAAAAAGTAGCCGTTCAAAATAGAACAAAAAAACTAGCCGTTAAAAATATGACAAAAAAACTAGCCGCTGGGATAAGACAAATTTAAAATTTGATAATAATAATATTATTGTTATATTTAAATATGTTTTTTATAATTTTTTCATATTTTTTAAATTTATTATATTTAATATGTTATATACATTTTATAACATATATTTAATATTATATACATTTTTTAAATTTATTATATTTAATATGTTATATACATTTTTTAAATTTATTATATTTAATATGTTATATACATTTTTTAAATTTATTATATTTAATATGTTATATACATTTTTTAAATTTATTATATTTAATATGTTATATACATTTTTTAAATTTATTATATTTAATATGTTATATACATTTTTTAAATTTATTATATTTAATATGTTATATACATTTTTTAAATTTATTATATTTAATATGTTATATACATTTTTTAAATTTATTATATTTAATATGTTATATACATTTTTTAAATTTATTATATTTAATATGTTATATACATTTTTTAACATTTATTATATTTAATATGTTATATACATTTTTTAAATTTATTATATTTAATATGTTATATACATTTTTTAAATTTATTATATTTAATATGTTATATACATTTTTTAACATATATTTAATATTATATACATTTTTTAAATTTATTATATTTAATATGTTATATACATTTTTTAACATTTATTATATTTAATATGTTATATACATTTTTTAAATTTATTATATTTAATATGTTATATACATTTTTTAAATTTATTATATTTAATATGTTATATACATTTTTTAACATATATTTAATATTATATACATTTTTTAAATTTATTATATTTAATATGTTATATACATTTTTTAACATATATTTAATATTATATACATTTTTTAAATTTATTATATTTAATATGTTATATACATTTTTTAAATTTATTATATTTAATATGTTATATACATTTTTTAAATTTATTATATTTAATATGTTATATACATTTTTTAACATTTATTATATTTAATATGTTATATACATTTTTTAAATTTATTATATTTAATATGTTATATACATTTTTTAACATTTATTATATTTAATATGTTATATACATTTTTTAAATTTATTATATTTAATATGTTATATACATTTTTAAATTTAAGTTTTCACAGTAATATGTTTTTTATGCTTTTTTTTTTTACACTAATTTTAGGGATTATTTGATTGATTGATTCACTTGTTACCAATTGCTGTTAGAAATTGTGGAGTTGCTCCATGATTGTAACTAGTTGGTTCAGGTTCATCGTCATCAGGTGTCCAATTAAGAATGTCACGTCCTTCATCCTCTACAATCATATTGTGTAGTATAATGCAGGCTGTCATTATATCACCTATAGCTGGTATGCTCATACTCCTTGCTGGTCCTCGTATCATTGCCCACCTAGATTGAAGAACCCCAAAGGCTCTTTCAACATCCTTTCTACAAGACTCTTGACGTGCTTTGAAATACTTCATGGGCAAGTTATCTTCTGGAGGATATGTGAAACTTTTCACTAGTGTTGCCCATTCTGGATAAATCCCGTCTGCAAGATAATACCCCTTTGTGTACATCTTTCCATTAACTTCAAAGTTACACATTGGTGCAGTCCCCAGTAAGACCTCATTGAACAAAGGAGATTGATTTAGTACGTTGATATCATTGTTTGATCCTGAAACACCAACGAATGCATGCCATATCCACAAGTCATGTGAAGCAACTGCCTCAAGCATGATTGTTGGATAACCATGATCACCCCGAGTAAATTGGCCCTTCCATGCAGTTGGACAGTTTCTCCAAGCCCAATGCATACAATCAATGCTACCAAGCATTCCAGGGAACCCATGTTTTTCTTTTAATTTTGATTTTATAGTTATTTTGGGTTTTTTTCTTACACTAATTATACAATAAAATTGGGGTTTTTATACATTGATTTTAGTTTTATTTGGGGTTTTTTATGCTTTATTTTCTTATAGTAATTTTAGGGTATTTTAATGCTTAAGTTTTCACAGTGAATATAGGTTTTTTAACATATATTTAATATTATATACATTTTTTAAATTTATTATATTTAATATGTTATATACATTTTTTAAATTTATTATATTTAATATGTTATATACATTTTTTAAATTTATTATATTTAATATGTTATATACATTTTTTAACATATATTTAATATTATATACATTTTTTAAATTTATTATATTTAATATGTTATATACATTTTTTAACATATATTTAATATTATATACATTTTTTAAATTTATTCAATGTTATATACATTTTATAAATTTATTATATTTAATATGTTATATACATTTTTTAACATATATTTAATATTATATACATTTTTTAAATTTATTATATTTAATATGTTATATACATTTTTTAACATATATTTAATATTATATACATTTTTTAAATTTATTATATTTAATATGTTATATACATTTTTTAACATTTATTATATTTAATATGTTATATACATTTTTTAAATTTATTATATTTAATATGTTATATACATTTTTTAAATTTATTATATTTAATATGTTATATACATTTTTTAAATTTATTATATTTAATATGTTATATACATTTTTTAAATTTATTATATTTAATATGTTATATACATTTTTTAAATTTATTATATTTAATATGTTATATACATTTTTTAAATTTATTATATTTAATATGTTATATACATTTTTTAAATTTATTCAATGTTATATACATTTTTTAAATTTATTCAATGTTATATACATTTTATAAATTTATTATATTTAATATGTTATATACATTTTTTAACATTTATTATATTTAATATGTTATATACATTTTTTAAATTTATTATATTTAATATGTTATATACATTTTTTAAATTTATTATATTTAATATGTTATATACATTTTTTAAATTTATTATATTTAATATGTTATATACATTTTTTAAATTTATTATATTTAATATGTTATATACATTTTTTAAATTTATTATATTTAATATGTTATATACATTTTTTAAATTTATTCAATGTTATATACATTTTTTAAATTTATTATATTTAATATGTTATATACATTTTTTAACATTTATTATATTTAATATGTTATATACATTTTTTAAATTTATTATATTTAATATGTTATATACATTTTTTAAATTTATTATATTTAATATGTTATATACATTTTTTAAATTTATTATATTTAATATGTTATATACATTTTTTAAATTTATTATATTTAATATGTTATATACATTTTTTAAATTTATTATATTTAATATGTTATATACATTTTTTAAATTTATTATATTTAATATGTTATATACATTTTTTAAATTTATTATATTTAATATGTTATATACATTTTTTAAATTTATTATATTTAATATGTTATATACATTTTTTAAATTTATTATATTTAATATGTTATATACATTTTTTAAATTTATTATATTTAATATGTTATATACATTTTTTAACATTTATATTTAATATTTATATACATTTTTTAAATTTATTATATTTAATATGTTATATACATTTTATAACATATATTTAACAATGGTAGAGAGCGTTCGGTTGTTTGGGTTTATTTTAAAAAGAAAACAGGGGTTGATGGGGTTAGAATGGGCAAGTGTACGAATTGTGGGAAATTGCTTAAAGCTAATCAGCGATCAGGGACATCAAATTTAAAACGGCATATTCACAAATGTTTTGATATAGATTTAGATGATGTCTCTGCTCCTCCACAAAAGCGTATTAGATTAGATCAAATGATGTACAGAGAGAAGCTTGCACTTGCTATTATCAAACATAATTACCCGTTCAGTTATGTTGAACACGAAGCGACAAGAGACTTGCATAAGTTTCTACATTGGGATGCAAAAGCAATAACAAGAAACACAGCAAAAGCAGATGTTCTAAGAATTTTTGAGAGAGAAAAAAGTATTCTTAAGAGAAAGTTGGAAAGAATACCAAGTAGAGTATGTTTAACAGCAGATTTGTGGAGTTCTATCACCAGTGATGGTTACATGGCACTCACTGCCCATTATGTTGATGAAAATTGGGTTTTGAGAAAAAAAGTTTTGAATTTTCGAGTAGTACCACCGCCTCATACTGGTTCCATTTTAGGAGAGTATGCGGTTAACTTTTGTAAAGATTGGGGAATTGAGAAGAAGATTTTTACAATTACATTAGATAATGCCAAGTATAATGACAATTTGGTTGATTCTTTGAAGCTTCTTTTAGGTTTTGATGATGGTTTGATTTGCAATGGAGATTTTATGCATGTACGTTGTGGGGCACATGTATTAAATCTAATTGTACAGGCAGGGTTGAAAGTTATTGAAGGTGCTATTGCAAAGGTTAGAGAGTCGGTTAAGTATGTTAGAGGTAGTTCATCAAGGAAGTTTAAGTTCGCCGAATGCATTGCACGTCTTGAACTTCAATGCGGTAAACACGTTCGCCAAGACGTAGTTACAAGATGGAACTCTACATACTTAATGCTTGATTGTGCATTGGCCTATGGTCGTGCATATGCCCGATTGCAAGTATTGGATAAGGATTTTAAAACTTGTCCAACTGAGGAAGAATGGGAAAGGATTAAAGAGATCACCAGATTTTTGAAACCTTTTTATGATATCACTACATTAAAGTAATACACCTCATGAATTATAATCGCTAATCCTTTATTCATATAATGGATTACTTTCATGATTGATGATTCATGTTCAATCTCATATATTATACTGCCAAAGTCATTAGCTATCTATAGTGTCTGTATACTTTCTATTTCATTATTTTGCCATAGTTAAGGTTACATTTAATATATTATTCTGCCTCTGTTTTGGTCACTACTATATCAAGTAACCAAGATTTTAATGTAAGTTCAATAAGTGACTTTATAAATCATAATGAAAACAAGCTCTAAATTCTTAAATAAGTGACTTTATATTCATACGTTTTGAGGGTTTAGTAGCTGCTAGAAATCCCATAAGTAGAGAAAGTCTTCAAGCTGAAACAAAACAGCCTTAAAAGATGAGTGTTTTCTGCTGTATAATGGACAATGAAATGGTTACTTGACATGCTGTTTTTCCTCTCTTTTTTTATCCAGACGTTTCACAATTGCTTACCTTGCCTTCACGTGAAGGCAGAACACCAACAGCCTTATGGAACATCATCATGCATTTTATCACTAAGATGCCTAAGATTTCCCGGAATCAATTTGATACGATAATGGTTATTGTAAATCAGTTGACAAAGAGCGCATTGTTTCTACCGATTCACGAGTCTTCTTCATCCGAAGTGTTATCTGAAATCTACTTGGGAGAAGTAGTAGCTCGTCATGGGGTCCCTCTTTCTATTGTCTCATATAGAGACAACCATTTTACTTCCCCTTTTTGGCATAATTTCCATGAAGACATGGGAACTTGTTTGAAAAATTCCACTACTTATCACCCGCAAACCGATGGTGAGAGCGAAAAGACCATTCAAACCCTTGAAGACATGCTTCGGGCTTGTGTCATCGACTTTGGTGAAACATGGGACCTATACTTGCCACTGTGTGAGTTTTCCTACAACAATAGCTACCACTCATGTATTGAAATGCCTCCCTACGAAATGTTGTATAGTAGGAAGTGTCGGACGCCTATATGTTGGGGTGAGATTGGACAACGAGAACTTGGGAGTACGGATTTAGTTTTGAAGACAGTGGAAAAGATCGAAGTGATCAAGGAACGACTAAAAATGGCTCAAGATAGACAAAAGTCTTATGCAACTAGAAGGCGAAGGCCGATTGATTTTAGTGTCGGTGATCTGGTAATGCTTAAGGTCTCTCCTTGGAAAGGAGTGATAAGATTTCGTAAAAAAGGAAAGTTGAGTCCACGATTCATTGGTCCATACAAGATCCTTACTAGGGTTAGAAAGATGGCCTACCAGTTGGAGCTACCTAATGAATTATTAAAGATCCATAACACGTTCCATGTCTCTCACCTTAGAAAGTGTTTAGCGGATAATACCATGTACGTGCCCCTCGATGACATTGAAGTGGACGACAAGTTGAACTATGTTGAAGAACCGATCACTATTGTGGAGGAACAATTAAGAAGAATCCAAAACAAGACCGTGAGATCGTATAAGGTTCAATGGAAACATAGAAGAATTTCCGAGTTCACATGGGAGTAGAAAGAGATGTCCTTATCCTATATCCCTCTTTACATATAGCTTGGTTCACAAGGTTGTGATCGAGTTGTAGCGGAGGAGGATTTGTAACACTCCATCCTTAAAAAGGTAAATAAATGAATATCTATTTTATTCATGTCCTTAAAAAAGATGTTTTGTTTTATTAATTAGTAAATGGTATTGAATAGTCTATACCTTATTGGCTAGGGGATAAAATACTCAAGTTTGATATAATTACGTGGCTTATCCAATGTAAAGCCACATCATGTGATGCATATACCAAACTTCATCTCATTCCACTAACTTCTGTCCTTAAATTCTTTCATTAAATCTACAACATATCTAGTAAATTAATACCAAGAACTTTATAATAATTAATGTTATTAAGTTAATAAATCACCTTTTATAAATAGTTCACGAAAACTCTGTTGCTCGAGGTGTGGATGGCAAGTCATAGGTAACAATTCATGCATTTGTCATCATATAAGGATCCTTATATGTGCATTATGATATTTGGATAATATGATGTTAATAAGTTTATGATATTAATAATATTGATATTATATAATATATATTGTACTCACAAAACGAAAGTTTACGTTTTTAGTGGTTATCCATTTTATGGGCGGAACTAGAGACCGTGGAAAAGACAAGGTTTGAATATGGAAGACTTTGGTAAAGGTAGTAGATTGTGTTGAATGTGTATGGATAATTTTTGTTAGTTGTCCTAAGACTATATGCTCTACTGCTCTAGTATCGCCCAATTTGTAACCACTCGGTTCATATGGTCATTTTTTGTAAATCATGGTTCATGAGCAATGTTTTGGAAAAATTGTCACTGGAATGGTCAAGTAAATGTTTCTAGAAATTTTGAATGGATTAAGTAGTCGCTTGGTATATTGTTAGTTAAAGTGTGGAACTAATCAACTAATCGTGGTATGAATATATAATTAAGGTGAATGGCCCGTTGGGCTAAATATATTAATGAGTTCATTATGTCCCATATAGTATGTTAACATTTTCTGCATATTTTATGTTGCCTATGAAGTCATTTGACATGATAATGGTTACTAGGTTAGAGCTAAAATGTGTCATAAGAGTACTTGGCCCGTGTGAGCACAAATTCTAAAATGGAAGGTTAAATCATGTCTTATATGTGTTCATATAGACATCTGCATGTTTTGGGACTTCTGTTTGCATTTTTGGGTCACGGAAATGGTCTAAGTTTTTGTAGTCAAATGGACTATAAATTTACACCCGGAGCCATAAATTCATGGTCAGGTGTATTTGTTGAGGGTGTCAAAATTTGTTTTGGCTTAAAATTTTGTAACGGTTTGTCAACAAGTTTTTTAGTTGTATCTTAATTAAGCAAGAAGGGATTAGAGATATATGGACATGCATCAGATTTTTTAAAAAAGTTTAAGTTTCTGGCCAGTATTTAAAGGAAACTTTGAACCTAAACATATCTGAGTACATGAATTTGTATAATGGTTTCAAATCTAACTTGATGTATCAAAACTGTGAACTCATTCAACTACTTCTATAGTTGACGTTTTTACTTTACCTGCTTTTCAGGTAAACAACAACAGTAGTTATCTGCAGTATGGAGGAATAAAATGTAGCGGTTTATCATAGCTTGTTAGTTTGGATCTTGTATCTACTGTTGCGTCGCCATGATGTATCTAGTTTATGTAGCTACTAGTTGCTTTTGTATGGACATCTTGTCATATGTCATAAAACTCTTGATGTAACTTTTGAATCCTTAATGTAATGTTATGCTGGTCTGTAAGTATTGCAATGTAATATATCTTTAATATCTCATGTTTCCGCTTTAACGGAGTCTTACAAGAAGCCACAACCGCCTCTAAACTTCCACAAATAAAAGTGTCAAAATCAATAAAATGACATTGAATTCAATGCAAGCATTAAGTTCCAAACTGATCAGTGAAAATTTTCTTTGTGCTAGTTTACCTAGAAAAACATGTATAGTATCTGGAATCTGGATTCAAGGCCTGTGACTTTTTTCATCATTCAGGCTAAATATGGACGTTTAGGTAAACTAGCATATGGTATTCTAGTAAAAGAATATGTATTCACCATTTTTTTGTCTATATTTAGTGATGTTACATAATATGTTTGTCAGTTAAAACTTGTAACACATAACCTGGGATGGCGAATACATAGGTCAATGGTCGAAACGTATCCAACATGTCACCCTAAAAACCGCAGACCCCTGATATAGACAACGTTCCAGATTACTCAAGTATCGATTTAACTTCATCATTGCCATTTCCGCTCCAAGAGCTTCGCAAATGATGAAAATGCTCTCCAAAATTCAAAATGACTTAAATACAAATAACAAATTGCTACTTGCAGAACCACCTAAATTATCAAAAGCTTGTTAGATGGGGAGAATACCCACTCTGGTTATAAATTTTCATCATTAATACAAAGCATATGGTATTGTGTTAAAAAGATTGCTATGTTTTTTCTTCATATTATGATATATAATTTCAAGAATAAGAGTCTCACATTTAACACATAGAAACTAATTTCATATCCATGATGCGCAGATTTATTATGGGTTGCTCAGGAAGTTCAAACAACTTCCCAGGCCAACGTAGAACAGAAGTATAAGGACTGGGAACAGAAATATGCATGATTGCATATTGGAACTAACAGATAACTCTCATTAAACCAATCTACATTTTGTCAAAGTGTATCATATGGAACCATATAGTAATCACAAATACAAACACAAAAATTTATCTTGTTCAACTGAAAACTTCATAGAACTTCTCAATAACGAGTAGACCTGAATCAATAGACTCCAAAGGATCCTTCCTTAACCTGTGTCTCAAACAATTCGGAATCACAACAGCAATATCTTCAGATGTCACTTGATCTCTCCCCTTCAAAGCAGCCAAAGCTTTTGCAGCCCGATTTGTCACAATATCACCTCTTAATCCATCCACATTCAATTCAGCACAAACTTTTGAAATCTTCACACGAAGTTCGTGATCAATTTGCACAGAAGAAAGACGACTTCTAGCTGCTGTAATCTGCTCTTGAAGTTTTTCTTGATCTGTTTTGTAAGTCTCGCGAAAATCTTTTGGGTTTTTATCAAAACGGGCTCTTTCCTCCACAATTTTGACCCTAAGTTCAGCATCTCTTACAGTACCCACTTGAGCATGCATCCCGAATCTATCAAGCAATTGTGGCCTTAGCTCACCTTCTTCTGGGTTGCCCGACCCAATGAGTATGAACCGTGCTGGATGTGATATTGAAATACCTTCTCTTTCCACAGTGTTCCAGCCTGAGGCAGCTGAATCAAGAAGAACATCGACTAAATGATCATCCAAGAGATTGACTTCATCAACATATAAAATCCCTCTATTGGCTTTAGCAAGAAGACCGGGCTCAAATGCTTTGACTCCCTCTGTAAGAGCTTTTTCAATGTCAATTGTTCCACACACTCTGTCTTCTGTGGCTCCTAATGGGAGGTCAACCATGTTAATTTTGGTTTTTATGGTTTGAAGTTGTTCACCTTTGATTAATTTCTCTCTTACTTCCATGCCCATTGATTCTGGATCTTCAGGGTCAGAGTTGAACGGGTCAGCTGCAACTACTGTGATTTCAGGAAGTAAATCTACAAGCGATCGAACTGTTGTGGATTTACCGGTTCCTCTGTCACCCATGATCATGACACCACCAATTTTTGGATCAATGACATTTAATAAAAGGCATAATTTCATCTCATCTTGCCCGACTATTGCAGCAAATGGATACACCGGCCTTTGGTTTTCCTTTGACAGCTTCTGAGCCTGGCATTCATGGGCAAATTATTCTCAGCTAAACAATGAACTAACATCCACATATTTTCATCACAGTGATGGGCAGTTTGGGTAATGATAGATACAGGGCTCAGGTTGATAAGTTCATTTGCTTAGTATTTGCTGAAAATAGCCGGGTTGAATTAAAATAGTTTATTTCATAGATAATCAATGATTAAGGAGGTTGAGTATGTATGCATTTTTAATCAAGAATCTCGCTGACTTTATACCATTCGACCCATTTCCCCTTTTTACACAAAGTTTTAGTTGCCACCTCTTTAAACTACGTTAAAGGTACATACGCATTGTTCACAGACATATCAAAATGCACTTAAACTCCAGTCCTGTTGTCTTGAGTACTATTCTCAAAAGTTTAAAAGGTTCGAATGATCAACTTGATACCAATTCAAGGCTTGTAAACAAAAATATAATTTTGATCAAATTGAGATTACAGATAAAAGGGTACTATTTAAAGTTTCAAAGGAGCATAGAAATATTAATTGAATATTTTCGATATGATTAAAATACTTGAAAAGAGGGAACTAGTTTCATATGGTAGCCATTGGGGTTCAACAAATGCAGAGAAATGTGCCTAATATACCTGTTCTTGGGCAGGGCTGATTTCAGTGGCAACATTTGAGATTGAAAAATGAGACCTTCCTTTCTTTACAGGTACTCCAATGCCTCCATATAACCTCCTCCCTTGACTCTGACCTGCAACAACATTAAAAGTCGATATCAAGTTTCATTGCTTCTCACACCAAACAAACCTCGCCCATAATCTCACATCTTCATTTCTCATATTTACATACAATGAAACGACAATAATGAATATATTACTATGTATAGAAAAATAAAACTAGAATGGTTCACTAGAAACATAGTCCCAGAACACGAATGGGGCTAATTGTACCAACTATTAGTCATAAACACATTAAAAACCGTTTTCTTCTCGCGATGATCAACTTCACGATGAAAACGCCAAATGGCATCAACGTTTATGACCCATTAACATATCTAAACTCTAACAAATGAAAAACACATCAAAAAATTCTCTCTCTTTTTTTTAATTTTTACACACTAATGACCAATCTATCCTTCAAATTCACAAACCCATAACAACATTCGATATACGGGTCACTGGGGTACGTTCAAATAATTAAATTGACAACACCAAGTCCTTTTTAGCTCAAAATCTCCATTCAGTTCAATATTATACTTACATTCAACCATATACACAACATTACAAATCATAATTTTACATACATATATATATATATATATATATAATAAGAAAACTTGTAAAGTAGGCACATTGACAAAATTGTAACTGACATACACTTAATTAAAGAAAAGTACCTGGATTAAAAGAAAAGGCACGAAATGATGACTTTGAGGAAGAAGAAGATGAAATAGATTGAGAGCTCCTTAAAAAGGCAGAAGAAGAAGTAGTAGTAGTAGTAGTTCCCAGTAATCCAGCCATTGTATTTGTTGTTTAGATTTTAGATGTCAATGGCATTTGGTACACCCACAAAGGTTGTGTGTGTTTGGGTTTTTGTTTAGTTGTTGTGTGTGCTTGTTTTTAGGGGTGTATGATATGTATCTGTGGATGGATAAGAAAGGATAGATTTCATTTCATTGGTTTAAATGGCATTTTTCTGATTTTTGGTTTCGTGGCTCCATGCTTTTTCTTTCTCTAATCATTTTTGCATAATCATATATCAACCTAAAAATTATTAGGCTAAAATGCAAATTTTGTCCCTGTGGTTTATAAAAAAATGGTTTTTCATCCCTCTTTAGTTTTTGTGTTTTTTTCATCCCTGTGGTGGATTTGTTGTCTCTGTCGTTAACATACATGTGTTAAGTCCCCCCACGTGCAAGTCACGTGAGGGGTAATTTCGTCTTTTTGACATATAAAGCGATATAAAATCCCAAAAATCTTGAAATTCCCACAATTAAACCCTTTTATTTTCCTCCTTTTTGTTTTGTACCCTAATTTCCCTTCTTTCTTATTCTATCCCGTTTTCTTCCTTTTTCTCCCAAATCTAATTCGATGGTAGGATACTGTGTTTGTGGGAAGCCATCGGTTGTTCGAACATCATGGACTCCATTGAATCCAGGCCGTCGATTTTATTGTTGTTCTCGAAGTGTAAGTATTCGTTGCCCTAATTTTAAGGGTTTTTTTTCGTTTTATTTTAAAAATCAAATTGGGTGTAACTTATTGTTATCATCAGGAATCAAAAAACTGTGGTTTTCTTGGATGGGTGGATCCACCAATGTGTAAAAGATCCATTGATATTATTCCAGGATTGCTAAGGGCTAAGAACGACTTGGAAGCTTCTTTGAAGGAAAAAAATGGTCAAGTTGCTAGGTTGAAGAAGTGGCTGATATGTAGCTGGGTTTTTTCCCCATATGTGTGTGGTTGTTCAGATAGTTGGAATTGTTTAGGTTGAAGAAAAAGTTGTTTGTGTCATTTTAGTGAAGTGTTATGTAATTCGTATTTTTGTGCTTGGAATGAATGAAATTGTGTAAAATTTTCATTTAATTCAAATACAATTCCTGCATTAGCTGTGACATAATCGAAATTAATGGGGCAAAAAAAGGTAACAACTTTACAAGTCTTAGCATAATACCAATTCATTACATGTTTAGAAAACAGAATACCATAATATCATAACATCATAACATTACAAGTCTTAATCATAACACATGTCTTAAACATACAAAAGCAAATTGTTTAGAAAACATAACACATCCAAAAGCATAATGTCTTAAACATACATCCATACCAAGAAACAGAATAAACTTGTCTTAAACACATTGTTCAGAAACAGAATAAACTTGTCTTAAACTTGACTGCCTCCAACTTGACTTGTTCCAGCTTGACTTGCAGTTGCACCACCTTGACTAGCCTGCCTCCTTCTTTTAACACTTGCATCAGTTTGACTTGGCTGCTGACTAGAACGATTTCCTTGACTTGTACCAGATTTCCTTTTCTTCACACCCTTGTTTGATTGACTTGGACCAGCCTGGCTTGCACCACCTTGACCCTTACAATTAGTTGAGTTGTGACCTTTATTCCCACACTTTCCACATGTTATGCTTTTCCCAGCTTCTGCTAAGCTTCCCATTTTTCACCATTTTTGCTACTTCAATTTCCATAGTACTTTTCTTTCTAACTTTTTTTGGGCCTGCCAACTTGAGGCTTATGAAAAGGAGGGAGAAGTCTAGTTGGGCAATTATGTTAGGTCCAGATTTACTGGACTCGCTCCAGACTCGACTACTGGAGCCTTACTGAAGATCTGTCCAGAAATGATAATTACTGGACCTACTCCAGACTTGGAATCTGGAGTCCCTCTGAAGATTTGTTCAGAAATAATGGAAGACCAGTGAGCAAATACTTGTATAGGAAATCTGGAGTATTCTCTAGATTAGCTCACTGGACTTCACCCCAGTCCAGATCTACTATACTGAAGACGTTCTCACTAAAGTCAAAGACTGAAGTCAGAATAAAGAAGACTGACAAATGGCGGAGTCCACTGGAAGTCTTACCAGATCTGTACACTTGAGGATTGTCAGTGTTCTAGACCTTACAAGTCTGAACACTGATATCGAGGAATTGACTTTATGCCTTTACACACTTTTACCCGGACATCCCAATTGTCTGTTAGAAATCCAAAAATAGTGATAAATTGTAATCTAGATTAGAGGAATTTCTTGTTATTAATTCATAGATAAATGATTACTAAGGTTGAGGGGCTAATTGTGACAATTAGCATAATTGTATAATTAGACTATAAATAGCCCTCTCATACCTTAGAGATCATAACTTACACATAACCTTTGTATAACTTTTCATAACTTTTAATACCAGTAACACACACATTTTTACATACGATTCTCTCTCAAAACACACACAAACACTAAGAACACACACTATCCAAACCGCCATTGATGAATTGAATTCAGTGATAGAAATCGTGTTTTAACATGTCTATTGATAAAAGTACATACGTGTGTAAAGGTGGTTGGTTAAAAGGACTTTATCCTTGTACCTTAACCAATGCATTTAATAACCTTGTCGGTTCATTAAATGCATGCAACCATATTTGTACGGCAAATAAATTCATTGTTGAATTTGCCTATAAATACAAAGTCATATTTCTCGTTCAAATTACTTTTAGCAATTTAGTGAACTTGCTTAAATACTCTCGATCTAAACAGTTATACTTCACAACTCTAAGTATATCGATCTAAGGAGATTATTTAGCAAGTATAGATCACTTGTAATTCAAAGATTGTTTAGATATTTACATACTTGTAATATCTAGGTTCCGCAACAATCTTGTATTTTGTTATCATCAATAAAGAAAATACACTTGAAAATTACATTCGTGTTCCATCATTTATTTACTTGTTTAAATATTGCTTAAGTCGTTTATTGCTTTATTTATATTCTTGCATTTATATTTAAAGTAATACTAGTCCGATTCTAGTTCATACTTGACTTGTTATTTTACACTCGTGGGTTAAACCATCGTGTGAGGGACTTTACAATTGGTATCAGAGCAGAAGGTTAATATACTTACCTAGATCTGTTTCGCGATGGCAATCCAGAAAATACTCAAGAAACTCATGAAACTAATCTTAATGACCCATCCACTGGAAATAACAATCCACCACCTCCTCCTTCTCCTGCTTCTCCACATGTGCATGTGCATTATTCAAATAATCCTGTTCCTAAATTCAATGGGAGCAGTGATGAATTTGGTACGTGGAAAGCTAGGATAATATTGCATGTTACTGGTATTGAAAGGAATATGATGAAAATCTTAATGAAGGACCCTATGTGCCAAGACTTCCTATCAATGCACTTCTTGACCCTACTGGATCAAGAAGTGGAAGGGAAAAGAGAGAGGAACACTTGTCCGAAGAGGAGAAAAGATTGGTAAATCTTGATACACTTCTTAAAAATATGATCCTCGGGGCTGTTCCAAAAACTCTTATTCCCACATTAGTTCTCTATCCCAGTGCCAAAAGCATGTGGGATGAACTGGTGAACCAGCATGAGGGAGGTGATGATACTGTTGTTACCAGAAAAGTATCCTTAAACAAAAAGTATGAGTCATTTTTTGCTCTCCCCAATGAGTCTCTTACTGGTACTTACACCAGATTTATGAGTATTATTAACCAGTTAAGAGGACTAGGGGTTGATAAAGACAAGGATATACTTTTGGAGAAATTTTGTGATATTCTTCCAACAAATGGTCTCACATGATTCTGGTCTTGAGGCAAGGTAAAACCTTGCATTCCCATACTTTGTCAACATTGTATGGAGCCTTCAGATTTACTGAAGAAAATCAAGCCCAAAGGATTGAGGCAGAAAAAGATTCTTTTAATCATGCTTCCAGTAGTTCCACAGTGGTCACTAATACTGTACCACCTTGTGCGGCATTAATATCTTCCGAGAATGTATTTTCTATGAAGAAGATGATGTCTGAACTAATGGATTCTGGAGTCTGTAATGATATCTCTCCAGACTGTGATGAAACTAACAGTGATGACCTGGTTGCAATGATGGCCAAAACGTTTAACCGTTTTAAGGCCAGAGCAAATAGGCCCATTGGACAACATGCACCCAGTTCTTCCACTGACAAGACCAATCTGACATGCTTTAAGTGTGGCAGAAAAGGTCATTTCATGAAAGAGTGCAAGTCCAGTCAGTTTGTCTCTCAGTCTGGTCCAACTACTTCTTATAACAAGCCTGATGATAGCTATAAGTTGAAATACAAAAAGCTTAAGGCTCAAATTGCTCTCTTGTCTAAACAAATGGAAGATAATAATAAATGCATGATAGCAACCACTGAAGAAGCATGGGTTCCCTCTAATGATTCGTCAGTCGATGAAGAAGAGGAAAGAGACTGTTGTTTTATGGCTCTGGCAGATCAAGAGCATCTGGTGAAGGATGATGTCACATCTGGTCGATGGGTAGACATTGTTATTAAAAAGGTTAGTGATTATGATAATGAAACTGATCCTGAACTTAAATTGGACATTGCTGAAGCTCTAAATTCTAATTTAATTTTTGTGGAAACTGTTAGATTTGACAGTCTAAATGGCTTAGAAACAGATTCCTCTGAAATAGCTGCTTTAAAATCAAAATTAAAAGAACTTCAAGATATTGAACTGGCATTTCAAGCACAAGTTTTGGTAACTGAACAACTGGTTCAAGAAAAACATGACCTGGAAATAATTTTGCAAAAAGAAAAACAGATTATTCAATCATGGCTTGAAACAAGAAAGCCATATGATGCTGGAGTAAACCAATTTCCATCCCAAAAAACGTGCATATCTGGATGGAAATACTCATATTGCAGCATTAATACCAGTAATTGACCGGTTACCAGAGGAGTGTAAGTGCACGTTCTGGTGCACAATTTGTGTCCGATGCATCTCAATTAAAGGGCTGTTACTTTACAGAGATTATCCAGATAACTGGACAAACTCGTGTGAACAGTAACACGAGTTTGACTAAACACGTGTTACTGTAGCACGCGTTTGGAAGCCCACGAGTTTGAAGCCCAGCCCATTTGTAGCCTATATATATTGTTCTTAGGTTTCGGTTTTAGGTTGATGATTTTAGTTGCAACAGATTTCATTCACTAGGTTCTCGAGGTAGAGATCTATACCTCGAGATGCCGCCCAAAGAATCAGATGTCTACTCGTTTTATGTATTGTAATCTTATGATTAATACAAGATATGAGTTTTTTACATCTGAATTTATCTCCTGTTCATATTGATTTCGTGTTTGTTTCATTCAATTACCTCAATAACGATTATGTTTGGATTCCGCACTTACATAGTCGTAGGAATCGCGAATCGATCGGTCCCCGGCACTTTCAGAGGTTAAACCTAGTACCATATATGATGAACCTTCTACCCCAAAATCTTGTATAATACCAGCTCAATTTTGGAGGTCAAGACTGGAGCATCCCAGATGACTGCTCCAGTTAAAAACGTCAATAAGCATAAACCTTTGCCTCAGACTGTTTCTAATGAACCCCAGGTTCAAAGGAAAAAGAACAATTCCCTTCCTAAGCCAAAAGTCCAGTCAACTGGAAAGGCTCAGGTTTCATCTGAAGAATCTATTTTGTTAAGGTTGGAGAGCCAGTTTCAACTACTGGCTCGTCAGGTTCAAAGTTGTCATGCAAGATTAAACAACTTTGAGGTACTTCATCTGGCCCTATACAAAATACCAAACCTTTTTCTAAGAAAGAGAAAAATATTCCTTTAATTGAGAAAAAGAAAAAGGTTTCTAAATATTCATTTCTGATGGACCCTCCATTACTTTTGGAAATGATGGTTGTGGAAAGACTGAGGGGTATGGTGTTCTGAACAATGGATAAGTCAAATTCAGACGTGTTGCATATGTGAATGGTTTAAAATATAACCTGATCAGTGTAAGTCAACTGTGTGATGATGGCTATCAAGTTCTATTCAATATTGTTCATGGCATTGTATTCAACAAGGACTGGAAGGTAGTATTGATTGCTCCCAGAAAAGGGAACGTGTATGTGATGGATATGGAAAGCTCTTCTTCAGAGCAATGTTTCTATACTCAAGCTGAAGAAGACACAAACTGGTTATGGCATAAAAGGTTATCCCATTTAAATTTCAAAAATATTAATAAGTTGTCTAGAAAACAACTGGCAGATGGGATACCTTCAGTTTCCTTCAAAAAGGAAAGGCTATGTCCAGGATGTGAGATGGGAAAGCAGAAACGTGCCAGTTTCAAGACCAGACAGAACTTCAGCATTACTGAACCACTTCACATGCTTCATATGGACCTCTTTGGTCCAATGAATGTTCAGACTCGTGCTGGTAAAAGATACACCCTGGTGATCGTAGATGAATTCTCCAGATATTGTTGGGTGGTCTTTCTTAGGTCTAAAAGTGAAGCTGCTGCTGAAATCATCTCTCTTATCAAGCAGATTGAACTGAAGCATAAGCGAAAGGTGTGTCAGTTAAGAAGTGACAATGGAACAGAATTCCAGAATGCAACTCTGGAGAAATTCTGTACTGATACTGGCGTCTCCCAGAACTTCTCGTCAGCACGCACTCCAGAACAGAATGGAGTGGTAGAAAGAAAAAATCGAACGCTGATAGAAGCTGCCAGGAGTATGCTAGCTGAATCTGGTCTTCCTACCAGTTTCTGGGCTGAAGCAATTGCAACTGCTTGCCACACCCAGAATCGACCAGTGTACGTGAAGCGACACAAGAAGACTTCCTATGAAATATTGAGAAATAGAAAACCAAATATTGGTTATTTCACGTTTTTGGATGTCCAGTTTACATCCTGAACGACTCCACTCAGTTAGGCAAATTTGATGCCAAAGCTGATGAAGGATATTTCTTAGGATATTCAGCCATTCGCAAAGCCTTCAGAGTCTACAACAAGAGACTGGAGAAGGTACAAGAGTCCATACATGTTACTTTTGATGAATTAAATAATGCAATCAATAAAAAGCCTGCCCTTGATTCTCCCCCAGTAATTCCAATTATTTTCGGTGAATCTGATCCCATTAACTGCAAAAATTCACCTGAAGAAGTTTCCAGTCATTCTGACTTGGAACCAGTTCGTAAGAAGAAGATCCCCATTTGTACACCTTTCTATCCTTCAATAAGTTTCAAACTACCCAATGAACTTGTTATTGGATCAGATGTACGTACAACTCCCCCAGTATCAGTATCAGTTGAAACTATTCCTGAAATGTTTTCATATGAAGAATTTCAAACTGAACCAGTACTTCAGGAAATGCCTTCCATTGAAGAATTTCATGATGCAAATCGTGATCTTACTGATTCAGATGAAGATGTTGAAATAGTTTACCAGGATCCTCATCCTGAAACTCAACTGAATTCTTGCACTGATATTATTGTCAGTAACAATCCTGGTCAGTACTCCAGATGGACAAAAGCTCATCCTATTGATCAGATCATAGGTGACTCCAGTAGAGGAGTTCAGACCAGAAGAGCCTCTAGTGATCAATGCTTATATGTCAGTTTCTTATCACTGAATGAACCAAAGAAGATTGACGAGGCTATGGAAGATCCAAGCTGGGTGACTGCTATGCAAGAAGAGCTTCACCAGTTTGAAAGGAACAAGGTTTGGTACATGGTTCCTTTCCCAGTTGGAAAGAAAGAACCAATTGGAACAAGATGGGTCTTCAGGAACAAGGTAGATGAAGATGGCCACGTAATCAGAAACAAGGCCAGACTGGTAGCACAAAGTACTGCCAGTCAGATGTCGATTTTGATGAATCTTTTGCTCTAGTGGCTAGACTTGAAGCGATCAGAATATTTTTAGCATTCGCTGCTCATCATCAGTTCAAGGTCTACCAGATGGATGTAAAGAGTGCTTTCTTGAATGGAAATCTTGAAGAAGAAGTTTATGTCAGACAACCACCAGGTTTCGTTGATGAAAAGCATCCACATTGGGTATATCGTCTGGACAAAGCGCTTTATGGCCTCAGACAAGCCCCACGTGCCTGGTATGACACTCTGACTAAACATTTATTGAAAAATGGTTTCAAAAGAGGTGCAATTGACAATACCTTATTTATTCTTCATGAAAAAGGCAATCTGTTAATGGTACAAATTTATGTTGATGATATTATTTTTGGGTCTACTGATGAAAACATGTGCAAGAAATTTTCTAAAATAATGTCAACTGAATATGAAATGAGTTTGATGGGTGAATTAACATTTTTTCTAGGACTCCAGATTAAACAGATCAGATATGGTATTTTTATTAATCAAGAAAAATATGTTAGAGATCTTTTAAAGAAATTTGATATGAACTCTTCACCATCTAAACCAACTCCAATTTCTGCACCACTGACACTGGACTCCGATCCAGATGGTTGGTTCACTGATGTATTTAACTGCCAGTAGACCAGATATTATGTTTTCAACATGTTTATGTGCCATATATCAGTCTAATCCAAAGGAATCTCATATGCTTGCTGTAAAACGCATACTGAAGTACCTTAAGGGTGTCCCCAGTTTGGGTCTTTGGTATCCCAAAGGCTCAGGCATGGATCTAATGGGTTATTCAGATTCAGATCATGCAGGTTGTAAGATAGACAGGAAATCCACTACTGGTGGATGTCATTCCCTTGGTGGCAAACTGGTCAGCTGGACCAGTAAGAAGCAAACTTCAGTTTCATTGTCCAATGCTGAAGCTGAATACGTGTCTGCAGCCAGTTGTTGTGCTCAGATACTCTGGATGAAGAACCAGTTGCTTGAGTATGGTATTAAGTATTCAAAGACCCCAATCTTTTGTGATAATACCAGTGCCATTGCTATCTCGAATAATCCAGTCATGCACTCCAAGACGAAGCACATTGATCTCAGGTATCACTTCATTCGTGATAATATTGTGAAAGGCAACATTGAACTCCATTTTATTCCCACTGACAAACAACTCGCTGACATTTTTACTAAACCACTGGATGTTAAAACTTTTGAATATCTTGTTAGTGAGTTGGGAATGTTAAACCCTTAAATCTGGAACCTTGGTATTGAACGCCATTGTGTACTACTGAGGATCTTTGATTTAAAGATTTATAAATTTATGACTGCTCAGATTTTGAACGCCGTTGTGTACTATCTTTGCATTAATAGATTTCTGGATCAACATTCCAAGGGGAAAGACTTGAAAGATATTTTTGCTCTTAAAAATGTTTTAAGTTCAAGGGGAATTTATTAATTTATTTTCTCACTAGACAAAATTCTTCAGAAAATATTACTGGTACTTTGTAAATATGTCCCTCTCACTGGTAATTGGACAGGTTGAAGTGTGTGTTTGAGGTGACTTTTGTCTCCTTGTAAATGTGTCCCTCTCATTTGTCTGTATTAGTTGACATGCATGTTTGAGGTCACCAGTCTCTTTCAAATGGTTTTCACTGGTACTTTACTGGAGTGTCCCTCCAGTGTACCATCAGTACATGCTTCACTGGACTAATCCACCAGTGATACTGGAGTGTCCAGTCAACCTCCAGATGCACTGAAATGAGTCATAATAATTTTTAAATACTTGGTCATTGTGCGTGCCACGTAAGCAAACTTTTTAAAGATATTTATCTTATAATCTTACGTGGCATGTAAATTTTTCAAAGTAATGATGGTATTTTTATCTTGGGAAGACAAAAAGGTGCAACTTGTTACTGTTTGTGGGCTGTAAACCATCACACATTTATGTGTGATGTGATGTAATTAATGCGGATCTCAGAACCCGATCAAAATTTTATTTGATAATTTCAAATTAACCGTTTGAGTTCCACATTCTCTCTCATATATATACCCACTTTCAATTTCATTTGCATTTACTTCGAACATATTTACTCCCCAAATCCTTAAAATTTCTTCATTTACTTCAATTCATTCATTTCCCAATCATAATCATCTCTCATATTTACTCCATTTCCAATCAATTAATTCATCAAATCTTCATCAAAACTCTAAATATTCCAATTTCATCTTCATTTATCTAACATATTCAAATGGCACCAAGACAATCAAACTCACCCAAAAATTTGCTCTCCGCCGAATATGCTCCTGTTCCAAATGTTGTTAAGGCACGCCATATTACTCTTGAGGCTAAAGCCATAAGAATAAATATGAATAACTGGATGGCAAAGCTCTCACTTTCCAGTGCTCATAATGCTCGTTCCATTATTGGGAGATTAAATACATTTTTTCTCTCATGTCCACTCTATGGTGCTCTCACTCGTAATCCAGGTAAAATGTATCATGATTACCTGTGTGAATTTTGGTATTCTGCGGTGTATGTTGAAACCACTAAAACCGTCAACTACACACTGCAACAAGGCACCAGATCGTTCACCCTCTCTGTCGATTCTCTCAGAGCAGCTCTTCAATTAAATTATTTTTCTGAGAATGAGATGGCAATTCCACTCCCTACTGGTATAAATTTCAGGGATGTGTGCAGATTGATGGGGCACACTGAAATTGTGGATGAACATGGCCAGTTGTTGAGGAAAGGCACTATTTACATGAGTAAGTTAACAGACTCTTGGAGATGTTTCTTCACTCATATTGTTGAGTGCTTAGGTGGCAGTTCTGGAGGTTTAGATCAGATTAATCAAATGCAGCTCCAGATTGCCTACTGTTTGTGGTTTGGGTACAGGGTTGATTTCGCCCAGATTTTCTTTGATGATCTGGTGGACCGTTTGAAGGTGAAAGGTAGAAAACCCCATATTCCTTACATTCGTTTTCTTTCACTAGTATTTTTAAGAGCTCTGCGCACTGAATATGATTATGAAACAAATCACTTTACGGTGTGTGAATATATGAGGGAGTTAAGTCACTTAAAATCAAGAACTGGTGAGGTAGATATTCCTCAGACCATGTTAACTTTTCAAAGGGAAGAAGTAGAGGCACCAGGTAGAGGTCAAGTTGGTGAAGGACCCTCTGGTGACCAAGATGTACAAATTATAGAAGCTGTACAACCCATCAGACAAGTGGCTCCTGAAGGTCAAGGACCAGAAAATGTTGAACCTTCCAGACGACCAAGATCAAACAGGCGTCTGATGAGAGATGGAATTCAGGTGAATCCAGAAAGACATCCTGGTGATGTTATGAATTTAGATGGGTCTCCTATTTTTGAAGAGGAGAATGTTGAAAATGTACAAGTTATTGAGCAGACAGAAGATAATGTACATGCTGTTATACAAGAAGAGATTGAGCAGGTTGTTGAGCAGGTAGAACAAATTGTTCAGGCTGATGAACAAGTATCTGGTGAGCAAGAGGCTCGAATCGATTTGAATGTTGAAGCAGGTGAACAGGCTGGTGAACTGGTTGGTGCTCAGGCTGGTGATACAACTGTTGGTGAAATGTTTTGGGATGAGGCTGATTCTCCCATGTCAGAAGATCAGAATTTTGATGTCAATATGAACTTTCTGGGTGAGGATGTTGTACAAGTTAAAAGTCTACCAGAAATGCCACCACCTCCACCAGAAACAAATATGCCGCCACCAGAATCAGAAATGCCACCACCTCCACCAGACTCAAACATGCCACCACCACCACCACCTTCAATTCCTGAAAATACTCAATACTTCACTCCTCCAACCATTCAAACTTCACTATCTCAACCTCCACCACTTGAAACTCCAGTCAACATATCTGAACAACGTGTGCTGGACTCGACAGTTGTTACTGATGAAACTACAACTGAAGAGGTCTGGGCACAAGTACCCTTAATGAACAGAATGACTTCAAATCTTGAACCTCCCAGTGGTCTCTCCACTTCGTCTTCAGCCGAGGTCCAAGGCCTTTTAAGTAAGGTGGCGGACCTAGAGAGATCACTCCAGTCATCATCCCAGGTTGTTTCCGATTTTAAATCTTTATTATCAAACAATCTAGCATCTGAAATGAATATATTTGCTGGGAATGAAAAGCTTGTTTTTGAGAAGCTGGATGAGCTGGTACTGGCCACTAATAACAACACTGAAAACATCAAAGTGGTAGTCCAGGGATTGGAGACAGGGCTGGTGAATGCTGTTCAGACTGCAGTGAAAGGTGAACTTGTTCAACCACTGACAGGTCTGAAGGATGAGGTTCAGAAGTTGGTTACTAGGGTTAGTTCATTGGAAAGCAGGACCACACTTGATCAGGCTGCTGTTGTTAGCACGATTAGTGATGAATGTGCAAAGAAGTTCAGACTTAGTGTGTTGAAAGAAATATCTGAAGAAATTTCTGGGTCTGTTCTTCGAACTATTCAAGATGGGTTGTTACCCCAAGTGGAGAAGTTGATAGAAAAAGAATTGCCAAAGCACTTGCCTCAAGAAGTTGAAAATGTTAAAAAGGAAGTGCAGGCACTCAGAAAGAATGTGAATGATACAACTCCAGTAACTGGAAGAACTTTTGGTACACTGGACAGACACATGCTAGAACAATTATGGAATGATCTCAAGTCCAGAACTGGTGATCATTCCAAGGGGGAAAAGTCGTCTGGTGTCCAAGAAGGTTTGATTAGAAAGAAGAAAGAAGTTGTGGCCAGTGCTGTTGAAAGGGCCTTTGCTACTGAAAGCATTGTGCAACAAAAATAAGTGACTGGTACTGATGCCAGTGCACGATTAGCACAGAGAGCATTTGGCACTGAAGCCACTATGCAGACTGAAGAAGCTGCTGGTACTGAAGCCAGTGAGCCCCAGTTTGAATCTTTCCCAAATATACCAACTACTCTGAAGTCTGTTAAAGGAAAAGAACAAATGGTATCTGGAGAAGAAGAGCAAACTGTTGAAGAATCGTCAGAGTTTCCTACTGCTGATGATGAAACCTCTAAGAAACTTGAACAAGAATGCATAATGATAGAGATCTTTAAGAGAAATCAAAAAGATGAACTGCTGGCCCATCAAAGGGAGATGGCAACTATAGGGACTCTGGATTCTTATAATGCTGGCAGGTTGGGCATAAACATTGATGTGTACAAAAAGATGAAGGAAGACCCCAGAGTTCATCAATGTCTGAATGCATTGAATGATGTTCATGTACGCTCCTTTTACGCTGAAGAAGAACAGATTATGATTCAATAATTTATGGTGTTAGTGTACCAGAACTTATCAGGCAGAGGAAGGAGGAACTGGTGAACCTCCAGAAAAAGATAAGGAAAAATGCTGGTGCTCTGGAGTTAGAGTACAGGAAGAAATTGACTGGCTTACCTAAGCTTACTGCCAAACAGCTCAAAGCAATTAAAGATGCAGATGTGAGCACATTCATTCCCCTAGATACTTCTCTGAAAATCAATCGTCAACAACTCCAGTCTGCTGTAGAACAACAGAGAGTATCAAAGGAAACTGAAGCAATGATCCAGACAGCCAAATGGAAAGAAAAATATAATGAAATGTTAAATTTCAGGGTTGATGCCAGAAGGATCACTGGTGCAGAGATTAAGCTTGCTGATAATCATGAAGGTATGTCAAAGTTTGAAATAAAGTTGACTAGGGAAGGTAACTTTACTGATGAAAGAAAGAGTACTTCAGTCCAGGCGTTTGGATGGAGTGAACTGAAGGAGATTGCCTTAACGTTCAGGGGGAAGACAAATTTGTCGTCTGACGTTAAATCATTTCTGAAGAGGGTTGAGAAGGTATGGAGAAGAAAGCAATAGATGGAAGTTGCAATAGGCATGAAATCGCCAGAATCAGTACCATCTTCTCCATCACCAAAGAGAAAGGCTTCTGAAGATGCTCCAGGACAGACATCGAAGAGAAGGGCCTGACTCTTATATCATTTACCTATTGTAATTTATCGTTTGATAAAAATTGTAACTATTTATCAGTTGATGTATGTAATATTAGTTGCAATTTTTAATTCATAAAAGTAAATGATCAGATTTAGTCTAAGTTAGAACTTAAAAGATGAAACTGAAAACACTCATGATCTATAAAGTATTTTCCAGTAACTTAGATTTTTTAGACTAAAATCAAAACTTGTGTTTTTCAAGCATACAAAGTTGTATAGATTTAAGCTTGAAAACACTTGCATTATTTCTAAACAAATAGGGGGAATTTGTTAGGTCCAGATTTACTGGACTCGCTCCAAACAGTTATACTTCACAACTCTAAGTATATCGATCTAAGGAGATTATTTAGAAAGTATAGATCACTTGTAATTCAAAGATTGTTTAGATATTTACATACTTGTAATATCTAGGTTCTGCAACAATCTTGTATTTTGTTTATCATCAATAAAGAAAATACACTTGAAAATTACATTCGTGTTCATCATTTATTTACTTGTTTAAATATTGCTTAAGTCGTTTATTGCTTTATTTATATTCCTGCATTTATATTTAAAGTAATACTAGTCCGATTCTAGTTCATACTTGACTTGTTATTTTACACTCGTGGGTTAAACCATCGTGTGAGGGACTTTACAAATTACTCTTTGGCCATGATGTAGATCCACACACAGGTTCAACTTTATAAGCATAGACCTCTTTCCATGTTTCCAACCTATAACATGGATGCACCCAATCCTCAACTATCCCAATCTTTATAGAATTGTTACGACCATTCCATAAACCACACACTGCATGTTTGCAGGGGATTCCAGTCAACTGCCACCTCATACAGGTACATGTTCTTTCCCTAATATCCACTACACATTGCTCCCTGTATGAATCCTTAACTTGGAATCTGTTCTCACCATTCCATGTAGCAGTACACTTATTTGCAGCATTTTTAATGACCTCAAATAACATGGTAGCTGCAGGTGTCAAAGGACCCTTTTGTACATCAATCACCTTCTGAACAGTGACAATTCTTTTCATCAAATATTCCCTAATATACTCTAAGCAACTGATTATTGGTTTCTCTCTTCCTTCAACTAGTCTACTATTAAAACTCTCACAAATGTTGTTTAAAAGAATATCACAATGTGCCCTTCCTGCATTATTTTAGTAAAAGAATGTCTGATTTTAATAAAACTTTCAATATTTTGCATTTCATGCTAGTTAAATTATCAGTTTGGCTTAAAACAGTTAACCATACCAGAGAAATGTGCCCTGCTCCAGTGATGTGGTGGGATTGCCTTTAGATACTTGAATGCACTTTCATTCTCCACCCTTAATTCTTCCATAGCAGCATCAAACTCTGTTACAGTGGTTCTAGTAGCACACTTCCATAGCAGCTCCCTTATAACTTCACCTTTGAATGTCTTGCTCATGTTTTCATAGATATATCTAAGACAAAATCTATGTTCTGCACTTGGGAAAATTCTTGCTAATGCTGGTATCAACCCCTATCAAGCCAAAAAAAACACATATATAACACCAACTAATGTAAAATTAAATAAAATTGAAGTAAAATTAAGTTAAGTGTCTAACCTTCTGCCTGTCTGAAATGAAAGTAAAATTGCCATTTTGTGGAATGCCTAAATTATCAGCAATCAACTCCAAAAAACATCTCCATGAGTCAAATGTTTCTGCTTCAACCACAGCATATGCTAGAGGGTATATTCCATTATTAAGATCCACACCCACTGCTGTGAGAACCTGACCTGGATATGGACCCTTCATGAAGGCACCATCAAAACCTAAACTCTCTTCTACAAGCTTTAAAACCCTTCTTAAAGGACCCAAACATACATATACCTTTTAAAAATCCTTGTTTCTGAGTTTGGGTTTGGTTCATGAACATCAATCTCACTGTGGTGTGGGGTTTCTTCTCTGAAGCTCCAGACAGTAATCTCTCAATCTCTCATACTGCTTGTTGTAGTCTCCAGCTAGTAGCTTCTTTTCCTTTTGCTTTGCCCTTTGAGCAGTCATCCTTTTTATACCCAATTCAAACCTAAAAAAACCAATAAAAGTTAACAAATTGAAACAGTTAAGTTATTTCTCAGTTGCAACATTTAATTAAAAAATTGACAAATTGAAACAGTTAAGAAAAGCTATTACCTTTTGGAAACAATATCCTGAATTGCATCCCCTTTTATTTTAGGATCTGCATTAACTGTATCCAGTATTTGGTTGCAGATGAAGGTGGAGTCACACTGCCTAAGTTCTCTCAGTTGAAGGCATTTATGTTCTTCAATCAAGGTTTTCACCATCCACTTGGTCTCACCTTTACCCTTAGATACATGTAAAGTCCAAGGGCAAGTGGGCTTTTTTGCTTTTTTTCCTACTAAATTGTAACACCCGTCATTTTAAAACCTGGATTTTCAAAAACTTTTTCCTAACGGCGTTTAGAAATGCGGAAACAGAACCTTTAAAACATAACTAATCCTCAACGGATAGTTCATTTATAAAAGTGGTGTTACTACGTACATATCATCAAAACAGTATAAGATAATCCAGATTTAGCACCAACATGAATGCCAACATAAATATTACATAAGTCTTAATAAAAGTAGCCAACATCATTATGGCTAAACATAAATGACTAAGCGGGGTAACTAAAGGTCTTCTTCATAGCAACTACCCGCCTCACCAAGCTAAGTCTTTCACTAGCTCAAACCTGCTTAACATGAGGGAACAACGTTTTTCAAAAGAGCAAGTGTTAGCTTTAAAAGCTAAGTAAGATAACATGAGTTTATGAAAACATTGCCAATTCATTATATATTAACAAAACATTTCATAATTGTTAATATCGCAATATCGTTGTAACACGTTAAGATCACCACATTTCCTTGGTGTCTATCATATCATACATTAGCAAGATCATATCATCAACATTAAAGCAACATACATAAATTAACACATTAGGATTCATCGTAGTCCTAATTGTGCCTAACATCATAGATCTTTACTTTTCATCTTTCTTTTCTTATCTTTCTTTACTTTCTTTTCTTATCTTTCTTTTCTTTCTTATCTTTTCTTATCTTTCTTTACTTTCTTTTCTTTTTCCTAGACGTAGGCTATGTGACATAAGCCACACATACTTAGGGATGTGGGGTTGTGTGTAGGCGGCCATAAGACCTTACATGGAGTCCTCACACCCGACTTGATGGGTAGACCTTACGGTGGTCCATCGTCGTCATTAAGGAAAGACAAAGTCAATCCAACTGAGTATACCGTTTAAACTTTGCGCGTGTAGTGGTTAGTTACTCCACCCGGATACACTCAAACATAACTATGCCACGGGGAGGTATCTAGATTCCCACACCACGTGACCACATACACACTAGCTCCGAAGAACTAGCATGGGTTAAGCTTAACACAACTTTACTTATGCTCGAGACTTCTTTATTATATTAGCTTAGGCTACACTTTCACCTAAACTAATCACTTTCATCTTTCTTTACTTTATATTAGCTTAGGCTACACTTTCACCTAAACTAATCACTTTCATCTTTCTTTTGTAACACCAGTCGTTTAAAAATATGGATTTCCAAAATTTTTCGCCTAACGGCGTCAAAGAAAGCGGAAGTAAACTTTAAAAGACCAAACCAACAAAATCTGTTTGGTTCATTTATTAACTGGTGTTACTAGCTATATCATCAAAACAAGTTCAAATGGAAACCCATCGGTTGCCCAACATTAAACAACCGACAACATAGTAAACGCAAATCATAAATGTCTAATCGTTAAGGCACAAATCACATCATACATTACATCTCACATAACAAATCATCACATCAAACATCTTCATATAGGATGAGTCATCCTAAATGTGCCTAGTCATCTTTTGCATCTTCACATATAACATCTAACATCTTTGTATTTGTGACATAAGTCACGCATCTCATATAACATATACATCTTTGTAAGGGTGACATAAGTCACACCCGACTAGATGGACAAACCTTACGGTTGTACATCAATGTCGTTAAGGAATGGCAAGCCAATCCCGGAGTAATCCGTATGTTCAAGACAAGTGGGGCGGGTCAGACCTCCCGTATTACTCTTCACATCTTTGACCATGTTTTAAGGAGCCACCCAAGCAACCACATCTACGCACCCGCCGGGCAAGGTCAAGTACGGGTTAAGCTTAACACTTTCATCTAAAATTACGAGCTCGATTTCACATCTCATATAGTTTAGGTGTTCATATTACCTAAACATTATCACATATACATCTTTGTAACACCCCAACTAAGGCGAAACGATGAGATGTACAGAAAGTTGAGTATTCAAAACAAAGGATAATAGATAACATTCACCATAGCTTTATTTGATAAAAATAATTTTACAATGCACAAGCATGTGAACCAATTCCCAAGTACAATACGTCTACCATACTTGGATATTGAGTCCACGAAACAAATAACAAATACATGAGATGATATACTACAATGATCAAGGCGGATTCCATTGCCCGTCACAAGGTTTGATCTTTGACTCCAATGTGCAATGCAAACAATCATGATGCATATAATTCCTCAAAGCTTACGCTAATTCCTGAAAAGCATGAAGATAAAGTGTCAACTACGAAAACGTAGTTGGTGAGTGCATAGGTTTGCAAGTAAATCTCGTTAAGTATCCATTTCAAAGAGTTGAGAAATCCATGGTAAATTATAAAGTTCTCATTTGTCACATTTATCGTGAGAGAAAAACATATCAATCGATTAATCATTCATCGTACCAAAACCATTCGGTCGTCAATACTTCAATATTGCCAATTCCAACAACTTTCAAGATTCCATATAAGGTCCAATACCCAAACCGTATGTTCAATCCATAATATCCAACCATAGATAATAATCAATAATATTTAGCCAAAGGCATAATTGATGAGTTTGTGCTTGAGCCACTACTAAGACCCTTTCACGTCCAAATAATAATAATGATGATATGTCCCAAAGATATGATAACAGTAGCACATGCTGTCAATCACGTGCAATAATAATAATGAGTGGGTCATGCCATGGAGACGACCAATAATATATAAAGTAGATTAGAGCACCCCTAGGCAGACCGGAGATGAGGGCGGCCAGTCAACCCGCTGCCATCTTGGTGAGTGAGGGGACGAATCCTAGTTGCGCAACCCTCTAACTACAGGCCTCAATGAGTTAATAGTAGTGTACAGGGGACCACCGTTTGACAGTACTCAAGCTCATCATATAACATATAACACGTTGAACATACAATATAATCCCCATATCATTATCATTGTTTCAAAGAATCATTTCATAAGAGAAAGTCATTTTAATTAATCATGTTTTTCACCCCGCAAGTAAAACATATAAAAGAGTTTGAAAGGGGGCTATGACTCACCTTGATATGCCGCATATTATATTCACTTATCCAAAATGGGTACTTCCCATCTATCGCTTTCTTGATCATATATCCGTCATATTCCTCAATCACGTTTTAAGCCAAGACTATCCCTACGATAGGACTAATATACGTAAGTTCCTATCTTAAGTCATCACTAAGAAATGCCACTTTCATTATGTTGTCATAAATTTTGGGATCCAAGTATATTGTTAATATTTGCATCTTTTTGGTTGTAGAGAGTGTTGGTGTAAAAGGGTCACTTTCATTATACATGTAGTTATAAGTTGTTAGAATTTCGGTAACTTGCCTTTGATTATCATGGTTCCCATTGTGTGCTTTGCTTAATTATAATATTCGGCATTAGTAACTTCATAATATTAATATTTATGAATACTTTCTGATTTATAACTATTTATTTAATTTAATATTATTTAATTAATTATTTATTCATTTTCTTGATTTATTAACCAAATAATTCTTTAAAAATACTTTTAAGTACCTCACTTGCTTTTATATTTTGTGGCTAATTATATTTGGGTTATATTCTGATTATTATGCTTTTTAACTTAGAATATTGTGATATATATATTTATTTATGTAATTTTTCTATTAATTTAAAAATGGTTATTAATTAGTGATTTTCACTTACTTAATTATTTCTAAATTATATGACATTTGTTCTTTGACTTAAAATGATTTTACTCCAGTAGGTTTTAGTCACTTTCATCATTGGTTGTGATTATTTAACCAATTTCATGATTTATATAATTTATTTATTTACCTTTTTAATTATCATTTAAATTTAATAATTAATAGAAATTCTTAGAAATCACCACATAACTTTTTGGCTAAAAATCCCAGGCCTTTTAGGCAACTTTTATCATGGGAAAAATCATATCAATTCAACCTCTCTTGTGTCTCGCTCATTTTGAGGATTCTAAGCTTATAAATCGTTTACCGAAATAGTGATTTTAGCCTCATTTTTCAAGCAATTCAAATGCGTCAAAATGGATTTTCATCCTTATTTCATTATTTACAGAATGTTCATTACATTTTGGTGTCTTAAGTCGTGATAGTGGTGGTGGTGTGATATGTGCAAATTAAAGCTTTCGGTTAGTGCTTATATGAACCGAATTAGTGATTTGTAGGCTTGTCTTTGCCAATTAATAACCAAGTTAAGTTTTATAACTTTTATTTGATATATTCTCAGTAGGTTTTTATAATACTTTTTGTTACGAGATTGTTGGAGTTGATTAAAGTTGCAATCTAGTGACTTTTAGCTTATTTTGTTGTGAATAACTTTTACTTGGAATTTTCTGTTTTAACACTTATTTTCATGAAATGTTGAGTAGTCATTCTTGGTTAAGTTGAATTATTTGGACATTGGTGATTTTTATACAGAGACATATATGTGTCCTATGTTTATGTGAATTTTTGCTAAATTTTTAGACATCGTTTACTACCTCTAAAAATTACAAAACCAAAGTTGGTCAGAATGCTTGCTGCTATGCGACCCGAAATATTTTATAAAAGATTTCGATGGTGAACATTTAAGAAAAATCTCCCAATTTTATTTTACATTAGGGACACTTTGAACTCAGTTCACACCAAGTTTAAACTTCTGAAACCTATTAGTTAAGAAATTAAAAATCATCGAAGTTGACTCAATATCAAGACAAAGATCCAGTTTTGACCACTTTTGGTAGAAAAATCATATCTTTTGTTTGGTTTAGTATTTTGAGTGATTCCAGTTGGAGGTTAAACTTAACTCTTTTATCTACAACTTTTATTTTGAAAGTTTTTCTTGAAACGGCCCTCACATGTTCAGTTCACCCGTTTAAGACAGAAAAGTATTTCTGTCAGAATGTCTTTGATTATAACAACTCACCAATGACCATTCTTGCTTAATTAACACTTGAGTTCGTCATTTACAAGATTAATACTTTATTTTTATATCTCTCAACATCAAATTTCCAGATTATTATACTTCTTTTAACATATTTTTCACTTAATACAAGTCCATATCCATCTCATAATCCAACAACAAGATTCAACTTTCTTAGATCTAACATGCATGCATTCAAATCAACACTTTTCATACCCATCTTTATAGATCTATCATTTAACAACATAAAAGCTTTCTTTTTATGAAAAATCTCAGAATATATTGGTGTTTATTTTATAAAAATTTCATTTTTAATCAAATCTATAAACCCATTTAGCAACAAATCTTACAACAACTCTTGGGTCTTGTTCTTGTTGAATCATTGAATCCTTTCTCTAGATCTTTACATGCATGAACATGTGAGATAAGGATCTATCAACCTTGCCCTCATTGAGTTTAAATCAAGGAGAAAATCAAAGAAAAACATGATTTTTGATAAAGATCTTTTAATATATACAAAAACAAGATAGATTAAACAAAGAGATGGAGATTTATACCCTTCTTGAACTCGGTTTTGAAGATGATTTTGGGCAGATTTTTCGTGACTTTTAGGGCCTCAAATAACCCTTAATCTTGTCTTGAAACAACCCTTAAATGTATCTTGAATCAACCCTTGTTTAATCCTATATAAACCCTTATTATTAATATAGTTTAGATTGATTTTTGTTCTTGTTTTTCTTGATTATTTGAGCCGAAAATGGGAGAGGAGAAAGAGAGAAATGTGCAGAAAATTTGAGAGGAAAAGAGAGAGAAATGAAATGAGAGATTAATGTGTGTGTGTGAAAGGAGAGGGGGGGCAAGGGGGGTGTGGTGTGAAAGGGGGGGAGGGGGATTGAAGGGTTTCCATTTTTTTTTTGAAAAATTGTGTATGTAATATCTTGTATATGTATAAGTAAGTGTGTATTTGATTTTATAGATGTTATATGTTATTATTTGTATGTATAAGTTAATTATTTATCCTAGTATGAGTATATGTATGAGTCGTGCATATATGTATGTATGCACATGTAATTTTGTGCTTTTAACTTGTTACTTAGCTCATTGTATGTACATTTTGTATTTATTTTAGACATGTATGTACTTATTGTTATTATTCAAGCACTTTTATGCGGATAATAATTTATAATTTTTTTTTTTGTTTAGTCATCTCATTTTTATGACCATAAGGACTTTAATTGGCTCGATGCTTTAATTGTTGGACATTTTGTAAGGTTTATTAAATTTTGTTACAAGTTGTGAGTCTTACATTATTATTTATATAACTTGAGTTCTTGAAATGAAGTTTTTGGTTTATTGACATTTCATCAAGTTCAATTAGAACTAGTTTATAGATTGGGATTGTCTTGAATGATTATTGTTATTGTTTATGGCATTTCTAAGATAGCTAGTCATTTACGGTATTTCATTGAACTAGAGGGCAATTATCACTATGCCTTAAATGTCTAGAAGGTCAATTTTCTTAATAAACCTCTAGGGATAATTGTCTAGACAAGTCAAGTAAATTATCCTAGTCGGGATTTTGAGGGTTGTTACATCATTACCCCCTTAACTGAAACTTCGTCCTCGAAGTTCGATCATTCATACGGTAGTAAAAATGGATAAACCAACAGTATGGGTGTCTACACGGAGACATAAATGTGTGAAAGTCAAACGAGATTTTATCACGATTCTTGGTTTCTTGCGAGCTTTTAACTCTAGGGTTGGGGGCATCCATTCCTCGTTTCCCTAAAATTCCTCTTGATTAGAAACTTCGAAAAAGAGGAAGGTTACGAATGTCACTCACTTCTTGAGACGACTGGAGGTTAATCGCATGTAATCGTTGCGGGCTGTCAATCTTGCCAAGATCAATACTAAATAATGGGATGATAAAAGAATGGCAATACGGAGGTGTAAAATGAGCAAACGGCTCGTAACGTGAGTTACAATAAAATAGCGAGAGACGTTGGGATATCGATCGTTGGTGGCTATTCATTTCCATTGTTACTTTGCATATTTTCCTTTATCGTCTTCTACCCCAACTAAAGAATCGCTCCAATAGCTTCTCGCTCACTTTCATCCTTCTTTGGTTTGACGTTGGGCACGCTTGCCGCTTCTTGAAAATATTGGCGTCGTTTGTGACTAATCACTTGTTAAGGGATTACCCCTTTAACAAAAGTGATACTAACTGGGGTGCCGAGTTGCACTAAAATTGCAAAGGTACATCTTTGTAGTATCTCATTTTAGGGTTTTCCAATGTCGTCTTTGTTGCTAATCACTTGTTAAGGGATTACCCCTTTAATAAAAGTGATACTAACTGGGGTGCCGAGTTGCACTAAAATTGCAAAGGTACATCTTTGTAGTATCTCATTTTAGGGTTTTCCAATGTCGTCTTTGTTGCTTTATAGCGTTCGAGGGAATCATAAATTGTATGACGATAGTTCCATCTTGTTCCTCACACTCACCTTTGTTCTTCAATTTCGCCCTTATTTTTCCAAAGTCACCTCTTTCATTATTCACTAAGTCATATCGTTACCAATTTCTCTTGCTTTTTCCGATATTGGCTTTCAAATCGTTTTAAGGTACCTTTAATTACTTCTTTTTACGCAAGAAGGACCATTATCTATGACTCATCACCGACAAATCTCTTTTAACATCGCACATATAACCTATTCGGTTTCTTTGCTACACCTACGCATTCCTCATGATAGGATTTACACAATCCTTATGCTCTTAAGTTATCATATCACCACCATCATTTCAAGGTAAACACTTTGATGTCCTTATTCGTATGAACTCCTCCTTTAAAATAATCCTTCGTAGGTCCTCCTGACCTCTACAAAACTCTCAATTACTTTGCTCCCCTGAGCCTCATATCCATTTCCAGCTTTCTAAGCTAAGCTTCTTTTCAAATACAATAACCCAATGTCCTTAGAAATTGTGATATAATATAATTTAGGGGAAACATCGGTTACTTTATCCTTTTCTCAACCATTCGGTTTTCTCTATTTTCCTTTCGTTTTCTTATGGGTCACCATACTCCTTACCGTTTCGTCACTCAATCCATCTCTAACTAGAGTAATCATTGTCTTGAACAGCACACAAGCAGTCGCTAGTCCTTGCAGTTATCTCAAGGGTACTTGTCAGATCATGGTGATACGGATCCTTTGATCCTAACTCATCACAAATGCGAATTATCCTTATCACCCTTCCGTTCAAACAGTCCATAACTAGCTCCTCCCGGAGTTTGTAGTTTCTTGAAGAGTGGTTCAACGACCAACTTCCTCGATCGTTGTGGTAGTATGTGCCTTGACTTCTAACGTCGTATTCCTTATTTGCTTTCACTATTAACTTTAGCAATTCCATGTTGTTTTCTCCTTCACTCTTCTTGGGCGCACTACTCCTTGGGTCGATGGTCCTTGATGATTAACCATGTGTTGCAAATTGTTTTTCACTCAGATTCATCTTGTTTTTTTTTTTTTTTTTTTTTTTTTTTTTTTTTTTTTTTTTTTTTTTTTTTTTTTTTTTTTTTTTTTTTTTTTTTTTTTTTTTTTTTTTTTTTTTTTTTTTTCACTCAGATTCATCTTGTTTTAGCTTACCTCCCTACGACCGTTGACCTTGAGGGGGTACTCTTCACGACTCCCCGTGCTTCTAAACTCGGGTGTTGAGCGTATATCGCTTTCTCTTGGCTTAGTTGATATGTTCTACTAATAGCTTGTCTTTCGGTAGAGGTTCTCCAATTGATATTCAGAGGATAACGTGTGGAGTGCCGTAAAGATGAACGCTACCGGAACCACATCGGGTAAATGGTGTCTATGCCTTCACTTCATTTGTTTGAGTCAAATGACGTTTCTTCACTTCATATTCTACTCCAAATCATATTCAATGATGCTAGTGAATAACTCTTCTTGAAAGATAAAGTATAATCTTGCGCTTCATACTCCTTGTTCGAGTATCTACCTTTGTTGTGATTACCCCCTTAACATTTTAGCTATAAGAATAGCTAAGTAAGATAACACTTAATTTAAAAGCAATTGTCCAATTAAAACAATCTTCATTATTAGACAAGTTTTATTAGGCACAACACACATCACACGTTCACACATATACTGCATCTCAACTTCGTTTCAATTAGGATAATCATCCTAAATGTGCCTATCCTGCATTAGTTCCCACATTATCACACATATCTTCGTTATCTGCATTATTAGTTCACACATTGTCACACGTATCTTCGTTAACTGCATATAAGTGTGCCCTGCATCACACCCGACTGGATGATTAGCCAAAAGACTACTCATCTTACGTCGTTAAGGAATGGCAAGCCAATCCTTGAGTAATCCGTATGTGAGGTTGGTCAAATCTCTCGTATTACTCGCCCTGCGTTATAAAGACCATGTTGCGAGGAGCCACCCAAGCAACAACTGCATCTACGCACTCGCCCGGCTAAGGCCAGTACGGGTTAAGCTTAACACTTTTCACTGCATCTGTTTTATGAGCTCAATTTCACACATATAGATTGGGTCCCTGCATTCCCAAACATTCACACACATATAGTCTAGGTAACACACATTCTTAGACATTCACACACTTTAACTTCATTACGTTTGGATCCTTAAACGTGCAAGTGACATAGCAACCTAGCAAGTCTAGTGAACTAGGTGTACAGGTCAATCATGCATATCACACATCAACTTCATTTCTACATATATCATGCGTATCAATATACTTCATTAAACTACATCAACTGCATAGCTACATACTACATTAAGCATTACTGCATTACACTACAATAGGGACTGCATCTCAGGTCTCATGGTCAACTGCATAACCCATAATACCTCCCAAGTAACCCATATGCCCACATGCAATAATAAGGTACCGAATGGAAGTGTATATGATTTGAAACCAGCTTTTAGTTGATCCCTCAGCGTGTCAAAGTAGTGTATCTTACCTGATAGAAGTACACGCGCACAAACAAGTAGCTAATACTGCTTATCAGTAACCTCCGACACCTATCGTTCATTAACATATAAAGTATAAGTCATTTAGGACCTTAAATGGACCCTCGTACGAATTTAAGACTGGCTACGTAAAATTCCAGAATTACACCTAACGAATTTAAACTTCATTTTCGTTTTGTTTTCTTGTTTACGAATTTACCAACGAATTTGACTTCAACGAATTTAAACTTCATTTTCGTTTTGTTTTCTTGTTTACGAATTTACCAACGAATTTGACTTCAACGAATTTAAACTTCATTTTCGTTTTGTTTTCTTGTTTACGAATTTACCAACGAATTTGACTTCAACGAATTTAAACTTCATTTTCGTTTTGTTTTCTTGTTTACGAATTTACCAACGAATTTGACTTCAACGAATTTAAACTTCATTTTCGTTTTGTTTTCTTGTTTACGAATTTACCAACGAATTTGACTTCAACGAATTTAAACTTCATTTTCGTTTTGTTTTCTTGTTTACGAATTTACCAACGAATTTGACTTCAACGAATTTAAACTTCATTTTCGTTTTGTTTTCTTGTTTACGAATTTACCAACGAATTTGACTTCAACGAATTTAAACTTCATTTTCGTTTTGTTTTCTTGTTTACGAATTTACCAACGAATTTGACTTCAACGAATTTAAACTTCATTTTCGTTTTGTTTTCTTGTTTACGAATTTACCAACGAATTTGACTTCAACGAATTTAAACTTCATTTTCGTTTTGTTTTCTTGTTTACGAATTTACCAACGAATTTGACTTCAACGAATTTAAACTTCATTTTCGTTTTGTTTTCTTGTTTACGAATTTACCAACGAATTTGACTTCAACGAATTTAAACTTCATTTTCGTTTTGTTTTCTTGTTTACGAATTTACCAACGAATTTGACTTCAACGAATTTAAACTTCATTTTCGTTTTGTTTTCTTGTTTACGAATTTACCAACGAATTTGACTTCAACGAATTTAAACTTCATTTTCGTTTTGTTTTCTTGTTTACGAATTTACCAACGAATTTGACTTCAACGAATTTAAACTTCATTTTCGTTTTGTTTTCTTGTTTACGAATTTACCAACGAATTTGACTTCAACGAATTTAAACTTCATTTTCGTTTTGTTTTCTTGTTTACGAATTTACCAACGAATTTGACTTCAACGAATTTAAACTTCATTTTCGTTTTGTTTTCTTGTTTACGAATTTACCAACGAATTTGACTTCAACGAATTTAAACTTCATTTTCGTTTTGTTTTCTTGTTTACGAATTTACCAACGAATTTGACTTCAACGAATTTAAACTTCATTTTCGTTTTGTTTTCTTGTTTACGAATTTACCAACGAATTTGACTTCAACGAATTTAAACTTCATTTTCGTTTTGTTTTCTTGTTTACGAATTTACCAACGAATTTGACTTCAACGAATTTAAACTTCATTTTCGTTTTGTTTTCTTGTTTACGAATTTACCAACGAATTTGACTTCAACGAATTTAAACTTCATTTTCGTTTTGTTTTCTTGTTTACGAATTTACCAACGAATTTGACTTCAACGAATTTAAACTTCATTTTCGTTTTGTTTTCTTGTTTACGAATTTACCAACGAATTTGACTTCAACGAATTTAAACTTCATTTTCGTTTTGTTTTCTTGTTTACGAATTTACCAACGAATTTGACTTCAACGAATTTAAACTTCATTTTCGTTTTGTTTTCTTGTTTACGAATTTACCAACGAATTTGACTTCAACGAATTTAAACTTCATTTTCGTTTTGTTTTCTTGTTTACGAATTTACCAACGAATTTGACTTCAACGAATTTAAACTTCATTTTCGTTTTGTTTTCTTGTTTACGAATTTACCAACGAATTTGACTTCAACGAATTTAAACTTCATTTTCGTTTTGTTTTCTTGTTTACGAATTTACCAACGAATTTGACTTCAACGAATTTAAACTTCATTTTCGTTTTGTTTTCTTGTTTACGAATTTACCAACGAATTTGACTTAAACGAATTTAAACTTCATTTTCGTTTTGTTTTCTTGTTTACGAATTTGCCAACGAATTTGACTTCAACGAATTTAAACAACGAACTTCATCTTCGTTCGGGCAAACGAATTTAGACTGCATAAACGAACTTGGCACCAGCAAACGACTTTAAACATAATTTCGTCCAGAAATCTAAAACGACCAACTTCAATCAATTTTCCAGATTTTGATCGATCAAGGCTTCTTTCCAAACATGTTTTTGACACAACTAAACATCTCTTGATTAACTTGATCGATCACAGACTCATTTAACACCAATTTTGAATGTTAATTAACCAAAACACCATTTAGCCCTAATTACTTGCATAATCCAATTTTAATCAGATTGATTCCTAAATAATCAACCTCCAAATCTGAAAATACAATCAATACATCAATGATTACCTGCTTGACTCAATGATCGATCAATTTACAACCCCAAATCGTTTGATCAATACTCAATTAGCTGCTTTAGGATTCAAGAAAGGGTTAATTGTTTTGTTAATTGCTAATGGCTGCCAATTAACTCTAGATTAGGGTAATCCTAACCTAAACCCGTTTTTCAATTTCAACCTATGTCAAAATCAGCCCCTGGACTTCTAAACCCTTCATTATTGGTCACAAACTGCATTATTGACCATATACAACATTAGTCCTTCATTAGATGTCACTACATAGACATAAACCTTCATATTTCACACATTTATTCCTCATTAATATTTAGGCTCTCAAACCTAACTACTTTATCTACGTTAATCACACATAGCTACATTCAAATATTAAGTAAAGACTTAACGACACCCCAAATTGACTTAACGGCATTAGTCAAACATTACATAAAAGTTCGGGATGTTACAATTACCTCCCCCTTAAGAGGATTCCGTCCCCGGAATCTCATCAGATAGGAACAACTCGGGATATTTCTCCTTCATTACTGCTTCAGTTTCCCAAGTCAAGCTTTCTCCATGATTATGCTTCCACTTTATCAAGACAAGTTCAATCACCTTTCTGCGTAACTTCTTTTGCTTTCTTCCAAGTATCGCTACCGGTTCGTCTACTATTCTCTTCATTGGGTCAATACTCACGTCTTTAATAGGAATCACACTCGACTCCTCAGCTAAACATTTCCTCAAGTAGGATACATGGAAGGTGTTGTGAATTCCATCCAATTCTGGAGGTAATTCCAACTGATATGCCACATCTTTAATGCGCTTCACCACTTTAAAAGGTCCAATAAATCTTGGACTCAACTTTCCCTTCTTTCCAAATCGGATAACTCCTTTCCAAGGTGATACTTTCAGCATCACTAAATCACCCACATTAAACTCAATCGGTCTCCTTTTCTTATCTGCATATGTTTTCTGCCTTTCTCTTGCCACACGTAAGGCTTCTTTAGCTACATTAACCTTTTCAGAGGTAATTTCAATAATTTCGGGACCGGTCAACTGCTTTTCACCGGGCTCCATCCAACAACTTGGAGTCCTACATCTCCTTCCATATAACATTTCAAATGGTGGCATCCCAATACTTGCATGGTGACTATTATTATAAGCAAATTCAATCAACTTCAAGTGTTCATCCCATGCTCCACCATATTCAAGTACACACGTTCTCAACATATCCTCCAAGGTTTGAATGGTTCTCTCACTTTGCCCATCGGTTTGGGGATGATAGGCGGTACTCAAATTTATTCTACTACCCAACTCCCGTTGAAGACCCTTCCAAAAGTTTGACACAAACCTCGAGTCTCGATCCGAAACAATAGATAAAGGAACTCCATGTTTCGCAACTACTTCATCAATGTACATCTTTGCCATCTTCGTTAAAGGCACATCTTGTCGGGTAGCTAGAAAATGAGCACTCTTCGTCAATCTATCTACAATCACCCAAATCATATCATTCCCTTTCGGCGTTTTCGGTAGCTTCGTTACAAAGTCCATCGTGATATGATCCCATTTCCACTCGGGAACGTCTAATTGATGCAACAAACCATACGGCTTTTTATGGTCCGTCTTCACACGTGCACACGTCAAACACTTTGCTACAAAATGAGCTACTTCACCTTTAATATCCGGCCACCAATAAATCGGCTTCAAATCTGCATACATTTTGGTGACACCGGGATGCATCGAATACCTACTTCTATGGACCTCTTCAAGGATCAACTCTCGGTTACCACCAAGCAGTGGCACCCAAATGCGACCCTTGTATGTTTTAAACCCACGGCTATTAGTCTCCATCACAAGTCGTTTCTTCTTTCCAATACTCTCGTTATCAATATTATCCTTCATTAATGCCATCTCTTGTGCTTCTTTAATTCGATCTAATAGACCCGACTTGGCCTGAACTTGCATGCTCATCAACTTACAAGAAGAGCTTTGCACTTTCCTACTTAGTGCATCCGCCACTACATTGGCTTTACCCGGATGGTATTTGATTTCACAATCATAGTCTTTAAGTAATTCCATCCACCTTCTTTGTCTCACATTCATCTCCTTTTGAGTAAACATATATTGTAAACTCTTATGGTCGGTGTAAAGTGTGCATTTAGTACCATATAAGTAATGTCTCCATAATTTCAATGCAAACACAACCGCCGCTAACTCAAGATCATGGGTAGGGTAATTCTTCTCATGAGGCTTCAACTGACGTGAAGCATAGGCAATCACTTTGTCTCTCTGCATTAAGACACAACCCAAACCCGTAATAGAAGCATCGCTATATACCACTAAATCATCAGTACCTTCAGGCAAGGCAAGGATAGGAGCTTCACACAACTTCTTTTTCAACGTTGGAATGCATTTTCCTGCTTTTCAGTCCACTCGTACTTCACACCCTTCTTTGTTAATTCCGTCATAGGCTTGGCTATTCGAGAAAAATCCTGAATAAACCTTCTATAATACCCAGCCAAACCAAGAAAACTCTTAATCTCGGTAGGTGTCTTTGGCTGCTCCCACTTTGAAACAGCTTCAATCTTTGAAGGATCTACTTTAATACCTTCTGATGTAATAACATGACCAAGAACTCATAATGACCATATCTAGTCCGGAAAGCTGTCTTTGCTACATCTTCCTTCTTTACCTTTAACTGATGATAACCGGACCGCAAATCAATCTTTGAAAAATACGAAGCACCATGTAGTTGATCAAAAAGATCATCAATTCTCGGGAGAGGATACTTATTCTTGACCGTTCGTTTGTTCAACTCACGGTAGTCAATACACATACGCATTGATCCGTCCTTCTTCTTAACAAAGAGAACCGGAGCTCCCCAAGGCGAGGAACTAGGTTGTATGAACCCTTTGTCAAGTAACTCCTGTAGTTGCGTCATTAATTCCTTCATTTCTGTAGGAGCTAATCGGTAAGGTGCTTTAGCAACGGGTGTAGCACCGGGAATAAGATCTATCTGAAAAGTAACTTCACGATCGGGAGGAATACCTGGTAGATCGTCGGGAAACACATCGGGGAAATTTGATACTACATCAACACTAGCGATTGAAGACTTCTCTTTTCTTGCATCAATGACATAAGCCAAGAAATGGCTCTTGTTTTTCCTTATACATTTAATAGCTTTCATCATACTAATAATCTTTATTCCTCCTCTCTTCTTGTCTCCATACACCGTTATCACTTTACCCTCGGACATAGGCAATCGAATTATCTTTTGGGAACATAAAATACTAGCTTCATTTCTAGCCAACCAATCCATACCAATCACTACATCAAAACCACCTAAGGTAGTAGGCAATAGTTGGACCGGAAAAGAACGACCTTCAATCTCAATGTCACAATCGTCATATCCCACACGTATATTATTAACCGTACCATTAGCAATTTCTACCTCTATTGAGCAATCTAAGGGAGTAGTGACTCTCTCTAGCTTAGGAGCAAATAATGTGGACACAAACGACCTATTTGCACCTGAATCAAATAAAACAGAGGCAGGCTTTGAGTTAACAAGGAAAGTACCACTTACCACTTCATCGTTGTTCCTTGCGTCATCAACCGTCATTTGAAGAGCTCTCACTTTTGTTGCTGTCGTGGCGGTCTTCTTTCCAGCATTCTTCATCTGTGGACAATCAGCAATGAGATGACCCGTTTCTTGGCACTTGTAGCAACGAGTCTTGTCCCTACATTCAGTGGCAAGATGTCCCGACTTCCCACACTTATGGCACCTTCTTGTCTTGTCGGTACAATGCCCTTCATGAATTGTCTTGCAAAATGTACACCATGAACCATTCTTCTTTTTATCCTTGTCACCGCTTGAACTACCACTTCCACGGAACTTCTTATTATTATTGTTATTGGAAGACCAATTTGACCTTCTTTTAAATCCCACTTTCTTGTCGTCGACTTTCTCAACTACTTTCTTGTCGTCGACTTTCTCAACTACTTTCTTGTCCTCGACTTTCTCAACTACTTTCTTGTCGTCGACTTTCTCAACTACTTTCTTGTCGTCGACTTTCTCAACTACTTTCTTGTCGTCGACTTTCTCAACTACTTTCTTGTCGTCGACTTTCTCAACTACTTTCTTGTCGTCGACTTTCTCAACTACTTTCTTGTCGTCGACTTTCTCAACTACTTTCTTGTCGTCGACTTTCTCAACTACTTTCTTGTCGTCGACTTTCTCAACTACTTTCTTGTCGTCGACTTTCTCAACTACTTTCTTGTCGTCGACTTTCTCAACTACTTTCTTGTCGTCGACTTTCTCAACTACTTTCTTGTCGTCGACTTTCTCAACTACTTTCTTGTCGTCGACTTTCTCAACTACTTTCTTGTCGTCGACTTTCTCAACTACTTTCTTGTCGTCGACTTTCTCAACTACTTTCTTGTCGTCGACTTTCTCAACTACTTTCTTGTCGTCGACTTTCTCAACTACTTTCTTGTCGTCGACTTTCTCAACTACTTTCTTGTCGTCGACTTTCTCAACTACTTTCTTGTCGTCGACTTTCTCAACTACTTTCTTGTCGTCGACTTTCTCAACTACTTTCTTGTCGTCGACTTTCTCAACTACTTTCTTGTCGTCGACTTTCTCAACTACTTTCTTGTCGTCGACTTTCTCAACTACTTTCTTGTCGTCGACTTTCTCAACTACTTTCTTGTCGTCGACTTTCTCAACTACTTTCTTGTCGTCGACTTTCTCAACTACTTTCTTGTCGTCGACTTTCTCAACTACTTTCTTGTCGTCGACTTTCTCAACTACTTTCTTGTCGTCGACTTTCTCAACTACTTTCTTGTCGTCGACTTTCTCAACTACTTTCTTGTCGTCGACTTTCTCAACTACTTTCTTGTCGTCGACTTTCTCAACTACTTTCTTGTCGTCGACTTTCTCAACTACTTTCTTGTCGTCGACTTTCTCAACTACTTTCTTGTCGTCGACTTTCTCAACTACTTTCTTGTCGTCGACTTTCTCAACTACTTTCTTGTCGTCGACTTTCTCAACTACTTTCTTGTCGTCGACTTTCTCAACTACTTTCTTGTCGTCGACTTTCTCAACTACTTTCTTGTCGTCGACTTTCTCAACTACTTTCTTGTCGTCGACTTTCTCAACTACTTTCTTGTCGTCGACTTTCTCAACTACTTTCTTGTCGTCGACTTTCTCAACTACTTTCTTGTCGTCGACTTTCTCAACTACTTTCTTGTCGTCGACTTTCTCAACTACTTTCTTGTCGTCGACTTTCTCAACTACTTTCTTGTCGTCGACTTTCTCAACTACTTTCTTGTCGTCGACTTTCTCAACTACTTTCTTGTCGTCGACTTTCTCAACTACTTTCTTGTCGTCGACTTTCTCAACTACTTTCTTGTCGTCGACTTTCTCAACTACTTTCTTGTCGTCGACTTTCTCAACTACTTTCTTGTCGTCGACTTTCTCAACTACTTTCTTGTCGTCGACTTTCTCAACTACTTTCTTGTCGTCGACTTTCTCAACTACTTTCTTGTCGTCGACTTTCTCAACTACTTTCTTGTCGTCGACTTTCTCAACTACTTTCTTGTCGTCGACTTTCTCAACTACTTTCTTGTCGTCGACTTTCTCAACTACTTTCTTGTCCTGAAGCAAAATCTTCATCAAGCTAAACCTGAGGGAACAACCACATTAAGAAACAAGTGTTAGCTATAAGAATAGCTAAGTAAGATAACACTTAATTTAAAAGCAATTGTCCAATTAAAACAATCTTCATTATTAGACAAGTTTTATTAGGCACAACACACATCACACGTTCACACATATACTGCATCTCAACTTCGTTTCAATTAGGATAATCATCCTAAATGTGCCTATCCTGCATTAGTTCCCACATTATCACACATATCTTCGTTATCTGCATTATTAGTTCACACATTGTCATACGTATCTTCGTTAACTGCATATAAGTGTGCCCTGCATCACACCCGACTGGATGATTAGCCAAAAGACTACTCATCTTACGTCGTTAAGGAATGGCAAGCCAATCCTTGAGTAATCCGTATGTGGAGGTTGGTCAAATCTCTCGTATTACTCGCCCTGCGTTATAAAGACCATGTTGCGAGGAGCCACCCAAGCAACAACTGCATCTACGCACTTGCCCGGCTAAGGCCAGTACGGGTTAAGCTTAACACTTTTCACTGCATCTGTTTTATGAGCTCAATTTCACACATATAGATTGGGTCCCTGCATTCCCAAACATTCACACACATATAGTCTAGGTAACACACATTCCTAGACATTCACACACTTTAACTTCATTTTCGTTTTGTTTTCTTGTTTACGAATTTGCCAACGAATTTGACTTCAACGAATTTAAACTTCATTTTCGTTTTGTTTTCTTGTTTACGAATTTACCAACGAATTTGACTTCAACGAATTTAAACTTCATTTTCGTTTTGTTTTCTTGTTTACGAATTTACCAACGAATTTGACTTCAACGAATTTAAACTTCATTTTCGTTTTGTTTTCTTGTTTACGAATTTACCAACGAATTTGACTTCAACGAATTTAAACTTCATTTTCGTTTTGTTTTCTTGTTTACGAATTTACCAACGAATTTGACTTCAACGAATTTAAACTTCATTTTCGTTTTGTTTTCTTGTTTACGAATTTACCAACGAATTTGACTTCAACGAATTTAAACTTCATTTTCGTTTTGTTTTCTTGTTTACGAATTTACCAACGAATTTGACTTCAACGAATTTAAACTTCATTTTCGTTTTGTTTTCTTGTTTACGAATTTACCAACGAATTTGACTTCAACGAATTTAAACTTCATTTTCGTTTTGTTTTCTTGTTTACGAATTTACCAACGAATTTGACTTCAACGAATTTAAACTTCATTTTCGTTTTGTTTTCTTGTTTACGAATTTACCAACGAATTTGACTTCAACGAATTTAAACTTCATTTTCGTTTTGTTTTCTTGTTTACGAATTTACCAACGAATTTGACTTCAACGAATTTAAACTTCATTTTCGTTTTGTTTTCTTGTTTACGAATTTACCAACGAATTTGACTTCAACGAATTTAAACTTCATTTTCGTTTTGTTTTCTTGTTTACGAATTTACCAACGAATTTGACTTCAACGAATTTAAACTTCATTTTCGTTTTGTTTTCTTGTTTACGAATTTGCCAACGAATTTGACTTCAACGAATTTAAACAACGAACTTCATCTTCGTTCGGGCAAACGAATTTAGACTGCATAAACGAACTTGGCACCAGCAAACGACTTTAAACATAATTTCGTCCAGAAATCTAAAACGACCAACTTCAATCAATTTTTCCAGATTTTGATCGATCAAGGCTTCTTTCCAAACATGTTTTTGACACAACTAAACATCTCTTGATTAACTTGATCGATCACAGACTCATTTAACACCAATTTTGAATGTTAATTAACCAAAACACCATTTAGCCCTAATTACTTGCATAATCCAATTTTAATCAGATTGATTCCTAAATAATCAACCTCCAAATCTGAAAATACAATCAATACATCAATGATTACCTGCTTGACTCAATGATCGATCAATTTACAACCCCAAATCGTTTGATCAATACTCAATTAGCTGCTTTAGGATTCAAGAAAGGGTTAATTGTTTTGTTAATTGCTAATGGCTGCCAATTAACTCTAGATTAGGGTAATCCTAACCTAAACCCGTTTTTCAATTTCCACCTATGTCAAAATCAGCCCCTGGACTTCTAAACCCTTCATTATTGGTCACAAACTGCATTATTGACCATATACAACATTAGTCCTTCATTAGATGTCACTACATAGACATAAACCTTCATATTCACACATTTTATTCGTCATTAGTATTTAGGCTCTCAAACCTAACTACTTTACCTACGTTAATCACACATAGCTACATTCAAATATTAAGTAAAGACTTAACGACACCCCAAATTGACTTAACGGCATTAGTCAAACATTACATAAAAGTTCGGGATGTTACACTATACACCACCAATCTTCTCCGCCTTGCTTTATGTACATGATCTAATATCATCTTCTATGCTATATAATTATCCCAAGTATTTCACTTATGAGAACTGATGTCTGAAAGTCTTTCGCATCCAATGATGTCGCAGCGAGAGCAGGATACTACTTACTTGATTTCGCCATTGCTGAGTGTTGCGTAAGTGAATTGTATGTTGTTAAGTTACTGACTCTTGAAGAGAAGCGGTGGTGACCATTACTTTGAAAAATCAAGGATACAGAATTTGGTTTCGAATGAATGAAATAGGGAATACAAAAACAAAAGAATCATTAAGACTCGAATCAGACTCCTTGCGCGAGTTAATTAAATCACTTCTCTGTCTTTCGTTGCCCAATGGACTCCAACTTTCAATGACGTCAATATATGTCGCACCGACTTAGATAATATAGATAGATGTTCGCGTATACGTGTTAGAATAGAAATATCGCACCAAATTTCAGGGTTACCCTTCTCAGGACGTGTCGTCTAGAATATACATGGGAATGCGTCCTACTAGTGTCGTTGTATCGTCATATGGCTTTAATACCGCTCGTCTTTCATAAGTCTCCAACTTCATTCGACGTTTACATATGTTTCGCACCATTTCAGATCGAATACCAAGGTTATGCGTAGTTTCTAAGAGGATAGAGTCGCGTCATATCTTTGGTCTACCATTCTCAGAGTATATCGTCCAACGTACGTGGAAAGATGCTCCACTGATGATATCGCCGTTGTCATATGTCCATAATGAATAGTGGTGTCGTAAGAAATAGGATGTGGGATAATTTCAAAAGAGCACGAGTGAACGAATATTGGATTGGAGGGGTACTTAATAATAACTTTCATACTTAGAAAATATCTAATTTCATAATGAATTTCTCAGGGACAATCACTAGTTCTCAAA
>CM067174.1:28108463-28157809 GCA_034093135.1 Erigeron breviscapus
GAGAGCATGGGTGGGAGTTCTGGTGGACTTGACCAGATTAACTCCTCACAAGCAGAGATGGCTTACTGCTTGTGGAACGGATTGAGAGTGGACTTTGCAGAAATTCTGTATAGAAGCCTGGTTCAAAAGCTGAAGGGCACAAGGGGTGTTTGTATTCCCTTTTCAAGGTTCCTCTCTCTTTGTTTCAAGCAAATTCTGGGCAGAGAAGCATATAATAGTACAGATTCACCGTACACTGCTCCAGATATGCTAAGGAATCTAGACTCACTGGTATCTGAAGCTGGTGAGGTCGAACTTCCTGAACGAATGCAACTGGCATTCACTTCAACTGATGCACCTCTTGCAGGTGAGTCAGAAAGGCAACTGGGCGGGCCTCAAAATAATGAGGGACCCTCCAGTGTGTCTAATGTTATGGTTGAGGATAGAGCAACCATAACTGAAGCAACCCCCATCACATCTATCCCTGGTGAAGATACTTCGGTATCTGATCCATCAATAGATGCACCCATCCAGGAAACTGGGGAAGGTCATCTGGAGACTGACCAGGTAACTGGTCAGCCCTCAGTTACATTCATGGATCTGGACATGAGTGTTAATGACGAGGAAATCCTTATAGAATCTTCGGATTCTGAAGTACTGAAACAGACATGGAGATTCTTGATGCTTCTGTACAAGCACAAGACCCTTCATCTCCAGTCTCACTTCCAACAAATTTCGCTCCTTTACCAACTGGGCAATTCTCACTTGCTCGAGAATGCCACCCCCACCGTCGCCGTTGTTCACACCTGAGCATTCTCAGCATGAACAACAATTTGTTTTTCCAGTCCTTTCTTCAACCACCACTCCAATAATTTCTTCAACTGCTGGCCTGATAACTGGGGAGACTTCCATCAGTTTGCCTCCTCCAGTTGCTCCAGTAGTAACTGGGTGGAGGAGATTCAGAAGACACTTGACAAGAACACCAAGTCCTTCTCCAGATACCACAAAGATCATTTGACAAACATTAAGGTGGTCGATCTGGGGATAAACAAGTTTTCATCTAATAAAGACTTGGTGTTCAAAAAGCTTAATGAGTTGGTCACTGGCTGCAACAATCTGGCTGGTACTCTAAAGGAAGCCTTTGACCTAACTCACTCCAAGGTCTCCAGTTCAATCTCCAACTTGCTAGGAAATACTGTCAGAACTTCAGAAGTTGACTTAAAAGAGATTGAAAGGCAGGTTAAGGAACTTATTGAAAGACCTGGCCTAGATGTAACTGGCCTTGGAGAGCAGTTGATTACTTCGGTTGGTCAGAAAATAGAGGATACGCTGGGTGCTAGAGAAGAGCATTTGATTGAAAGGGTGATGTCTGAGATCACCAAGCTGGCCACTCCTCAGGTTGATCTGGCCCCACTTACCAGTGAGATCAACCAGTTAAGAGGCAGCATAGAAAGTTTGAACACCCAGGTATCTCTACATGCTCAATCTATAGAGAATCTGACAACTGAAGTGGAAAATCTGAAGAAGATGGATGATGAGGTTAAGGATAAGGTTGTCTCCGGTTTGGATGAGGACTCCAAGATCTTGAATGAATTGAAAACTGGTCAAGACCAAGTTTTTGCAAATGTCTTGACCCAGTCCAAGGAGACGAACCATTTATGGAGGTCCTTCAGGATGATGTGTGGCATCTTCAAAGAGTGTAAGGACATGCAGTCGTGGCAGCCTCTTGACCGGTTGCCATCTCACCCCTCTGAATGGGAAGCAATTAGGGCAGGTCTAGATGCTGCCAAGGGGGAAAGAAGTTCAGTCCTTACATGACCAGTTGCACCTGGAAGGACTCCATCTGGATCTGGAAGAGAATTGGTTGTGGCTACCAGTACTGAAGCTGGTGAGCAGAGTGTTAGGGGGAATGTTGGTTTGGACAAAGGTAAAGGATTAGCTGGTGATGCATCTGCCCAGCCGGCCACTGAAGTAATGTTGGAAACTGGTAATGCTGATATACTCCCTCCAGTTTCAGATAGTGATAGTAGAAAACTGGCTAGACTTGGTAATGACATCAAAGAAAGAAAGAAAATGAAACAAAGAAACCAAGTTGAGGCCAGGGCACATCTTGCTCAGATTAAGTTGCTGGATATGAGTGATGCCAATCTACTTGGTATCACTAAGGATGAGTATGTTAGGGTTAAGAATGATCTAGGATAGTTGACCAGTTGAATGAAATGCTAGATGTAGAACTGGACAGACACTATCAAGAGGATGAAGCTGAATTCGATGCCAGGAGCTTAAACATTTCAGTGGAGAAGGCCAAAGAGATTAGGGCTAGTGGGCTTCTAAAGAGAATTGAAAATGTCAAGAAGGTTGTGAAGAGTGTACTGGATCCACCAAGAAGAAGGATTCCACAACCAAGAAAACCACTGACAAGAGATGCAAGAGATGCTGACCTTAGCACATTCGTTGAATCAACTGGCGAGGTATCCAATGAAGACATTAAGTCCGCTGTACTGGCTGCTGGTGCTGGGAGTATAAAAATCACAAATGAATCTGAAGCTAGAAACTACTACTCCCAGATCATGTCAACCAGAAGACATAGTGGTACTATTAATAGTGTCAATGTTACAATCAAGCCAGGCACCAAGGTTTTTTAAATCGAAGTTAAGTATACTGGTGGGCCACTGGTTAGAACTGATGATCCTGGTGCTATGCAATATGGATTCAACGAATGGGTGGAGATGGTAAATGTTTTGGATGCTAAGGCACAAAAGAATAGGTTCGAGAAAGCATGGGTAAACTTTCTAAGGGGGAAGATTCAACATAAAGAAAATCTTGAGCAAAAGTTGAATATTGACCCTGAAGATACTCAGCCTATCTCTTCAGTTGCCAAGAGAAGAAGAACTGGCGAAGGGCCGTCTCATTAAGTTCTTTCTTCAGTTATCTACTTGTATTTGTATTTACATTCTGTAACTTGTATAAATTCCATTTCCTTGTATAAATGAAGTTACCAGTTTGTAACCACAAGGTAGATAATAGATTAAAATCTAACAAACCTAAAAGAAAAACCTAAGGCATTTATTGATCTATAAAAATGCCTTAGAAACTTAGATAGATTTAAATCGAACAAGTCTCTATAGTTCACACTTGTATAGATACAAGAACTAGAAAAAGACTTAGACTATATTTCTAGACAAATAGGGGGAATTTGTTGGGACCAGTTCACCTGGAACTGGCTAGTCACCAGTTCACACTGACCAGTCACCAGTTGCATCTGGTGACCCAGTAAAACTGGTGACCAAGAAGATTTGTCCAGAAATATATTGAAGTCCAGTTGCACCGTACAGTTAACGTAACTGAAGACTTCCTCCAGTTGAGAACTGACCAAGTTGAAGAATCATTCCAGTTGAAGTCGAAGACAACAAATGGAAGATAGAGAATAGCAATGGCAGCGAAGCCCAGTTGACATTCTAGTCAGTTACAAACTGGAGACCATCAGTGGAAAGCCCTTACAAAGCTTTACACTGATTACGAGGAATTGACTTGTATACTTTATGTACTTTTACCCGGATAATAAGCCTTGTCTTATTATTTAAGTAATATAAGGTACATAAAGGTGGTTGTGTAAAGTTGCTTTATCATGCGACTTTACACTGCTTTTTAAGGAATTAAATGTTATTCCTTAAATGCTCTCAACCACATTTGTACGGCTAAAGTTAACATCCCAATGTTAACTTTGCCTATAAATACAAGTCATTGCACAACCAAGAATAAAAGTTATTTCACAAAGACGAATAACTTCACACTTTGCAAACCTGCAATATTCTTGGTGAACTTGTGCAATCTTCTCTCAATCGCTAAAAGGAACATTTCACAACTTTAAGTGTTTCGATTGTCTTGAGAAATTCCGAGTATAGATCAATTGTATTTCATAGGTGGTTAGGATATTTACATTCGTGTATTATCTTGGTTCCGCATCAACCTTGTAATTTGTTTAATATCAATAAATAAATTACACATTGAAAAATACATATTGTCTCATCAAGTTATCTTACAAGTTATTTGTATTATTGCATTGTTCTTTACTTATTGTCTTTTATATAAGTAATCTATCTAGAACTTGGTATATACACACTGCAACTGGTCGTCTCCAGTTCAGTGCATATATTGCAAAGTAACTCCACCATCGACATAGAGGTGTCTTCAGTAGTACCATCTATCGAGTTGGGACTAACATATCATTTGTAGAACCAAAAATAATGTCATCCACATAAATTTGTACTAATAAGATATCCTTTCCTAACTTTCTCACAAACAAAGTTTTATCAACATTACCTCTTTCAAACTTATTCTTTATTAAGAATTTGGACAGAGTATCATACCATGCTCTTGGAGCTTGCTTCAATCCATAGAGAGCTTTGTCCAGCTTGTAAACATGGTTTGGATACTTGGAGCTTTCAAAACCAGGAGGTTGATGTACAAAAACTTCTTCATCAAGTTTGCCATTCAGAAAGGCACTTTTCACATCCATTTGGTACACTTTGAATCCTTTGTAGGCTGAGTATGCTAGAAACATTCTTATTGCTTCAAGCCTAGCAACAGGAGCAAAGGTCTCATCATAATCTATTCCATCTTGTTGACTGTAACCTTGAGCTACCAATCTTGCCTTGTTTCTTGTCACAATACCTCTTTCATCCATCTTGTTTCTAAAGACCCACCTTGTGCCAATAATAGTCTTATCAGCTGGCTTAGGAACCAGTTTCCACACCTTGTTCCTTTCAAACTGAGTGAGTTCTTCTTGCATTGCACTCACCCAAGATGGATCACTTAGAGCTTCTTCAACTTCAGTTGGTTCAGTCTTGCTAACAAAATTCACAAACATGCAGAAATTTCCAGTTGCATTTCTTCTAGTTTGAATCCTTGAAGTGGGATCACCAATGATTTGGTCAATTGGATGACTTCTTGTCCACTTTGTAGTGTGAACTGGAGCATTTTGTACTTCTTGTTCAGCTTCCTCTTCAACAGCTTGAGAATCAGCTTGAGGTACAGACTCAGCTTGATCACTGTTGAGATCTTGAACAACTGAGTTGGCTGAATTGATAGAATTATCAGCTTGAGCATGTTCACAGATGGGTAAAACAATTTCATTTGTCTTCTGAGGTTGAGTAGAAACATGAGGCTGATTCAGCTCATCATCAAGATCATGAAAAATAGGAATCTCCCCCTCAACAGGTGCATTATCTTCTTCAATAATAGGATCAGTAGGAGGATCACAGTCAGGAACAGCAAGCTCTTCAAAGTCAAAATCACCATCTTCTTGAGCTGAGCTGACTGAGTTTGATTCATCTATTTTTACATGAACTGTGTCTTCAATCACTCTTGTTCTTTTGTTATACACTCTGTAGGCTTTCATGAGTGTAGAATAACCAAGAAATATTCCTTCATCAGCTTTGGCATCAAATTTGCCAAGATGGTCTCTTTGATTCAGAATGAAGCATGGGCTTCCAAACATTCTTAAGAACCCTATTTCAGGTCTTCTGCCCTTCAAAACTTCATATGCTGTCTTCTGATGCCTTTTCACAATCAATGATCTGTTCTGGGTGAAGCAAGCTGTGTGAATTGCTTCAGCCCAGAAATGAACCTTCACACCATTTTGAGCTAGCATGGATCTAGCAGCTTCAATCAGGGTTCTGTTTCTTCTTTCAGCAACTCCATTTTGTTGTGGAGTTCTTGCAGCTGAGTAACATTGAGAGATGCCTTTACTTATGCAGAAAGAGTGCAGAGTTTGATTTCTGAACTCAGTTCCATTATCACTTCTAAGCTACCTGACTGGCTTCTTGTAAAGGACTTCAGCATTCTTGATAAAATTAATAATTACTTCAGCTGTTTCACTTTTAGCTTTGAGAAAGAAGACCCATGTAAACCTTGAATATTCATCTACAATAACCAGTGAGTACCTTTTACCACTTAAAGAAGGAGTACTAACTGGACCAAACAGATCCATGTGCAACAAGTCCAAACAAGATTCAATGGTTGAACATGTTCTAGACTTGAAAGAAGCCTTGTGTTGCTTTCCTTTTTCACAAGCACTGCACAATTTGTCTTTCTCATACTTAATAGCAGGAAGACCAGAGACTAATTCATTTTTACTCAATTTATTTATATCTCTGAAATTCATATGAGATAATCTCTTGTGCCATAGCCAATTCAGCTCATCTTGAGTCTTAGATAGGAAACACACTTCTTTCAACACTGTAGGCTTGCTCATATCAAAAGTGTAAAGAGATTCATCTCTTTTAGCAATAAGAACAACATTTCCTTCCAAATCACAAACAATTCCTTTATCAGCTCGAAATCTTACTTCATAGCCAGCATCACACAATTGGCTAACACTTATCAGATTGTGTTTCAGCCCACTGACATAAGAGACTCTTCTGAATGTTAGAGGACCATTTGTAAGAGAACCATAACCTTCTGTAGTTCCTTGAGAATCATCACCAAAAGTGACATTAGGACCAAGTATGTTCCTAAAGTCACACAGCAGGGACTTACATCCGGTCATATGCTTGGAACATCCACTGTCCAAGTACCAGATAAATGCATTGTGAATGCCCTGCAATAATGAAAAGAGTTAGTTCTTTTTGGGAACCCATCCAAGGATGGGTTCACTTGAGCTGACTGAAGTGCCAGACTTAGTTTGGGTAGAAGAAGAACTCTTATCATTTGATTTTACTTTCCATTGTTGTTTAGATTTTTCTTGAAAATTGTTTCCAACAACTTTGGACTCAGACTGTCTTAAATATCCTTTACCAATTCCAGCTTTCTTTGACTCAGCTCTGAGTTTCTTTTGATCAACTTTTGAAAGACTGTTTAAGAAAGAAACTTCTTTTGAAATCTCACTCAGCCTGGACTTGATCAGCTTAGATATAAGTTGATCTGAGTCTGGACTAGGTGTTTTTGCTTTAATCTTTGAGCTGACTGGATCAGACTGACTCTTCTTAACAGATTTATTCTTTTTAGCTTTTTGACTCTTTTGATTAGTCAGCTTAGAAGAGTTCTCTTTGGTCTTAGGTTCAGTACTAGATTCAGATGGAGAATCAGTCAGCTTGGAAGATTCCAGGCTGACTTCAGATTTTGTACAAGTAGAATCAATAGTAGTGACACCATCATTTAAGGTTTTTAGATTACCACCATAAACAAAACCAAGACCAGGGTGTTCAGATTGTCTTTTAAGAATTCTATTAGAGTGAATAACTGTAGGAGGTATAGGCTGATAACAAGGCTCCATTGCACATACTTCACTTATGGCAATGGCTTTGTCATAGTCACCATCAAATATGGCCTGAATTTGTTGAGGTACTTGCTCATTAACACACTTGGCTGCTCTTTTTGCACCAGTACACCAAGACTCAGTTATATGTTTGATTTTCAAATATTTTTCATCAGCTTGTTTAGCCTCTTGTAAGAGAGAAACATTTACTCTTTGTAAAGCTTTAACTTCTGACTGAAGTTTTTCAATTGACTGAGTTTGTACTGAAATTTCATTTCTTAAAGACATAATTTCCATTTTATGTTGTTTATTGAAATGTCTTTGCAAAAGAACCTCATCACCAAGTTTGTTTAATTTAGCAAGTTTTTCTTCATCAGAAAGAGAGAGAAAAGGAGATACCTCTTGAATAGTGGATGCAGAGTGAGCTGACTGGGTAAGCTGATTACTTTCTTCCCTCAGCTTGGTCATGTCATCAAGAAGTTTTTCAGTAGCATCTTTGGCCATCAAGCACTTTTCTGTAATCTCTTGACACCTAGCTGACTGCTCTTTGACCATGAAGCATTGAGCATCTTCATAACTTTCATCATCAGATGAAGTTGCACTCTCAGCCCAATCTTTTGCAACAAGACTCTTTTCACTCAGCTTAGCAACATGTGCTTTAAGTTTCTTATATTTGTAAGTGCACGTCTATGTCAATAGCAGTCTAGATTGTTTGGGCTTATATTGTAATATGTCTTTGTAATGTGATTGTCATTAATGAACTTGGTATTATGCATAGAATACTAGATTAAGTTTAAGTATTGAATGTATAATTAATCTGCTGAGTGAATTGCGACCTCGCAATTCACTATAGGAATACGACCCCGTATTTGCAGGGTCAAATACGAGGCCAATCACTAATACGACCTCGTAAAAGTGACGGGCTGGGCTGGATTTGCGAGGCCGACTCGCTGAAGCCCATGTCGGGTGTTTCCTATAAATACCGAACCCTAACAGAGATTAGGGTTGAACATTTGTCGAAATATCAAGCAGGTATTGCAGGTTATAGTCGTCAAAGGTTGTTCCGCTAGCCTAGAGAAGATCTGCGAGGCAGCAGATAATCTGAAGGCTTGTTGTGAATCACCAAGTTATAGTGAGGGATTCCGCACCTCAGGATAACTGTAGCAAGCTATTAACGATCCAGTTCAAGGGGACTTACAAGTGGTATCAGAGCCTCTTGGTTTCATACCGGAAGGTTATAGCTTGTTGGTGATAGACAACATTGATTTAGGGTCGTTTAGACGTGATTCTTTCACGAGTTTACGACCGTAAATCTTGTTTTTGACCTCTTTTGGTGTTTGCTGCAGTCGAAGGTGTTTAATTGGGTATTAGGGTTTCGAATTCAAGAGTTTTAAAGGTTTCAGCATCGTTTGCGACCCCGCGGGCTCGTATTACCTCATCCAGCTCGATTTACGACCTGGGTAGCTAATTACGACCTCGCCAGTTCAATTGCGACCTCGTATTTCGTTTGTGACCTCGTGAGCTCTTTAAGACCTCACCAGCTCAATTACGACCTCGAGTTGTAATTTGCGACCTCGTATTTCTCACGACCTCGTTTTAATTTGCGACCTCGTTTATTTTAAACAGTTCGTGAACTTTACTAGCTCGGAGAAAATGACGTCTCAGTTACCCGCAAACTATCAAGCTTTGCTGAATCAATTAATTCTGATGGATCATGAAACCGGAAAGGCCAATTCACCGCCCAAATTGATAAGCCTTGATAGATATTTCAATTGGAAGGGCAGATTCGAGTCATATTGCAGACTTATGGATGTAAGGATGTGGATTTGTATTGTCAATGGTTATGTTCATCCAACAGTGGCAAATGACAAGGATGTTCCTGGTTCGAGTGGTGGAAAGCTAGCTACGTATGAGCAACTACGAGGCTGAAAGTAAGGCTTTAGGATCACTCCGAATGGCTCTCCAAGGGGAATTCTTGCACTTATTTGAAAAGTATGAAAGTGCAAAGGGCTTATGGGATGCACTCAAAGAGCATTGTGAAGGTGATGAAGATCTCAAGAAGAGGAGAAAGGACTTGTTGAAGAAACAGTACTATGTATTCACAAGTTTTAAAGATGAATCCCTTGATGAGATGTTGATTCGTTACAGTCATCTGCTGGTTGAGCTTGCATATTTTGGGTATAAGCCTGATTCAGAGGATGTCATCGAGAAGTTGCTGGAAGCTCTTCCAGTTAAGTGGGAAGGGTTTGTTACTTCTATCCAGCAAAATCCGAATTCAGCACATGGACTCTGGATCAGATATTCGAAAGCCGGGAGGTCAAGATATGAAGCGTAAGTCAAAAGAAGCAGGTAGTAGTGATTTTGTTCAATGTCCGGAACTTTATCATAGAAAGCCTAGTGTTGCTTCTGGAAAATCTTCAAGTGGAGGGATTACTGCCTTCTACAGTGGAGATGATGAAAAATTGAAGATGACGATGGATTCTGACAACAACTTGATGTATGTAACTTCTCCAGAATCAGCTATGGTTGTCATAATGGGAATCAGAAAAGTAGTTCTCCAAGCTCGGGTTTCACAGGGATGCCGATGAGCATAAGATCTGCTGAGGGACATTTGGGCATGCTCGCTTCATTTGTGTCTGCTCATGAGAAGTTAATTGGAGGAAAACTTACTGATCCTGATCTGGTTAGGGAGGATTACAAGCAAGTTGATCCAGATGATCTGGAAGAAATGGATCTGAACTGGCAATTGGCAATGTTAACATTGAGAGTTCAACGATTCACTGATAGAACCGGAAGGAAGGTCATAGACGGCAAAGTAGGGTTTGATAAGACTAAGGTGAAGTGTTTCAACTGTGATGGTTTTGGACATTTTGCACGTGAATGTCAGAGGCCAAGACGGGACAACAATTCAGCTACAGGTCGTCAGAACTTCAATCAAGGTGGTTCTATTGCAAGTCAGAATTCAGGACGTCAATATGCTAATACTGGGAACCAAAACTCAGGAGAAACGGATAACTCGAGAGCTTTGGTTGTTCAAAATGATGGTACATATAATTGGGGTTCGACTAGTACCGATGATCAGAATCATGCATTCATGGCAGAAATTTCAAGACTTTGATGGAGGGATGAACGATCTTGTTGATAATTCATTCGACTATACATTGTATGCCAGCACAGATGATCATGATAGTTTTCATCAGAAGGTAGAAGAGGAATCTGAACCATCAGAACCAGTAAGAGCTGAAATGAAGTTTGTTACTGAAGCCGAGGCTGGCTTCATGGCACATCTGGAAGTTATTGAACAAAAGGAACCACTAAGGAAAACTACTGGGATATGGTTTGTCGATAGTGGATGTTCAAGACATATGACAGGCGACAAGAGACTGTTGACAGAATTTACTCCTGTTAAAGGGTCTTATGTCAGTTTTGCGGGTCCCAAGGGCGGAAGTATTTCTGGTATTGGAAAAGTCGTCAATGGGAAGATCAAAATGGACAATGTAAATTTTGTTGAACAGTTAGAGCATAACCTGATGAGTGTGTCTCAAATATGTGATAAAGGGAATCCAGTTCATTTTACAGAAAGGGAAGCCTTAATTTTGAAACCAGGTTATGTTATTCCAGAAGAATGGATCTTGCTGCAAGCTCCAAGAAAGAAAGACATCTATGGTTTGGAATTGGGTGTCATTGATTCAGTGGAGCCAGTATGTTTGTTGACTAAAGGTCAGAAGATGAGTCTCTGCTATGGCATAGAAGAATGGGTCATATCCATTTCAGAAAAATGAACTATATTACAAGTAATGGATTGGTTCTCGGCGTTCCAAATAAGAGATTTATGGTGGAAGATAAATGTGTGCCGTGTCTAAAAGGAAAACAAACTAAGAAGCCACATAAGCCGAAGACTTAGAATTCTATTGCCTCTCCATTTCAGTTGCTGCATATGGATCTATTCGGACCAGTAAATGTTCGAAGCATAGGGTATATGTACTACTGTCTAGTAGTTACTGATGATTACTCTCGATTCTCGTGGATTCTTGTTGAAAATCAGTACAACACAAGAGTGAAGAGAATCAGAAGTGATAACGGGACAGAGTTCAAGAATCAGATTATGGAAGTATATTGTCTGAGCAAGGGAATTGAGCATCAATTCAGTGCACCCTAATGTAACAATTGTCATTTTTGGTCCATTAATTGTCGAAAATAATAAAAGCAAACTTTACGAATTTATGAAAAACTTTGAGTATGTATGTTTGTCTTTATATATATGTACGTGTTGGGCTAATAACAATATGATAATGAATTGAAACTGGATTGATATGATCAGGCCCATATGGTGAGGCCATTTTTATTGTGACTATATTTTTGTATGGAATTTATATTACCGATATGATTTTTGCTCACATTCTGTTCATGTGATTGGGCTAAATGAAATATGAGGATGGATTCTATGTCTTGATTGGGCTACTGTGATTAGAACCATGTTAAGAAGCCTTAGTATAATGTACAGTTTCAAACAGTGTCGGCGGATAACTAATAATGGTACTAATAGGACAAAAACCGACACAACCTTTATATTATGTGAAATGATTTATCCATGTTTTGGATTTATCATTATAATAATTTATAAAAGTTGTACGCCCGTGATTATTTTTGTTTGTATTATTAATTTCGGAATCAATCAACTAGCTAGATGTATTGTACGATTAAAATAAATACTAGTAGAATAATTAGGCATTATAAGTATGTAAATAATGGGGTATATTATACTACTAATCCTAAACTATCCTAATCCTATAATAACCTAAACTAGTTAAAGATTTGCTAAATAGATAAAAGAAAAATCCTGGAAGCCAAACCTTGCCACCTTTGTTGACTAGTAACATACAAATACAAAATTTCATGAATGTAAACAAAGCCATCGACATTATAATAATTCTATCTAAAATTTGAGTGCTTAACTTGCTGTAAAGTATAAGAAAACAACACCTATGGAACCTACATGACTAAGCATACATGCATGCATACATTATATCTATTATATATCTAGTCTATGTTACTTCGTTCTTTCCAAAACTTCTCTGCAAATTCTTACGTGAAAAACCACATGCAAGTAAATGCAAACACATACAACATAGAGCATAATTCAAGTTCTTAACAAATAAGATCATCATCTACAAGTTACAAGTTTTGATTATGGGTTGTTGACGTCATAGAAGTTGATGGTGTGAGTTGTTTTGGCTAGAAACCACGCCATAAATAAGTTGCAGTAAAAAGGTTGGAATAAGCTTGAACGTTGAATCACGTGTGAACTTATACGTGCGTGTACTTGTACTTGTACTTGGATTTTCTCTACTTTCAGGTGAGTTTCGTAAACCCTCCCTACTCAATTGAGATTTGGGCTGAAAAGTGTACATGTTTGTTTAACTGTTGATTGTTGATTTGATTGATTGTATGATTGAATTGTTGATGTGGACATGTTAGCGCATTGTTTACGATGTAAGTCGCACCGTTAGCGCATTGTTTACGATGTAAGTCGCACCGTTAGCGCATTATTCATTATATAAGTCGCACCGTTAGCGCATTGTTTACGATGTAAGTCGCACCGTTAGCGCATTATTCATTATATAAGTCGCACCGTTAGCGCATTGTTTACGATGTAAGTCGCACCGTTAGCGCATTATTCATTATATAAGTCGCACCGTTAGCGCATTATTCATTATATAAGTCGCACCGTTAGCGCATTGTTTACGATGTAAGTCGCACCGTTAGCGCATTATTCATTATATAAGTCGCACCGTTAGCGCATTGTTAATTATTAACTATGTAAGCCGCACCGTTGTTGAATGTTATTGATTGTTATGGAACATTGTTGAACGTTATATGGAATCGTTGTTGTTGAACGTTGACTTGTATTGAATTGTGATAATGTGAAACCTTATAGGTTTTCTTTGGACTTGATTAGATATTCTAATCCTCGCTTATCGTTAACGGTTGTTATCCCGATACATATTGTTTCCTGCTACTTGTCCCTACGAACTCACCAACTTTATGTTGACGCTCTTTAGTACACTTTTCAGGTAATCAAGTTAATCAGAGACAAAATGGATGATTGCATGCTTAATTGCTAGGATTGGACTAGCTTTGGACTTTCTGGATCCATGATCTTTACTTCCCTTTTATGGGTTACTTTTAGGATCAACTACTATCGATTGAATTGCCTTCTATTATTGATTGAACATGTATTTCGATGAATGTTGATGATTGTATACGTTTGTACAAGTTTAAGGATTGTTTCAATCCTATGTTTTCATATAGTTTGACTCTACATAATTTCCATGTCGTGCTGTGCTTTTCTAAGTGATACCCCATGATTCCGCCATGTTGGGGTGTTATAGAATGGTATCAAAGCCGTGGTTGTAGAGAATTAGGTGGATTGACCTAGTCTATAGCCATTGCACCCACATTTCATATTAGCATGCATGATAGGAAATTTTGTGTGCAACGTGAACTGCATGATGCATAAAAAATGGTTTAAACGGAGTTCGTAGGTTACTTATGATTTGATGACTTGATTGTTATATGACAACTTGATGGACGTATATGATAGTGTCGGGATACACCGTGAATTGTGGAATTATTGTGATAAACGTTGATGTGTGTGGAATCTTGGATGCATTTATTATTTGTCCCCCAGCAAAATGAAATGATGGCATTAATGGAGTATAACATTCGATAACCCTAGAGGCGCCTGATCAACAAATCTATGGTTATCCTATGTCATATAAAGTTAATGATCTCATGGATTGCGCCTCGTGGATAAAGTATAGTAGCTAACCCGGTATGTTTAATGAGTGTTGGTTAGGTGGAGGGTTAGCCGCTGGTACACCCTGTATACATACCTGGTCAACACTTAGAGAACATATCGGAACCGAGTTTTGGACATCCATTCTATATATTAACGGTGTGGAGGGTTAGCCGATGGTACACCCTGTATACATACCTGGTCAACACTTAGAGAACATATCGGAACCGAGTTTTGGACATCCATTCTATATATTAACGGTGTGGAGGGTTAGCCGATGGTACACCCTGTATACAAACACTTTTAATGTGTCGAATGTTGAAGTTAAAATTCGGACTATGCTTTACTCACCTTGTTATGACTTGACCCTTTTATTTATATAGTGTTGAATGTTTTCGTGATTGTATTGTTGATTGTAAATTGTACGATTGCTGAAACCTTAGATTATTGCCATGATAATATCCCTGTAGAGATAACTATATTCATACAATGATTTATAAGGACTTGATGTGGAAATTATGTATTACTTGAAGGTCAATTTTGATATTCAAGTGTGAATTGTGTGGACTTGAATTTTATGCTAATAGAAATGGTAGTACAGGCATAGGGTATTTTGAACGGGTTAGTAATGCGATGGGCTGGCCAATGGTATGCCTTATATTATAGGCATTACCGGATGGCCCATGTCTAAGTTATATTACTTATAATTGTCTACAATTATCAGTCATTGTTGGAATAACAGTATGAGAATAAGATCTAGAATACGTGCTTATTAAGGTCTTAGATACTTATAATCTATAATTGTAGACCAATGATTTATTATGAACTATAGACTAAGTTCAAACTTATAGTTACGATTGACTGATAGAATGAGCTAAGATTTTTGGAGATTATAATGTTTAAGTAAAGTGAGATATTATGAAATATTAATAGATCTAGTGTGTTAAGAGGCATTTTTTTTACGAACATGGAGCTTAGGTTAGTAATTTGATGAATGTGTTCAAGAAAATGGCTGGAAAAGAGCAAACAGGATAGTAGTAGAAGATTATGAACTTAAGTGATTATTGGCCTGGTACCTAGAATAAGAATACATGATTTTACTGAGAGGTACTATTCGCTCATATAACGTAAGCAATGACGTCAAATGAAAATAATTTTTCAAAATGGCCGACAACAAATAAGACATCTGGATCTTGATGGAACAAGATAAAGTAGGATGGCTTTATCAGACTATTTTGATATAAGCAATAATAAAAGTGTTAACTACAAACAAATTATATATAAATTCGCAATAAAGAAAAGAGGGAAATAGACATACGAAAATCACCAACTGTTTATGTAATCCTACTTTATAATTTAAGTAGCCAAATTCCTAAATCTATGAAGATCACACATTTATCTATTCAATGCATACTTGTTAGTCCCATGATTAACCCAATGATCTTTCAAGTCAATTGGACAATCGAGATCGTACCCTTCTAACAATAATTTCTCTATGACCTTTGAGAATGTACTACAACCCATTCTTCTCCCCGACAACCTTACAATACGACTTGGCCCGACATATGTTGGCAACGGATACATGGAAAGAGAAGCTGTACAACAAATGGAGGTCCATCCCTCTGTACTCCACCCGCGACAGGTCCTAGGTATCCCTGTGCATGAGCATATCGGTGTTGGCATCTCTGATATGTTCATTTCTTCTCCAAATACTACCAAAGTAGTATTAGGTTTCACAAACTGGTAAGACCTTTTTGACCTTACATTTCTTTGAGCTTTCGAGGATGATACTTTTGCGGACTTTTTCTTATGACTATAAAGCTTGCAAATATAAGCCCATGAGTCTTCTACGTGCTTCTCAAACTCTGGTCCATGATTCATTATCGTATCAACTGTAACACCCCAACCACGGCGGAATGATGAGATGTACAGAAAGTCGAGTATTCAAACAAAGGATAATAGAAAGCATTCACCATAGCTTTAGTTGATAAAAATAATTTTACAATGCACAAGCAGGTGAACCAATTCCCAAGTACAATACGTCTACCATACTTGAATATTGGGTCCACGAAACAAATAACAAATACATGAGATGATATACTACAATGATCAGGGCGGATTCCATTGCCCGTCACAAGGTTTGATCTTTGACTCCCAAGCGTAATGCAAATAATCATGATGCATATAATTCCTCAAAGCTTACGCTAATTCCTGAAAAGCATGAAGAAAAAGTGTCAACTACGAAAACGTAGTTGGTGAGTACATAGGTTTACAAGTAAATCTCGTTACATATCCATATCAAAATAGTTGAGAAATCCATGGTAAATTATAAAGTTCTCATTTGTCACATTTATCGTGAGAGAAAAATATATCAATTGATTAATCATTCATCATACCAAAACCATTTGGTCGTCAATACTTCAATATTGCCAAATTCAATAACTTCCAAGATTCCATATAAGGTCCAATACCCAAACCGTATGTTCAATCCACAATTTCCATCCAATATAATATCAATACCTCTTGGTCAATGGTAAGACTACCATGACATAATTTGATGAGATTGTTCTTGAGCCACTACTAAGACCGGTTATGTCCCAATAATCAATATATAATGTCCCAAATGATAAGATAATGATAAGCACATGCTGTCAATCACGTGCATAAAGATAACCAAGGGTCGTGCCATGGAGACGCCCATAAATATATAGTAGTTAGAGCACCGCGAGGCCAGACTGGCGATGAAGGTGGCCACCAAGGCAGACCAAACATCCCACCGTTACCTATAATAGTGGATGAGGGGACAAGTCCTAGTTGCGCAACCCTCTAACTACAGGCCTCAAATGAGTTAATAGTAGTGTACAGGGGACCACCGTTTGACAGTACTCAAGCTCATCATATAACATATAACACGTTGAACATACAATATAATTCCCATATCATTATCATTATTTCAAAGAATCATTTCATAAGAGAAAGTCATTTTAATTAATCATGCTTTTCACCCCGTAAGTAAACATATAAAAGAGTTTGAAAGGGGGCTATGACTCACCTTGATATGCCGCATATTATATTCACTCATCCAAAATGGGTACTTCCCATCTATCGCTTCCTTGACCATATATCCGTCATATTCCTCAATCACACTTTAAGCCAAGACTATCCCTACGATAGGACTAATATACGTAAGTTCCTATCTTAAGCCATCACTAAGAAATGCCACTTTCATTATGTTGTCATAAATTTTGGGATCCAAGTATATTGTTATTATTTGCATCTTTTTGGTTGTAGAGAGTGTTGGTGTAAAAGGGTCACTTTCATTATACATGTAGTTATAAGTTGTTAGAATTTCGGTAGCTTGCCTTTGATTATCATGGTTCCCATTGTGTGCTTTGCTTGATTATAATATTTGACATTAGTAACTTCATAATATTAATATTTATGAATACTTTCTGATTTATAACTATTTATTTAATTAATATCATTTAAATTTAATAATTAATAGAAATTCTTAGAAATCACCACACAACTTTTTGGCTAAAAATCCCAGGCCTTTTAGGCAACTTTTATCATGGGAAAAATCATATCTTTGGTTTGGTTTAGTATTTTTGAGTGATTCCAGTTGGAGGTTAAACTTAACTCTTTTATCTACAACTTTTGTTTTGAAAGTTTTGCTTGAAACGGCTCTCACATGTTCAGTTTATCCGTCCAAAGACAGGAGAATGATTCTGTCAGAAGGTATTTGGGTCCAAACAACTCACCAATGACCATTCTTGCTTTATTAACACTTGAGTTCATCATTTACAAGATTAATACTTTATTTTTATACCTCTTAACATCAAATTTCCAGATTATTATACCTCTTTTAACATATTTTTCACTTAATACAAGTTCATATCCATCTCATAATCCAACAACAAGATTCAACTTTCTTAGATCTAACATGCATTCATTCAAATCAACACTTTTCAATACCAATCTTTATAGATCTAACTTTCAACAACATAAAAACATCTTTTTAATGAAAAATCTCAGAAATATATTCTTCAAAATATACAAAAACATATAGATCTATCAAAAGGAAAATCACTTTAAAAGCTACTAATCTATAACAACACTTTTGGGTCTTAAACTTGTTGAATCCTTGGATCTTTCTCATAGATTTCGACATGCATATGCATGAGGAGAAAGATCCTATCAACTTTGCCTTCATCAAGTGTATATAACAAAGAAATCAAGAAGAAAACATAAACTTTTGATAAAACCTTTGAATATAAACAAGAACAATATAGATCTATCAAAAGGAAAATCACTTTAAAAGCTACTAATCTATAACAACACTTTTGGGTCTTAAACTTGTTGAATCCTTGGATCTTTCTCATAGATTTCGACATGCATATGCATGAGGAGAAAGATCCTATCAACTTTGCCTTCATCAAGTGTATATAACAAAGAAATCAAGAAGAAAACATAAACTTTTGATAAAACCTTTGAATATAAACAAGAACAATATAGATCTATCAAAAGGAAAATCACTTTAAAAGCTACTAATCTATAACAACACTTTTGGGTCTTAAACTTGTTGAATCCTTGGATCTTTCTCATAGATTTCGACATGCATATGCATGAGGAGAAAGATCCTATCAACTTTGCCTTCATCAAGTGTATATAACAAAGAAATCAAGAAGAAAACATAAACTTTTGATAAAACCTTTGAATATAAACAAGAACAATATAGATCTATCAAAAGGAAAATCACTTTAAAAGCTACTAATCTATAACAACACTTTTGGGTCTTAAACTTGTTGAATCCTTGGATCTTTCTCATAGATTTCGACATGCATATGCATGAGGAGAAAGATCCTATCAACTTTGCCTTCATCAAGTGTATATAACAAAGAAATCAAGAAGAAAACATAAACTTTTGATAAAACCTTTGAATATAAACAAGAACAATATAGATCTATCAAAAGGAAAATCACTTTAAAAGCTACTAATCTATAACAACACTTTTGGGTCTTAAACTTGTTGAATCCTTGGATCTTTCTCATAGATTTCGACATGCATATGCATGAGGAGAAAGATCCTATCAACTTTGCCTTCATCAAGTGTATATAACAAAGAAATCAAGAAGAAAACATAAACTTTTGATAAAACCTTTGAATATAAACAAGAACAATATAGATCTAGTAAAGAGATGAAGATTTATACCCTTGAAGAACTTGGTTTTGAAGGTGAAAAATGGGCAGAATTTTCGGACCTATTTAGGCTCCTAATAACCCTTAATCCAAGCTTGAAACAACCCTTAATCTTATCTTGAAACAACCCTTGCTTAACCCTTATTATTAATATAGTTTAGAATGATTTTTGTTCTTGTTTTTCTTGATTATTTGAGCCAAAAATGGAGGAAGAAAAAGGAAGGGGAAGTGCAGAATTTTTGAGAGAAAATATGTGTGTGTTGTGTTTTACTAAAATGAAAAGAGTGTGTGTGTGTGGGAGAGTGTATGGACGTGAGAGGGGGGAAAAGAGTGGGTTGGGAGGATGCTCATTGGCCAAGCAAAGTGGTGGAGGGTCATGGATTGGCTAGCTCAAGTGGTGGAGTTGTGGTGTAGGTGTATTTGGTCCAAAATGATGTCTAAGTTCAAAATGTGGGTGTGTTTTGATCAAGTTATGTAGTGATGGTTAGATTATGTAAATTTTAATTATACAAGTATTGGATTTGTAATTTATATGTGCATGCATGTATATAGATATGTGTTTGTGTTAAGTGCAAATATTAGTACTTGCAAGATTTAGATGTATGTATGTATGTATTTCGTGTATATGTATATACATATATATATTGGTGCTAAACATTATAAAATTGTATGTATGTATGTATGTATGTATGTATGTATGTATGTATGTATGTATGTATGTATGTATGTATGTATGTATGTATGTATGTATGTATGTATGTATGTATGTATGTATGTATGTATGTATGTATGTATGTATGTATGTATGTATGTATGTATGTATGTATGTATGTATGTATGTATGTATGTATGTATGTATGTATGTATGTATGTATGTATGTATGTATGTATGTATGTATGTATGTATGTATGTATGTATGTATGTACGTATGTATGTATGTATGTATGTATGTATGTATGTATGTATGTATGTATGTATGTATGTATGTATGTATGTATGTATGTATGTATGTATGTATGTATGTATGTATGTATGTATGTATGTATGTATGTATGTATGTATGTATGTATGTATGTATGTATGTATGTATGTATGTATGTATGTATGTATGTATGTATGTATGTATGTATGTATGTATGTATGTATGTATGTATGTATGTATGTATGTATGTATGTATGTATGTATGTATGTATGTATGTATGTATGTATGTATGTATGTATGTATGTATGTATGTATGTATGTATGTATGTATGTATGTATGTATGTATGTATGTATGTATGTATGTATGTATGTATGTATGTATGTATGTATGTATGTATGTATGTATGTATGTATGTATGTATGTATGTATGTATGTATGTATGTATGTATGTATGTATGTATGTATGTATGTATGTATGTATGTATGTATGTATGTATGTATGTATGTATGTATGTATGTATGTATGTATGTATGTATGTATGTATGTATGTATGTATGTATGTATGTATGTATGTATGTATGTATGTATGTATGTATGTATGTATGTATGTATGTATGTATGTATGTATGTATGTATGTATGTATGTATGTATGTATGTATGTATGTATGTATGTATGTATGTATGTATGTATGTATGTATGTATGTATGTATGTATGTATGTATGTATGTATGTATGTATGTATGTATGTATGTATGTATGTATGTATGTATGTATGTATGTATGTATGTATGTATGTATGTATGTATGTATGTATGTATGTATGTATGTATGTATGTATGTATGTATGTATGTATGTATGTATGTATGTATGTATGTATGTATGTATGTATGTATGTATGTATGTATGTATGTATGTATGTATGTATGTATGTATGTATGTATGTATGTATGTATGTATGTATGTATGTATGTATGTATGTATGTATGTATGTATGTATGTATGTATGTATGTATGTATGTATGTATGTATGTATGTATGTATGTATGTATGTATGTATGTATGTATGTATGTATGTATGTATGTATGTATGTATGTATGTATGTATGTATGTATGTATGTATGTATGTATGTATGTATGTATGTATGTATGTATGTATGTATGTATGTATGTATGTATGTATTTATAAGATTGTCCTTATTTCTTTACTTTGAGATTGTCTCATGTTTTGGCATTTCTAAGATAACTATCGTATACGGGCATTTCATTGAACTAGACGGCAAGTATCACTACGCCTTAATGTCTGGAAGGCTAAATCTCTTAAGAAACCTCTAGGGATAGATACCTAGATAAGTCTAAGTAAATTGTCCTAGTCGGAAATTGAGGGTTGTTACATCATTACCCCCTTAACTGAAACTTCGTCCTCGAAGTTCGATCATTCATACGGTAGTAAAAATGGATAGACCAACAGTAGGAGTGTCTACACGGAGACATATAATGTGGGAAAGTCAAACAAGATTTCATCACGATTCTTGGTTTCTTGCGAGCTTTTAACTCTAGGGTTGGGGCATCCATTCCTCGGTTCCCTAAAATTCCTCTTGATTAGAACCTTCGAAAAAAGAGAAAGGTTACGAATGTCGCTCACTTCTTGAGACGACTGGAGATTAATCGCATGTAATCGTTGCGGGCTGTCAATCTTGCCTAGATCAATACTAAATAATGGGTTGCTGATAAGAATGTCAATACGGAGGTGTAAAATGAGCAAACGGCTCGTAACGTGAGTTACAATAAAATAGTGAGGGACGTTGGGATATCGATCGTTGGTGGCTACTCATTTCCATTGTTACTCTGCATACTTTCCTTTATCGTCTTCTACCCCGATTAAAGAATCGTTCCAATAGCTTCTCGCCCACCTTCATCCTTCTTTGGTTTGACGTTGGACACGCTTGCCGCTTCTTGAAAATTTTGGCGTCGCTTGTGACTACTCACTTGTTAAGGGATTACCCCTTTAACAACAGTGATACTAACTGAGGTGCCGAGTTGCACTAAAATTGCAAAGGTACATCTTCGTAGTATCTCATTTTAGGGTTTTCTAGTGTTGTCTTTGTTATTTTATGGCGTTCGAGGGAATCATAAATTGTATGATGATAGTTCCATCTTGTTCCTCATACTTACTTTTGTTCTTCGATTTCGCCCTTGTTTTTCCAAAGTCACCTCTTTCATTATTCGCTAAGTCATATTGTTACCAATTTCTCTTGCTTTTGCCGATATTGGCTTTCAAATCGTTTTAAGGTACCTTTAATTACTTCTTTTTACGCTAGAAGGACCATTATCTATGACTCATCACTGACAAATCTCTTTTAACATCGCACATATAACCTATTCGGTTCCTTTGCTATACCTACGCATTCCTCATGATAGGATTTACACAATCCTTATGCTCTTAAGTAATCATATCACCACCATCATTTCAAGGTAAACACTTTGATGTCCTTATTCGTATGAACTCCTCCTTTAAATGATCCTTCGTAGGTCCTCCTGACCTCTACAAAACTGTCAATTACTTTGCTCTCCTGAGCCTCATATCCATTTCCAGCTTTCTAAGCTAAGCTTCTTTTCAATACAATAACCTAATGTCCTTAGAAATTGTGACATAATATAATTTAGGGGAAACATCGGTTACTTTATCCTTTTTCTCAACCATTTGGTTTCCTTCCGTTTTCTTATGGGCAACTATACTCCTTACTGTTTCGCCACTCGGATCGATCTCTTACTAGAGTAATCGTCGTCTTGAATGACACACGCGCAGTCGCTAGTCCTTGAAGTTAATTCCATTATTCTTTTTCACATCATGCTGATACGGATCCTTTGATCCTAACCCATCACAATGCGAATTATCCTTATCACCCTTCCGTTCAAATATTCCATAACTAGCTCCTCCCGGAGTTTGTAGTTTCTTGAAAAGTAGTTCAACGACCAACTTCCTTGATCGTTGTGGTAGTATGGGTTTTGACTTCTAGCGTCGTATTCCTTATTTGCTTTCACTATTAACTTTAGCGATTTCATGTTGTTTTCTCCTTCACTCTTCTTGGGCGCACTACTCCTTGGGTCGATGGTCCTTGACGATTAACCATGTGTTGCAAATTGTTTTTCACTCAGATTCATCTTGTTTTAGCTTATCTCCCTACGACCGTTGACCTTGAGGGGATACTTTTCACGACTCCCCGTGCTTCTAAACTCGGGTGTTGAGCGTATATCGCTTTCTCTTGGCTCAGTCGATATGTTCTACTAATAGCTTGTCTTTCGATAGAGGTTTTCAAATTGATATTCAGAGGATAACGTGTGGAGTGCCGTGAAGATGAACGCTACCGGAACTACATCTGGTAAATGTCGTCAATGCCTTCACTTCATTTGTTTGAGTCAATGACATTTCTTCACTTCATCTCGCCTTCCTCGACGATCTTCAACTCAACAATTTCCTTATTCCTTCGTGTAACAAATCTCCATCTACACACTTGTTTTGAAGAAGAAAGGATAGCTCGGAATCCTTTTTTTTGTTACTCTTTAATCATGAGGGTTACTCAACCCATCCTAATATCTTATTGCCCTTAATTAGTTTTCTTCTTCCAATTACCTTCATTTTCCAGCATTGCTAGTGATCTCCTCCAAGTTTTAGGGACGTCCTTGTACTTAACCAAAAGTGACCTTCATGTCGCTCAACCTTCCATTTGTTGACCACTCAATCTTTCTTTTTGGTCGATGAACATAGACAGTAAGGACCTTCGATTCTTTCTCTAAGTTATAGCTTAGTATACTCTTCGCTTGTGCTTCCATGTACTTTGACTTATACACCACAAATCTTCTCCGCCCTACTTTATGTACATGATTCAATAACATCTTCTATGCTATATAGTTATCCCAAGTATTTCACTTATGGACGGCCGATGTCTCACGTCTTTCGTATCCCTTGATGTCGCAGCAAAAGTAGGGTACTAGTTACTCGATTCGCCGTTGCGGAAAGTTACGTAAGCGAGTTGTATGTTGTTAGGGTACTAACCTTTGAAGAGAAACGGTGATGATCATTACTTTGAATAATCAAGTATATAAAGGATATAGAATTTGGTTTCGAATGAATGGAATAGGAAATAGGAAAACAAAAGATTCATTAAGGCTCGGATTACTCCTTGCGCGAGTTAAAGACATTTCTTCACTTCATATTCTACTCCAAATCATCTTCAATGATGCTAGTGAATAATTCTTCTTGAAAGATAAAGTAAGATCTTGCGCTTCATACTCCTTGTTCGAGTATCTACCTTTACTGTGATTACCCCCTTAACATTTTTCCTCTAGAAAAATGTGAGGGATCTCCTGCTCTTCACTTCATCTCGCCTTCCTCGACGATCTTCAACTCAACAATTTCCTTATTCCTTCGTGTAACAAATCTCCATCTACACACTTGTTTTGAAGAAGAAAGGATAGCTCGGAATCCTTTTTTTTGTTACTCTTTAATCATGAGGGTTACTCAACCCATCCTAATATCTTATTGCCCTTAATTAGTTTTCTTCTTCCAATTACCTTCATTTTCCAGCATTGCTAGTGATCTCCTCCAAGTTTTAGGGACGTCCTTGTACTTAACCAAAAGTGACCTTCATGTCGCTCAACCTTCCATTTGTTGACCACTCAATCTTTCTTTTTGGTCGATGAACATAGACAGTAAGGACCTTCGATTCTTTCTCTAAGTTATAGCTTAGTATACTCTTCGCTTGTGCTTCCATGTACTTTGACTTATACACCACAAATCTTCTCCGCCCTACTTTATGTACATGATTCAATAACATCTTCTATGCTATATAGTTATCCCAAGTATTTCACTTATGGACGGCCGATGTCTCACGTCTTTCGTATCCCTTGATGTCGCAGCAAAAGTAGGGTACTAGTTACTCGATTCGCCGTTGCGGAAAGTTACGTAAGCGAGTTGTATGTTGTTAGGGTACTAACCTTTGAAGAGAAACGGTGATGATCATTACTTTGAATAATCAAGTATATAAAGGATATAGAATTTGGTTTCGAATGAATGGAATAGGAAATAGGAAAACAAAAGATTCATTAAGGCTCGGATTACTCCTTGCGCGAGTTAAAGAAATCACTTCTTTGTCCTTCGTTGCCCAATGGACTCCAACTTTCAATGACGTCGATATATGCCGCACCGACTTAGATAATATGGATAACCGTTCGTGTACGCGTGTTATTATAGAGATATCGCACCAAATTTCGGAGCTACAATCCCCAGAATGTGTCGTCAAGAATGTATACCGAAATGTGTTCTATCGGCGTCGTCAAATCGTAATTTAGCTTTAATACCACTCGTCTTTCATAAGTCTCCAACTTCATTCGACGTTTACATATGTTTCGCACCATTTCAGAGCGAATACCAAGGTTATGCGTCGTTTCCAAGAGGATAGAGTCGCGTCATATCTTGGGTCTACAATTCTTAGAGTATATCGTCCAACGTACGTGGAAAGATGCTCCGCTGATGATATCGCCGTTGTCATATGTCCATAATAAATAGTGGTGTCGTAAGGAATAGGATGTGGGATAATTTCAAAAGAGCACGAGTGAACGAATATTGGATTAGAGGGGTACTTAATGACAACTTCCATACTTAGGAAATTTCTAATTCATTTTGCATTTCTCAGGGACAATCACTAGTTCCCAAGCGGTCAAATCTCATCACGCAATATATATCTCAGTAGTAAGGACTAACCACATTATAATCACATCTAGCAGGTGCCAGTTCTCAATAGTCAAATCTTAGAGCATAATAACTATCTCAATAATAAGGCACAACTATATAATCATTAAATCGTTCATGCACTAGCCCTCAATTAGCTCAATCTCAGGGTGCAATAATCATCTTAATAGTAAGGCATGACTACATAATCGTCGCAATATTTACGCGCTAGTTTCAAGTAGCTCAAACTTAGGGAGTAAAGGCTCTTATATCCATATCGTCCATGAAATTTCATATCAACTCGTCATGCCTATATTTTTTTTTTTTTTTTTGAAAAGGAATCCTTTTGAACATAAGTCTAAGGGGCCGTTTGAGTTTTACATGGTCCTCTCATAATTAAACGTAGATTCATGACTTTACGTTTAATTATGGTCCTACCATGTAAAGCTCAAACTAGTCCGCTCAACCTTATGCTCGACTCGACTATAAAATTCGTTTTGAAAAGAGGCTATAGTTTTGGAATTCCTGGAGGAGCCCCATTGTTCTCTATAACCTTAGGCTCTGATACCATTTTCTGTAACACCCCAACCACGGCGGAATGATGAGATGTACAGAAAGTCGAGTATTCAAACAAAGGATAATAGAAAGCATTCACCATAGCTTTAGTTGATAAAAATAATTTTACAATGCACAAGCAGGTGAACCAATTCCCAAGTACAATACGTCTACCATACTTGAATATTGGGTCCACGAAACAAATAACAAATACATGAGATGATATACTACAATGATCAGGGCGGATTCCATTGCCCGTCACAAGGTTTGATCTTTGACTCCCAAGCGTAATGCAAATAATCATGATGCATATAATTCCTCAAAGCTTACGCTAATTCCTGAAAAGCATGAAGAAAAAGTGTCAACTACGAAAACGTAGTTGGTGAGTGCATAGGTTTACAAGTAAATCTCGTTACATATCCATATCAAAATAGTTGAGAAATCCATGGTAAATTATAAAGTTCTCATTTGTCACATTTATCGTGAGAGAAAAATATATCAATTGATTAATCATTCATCATACCAAAACCATTTGGTCGTCAATACTTCAATATTGCCAAATTCACATGTTATAGCATAGAGTAGCATGTATCAACGAATATCTTTCAATCTTATTCATTTCACTTCTAATGTGCAGAGGGGAATCCTACTAAACTAGCATAATCCTCAAGTAAGGCAAGTCTCGAATCGCTATATATATGCTTAGGTGAATGTCTAAATGCAACACGTATTCTCATTAAGACGAGTTTAATAAAGATTTTTTTTTTTTTTTTTTTGAAAAGGAATCCTTTTGAACATAAGTCTAAGGGGCCGTTTGAGTTTTACATGGTCCTCTCATAATTAAACGTAGATTCATGACTTTACGTTTAATTATGGTCCTACCATGTAAAGCTCAAACTAGTCCGCTCAACCTTATGCTCGACTCGACTATAAAATTCGTTTTGAAAAGAGGCTATAGTTTTGGAATTCCTGGAGGAGCCCCATTGTTCTCTATAACCTTAGGCTCTGATACCATTTTCTGTAACACCCCAACCACGGCGGAATGATGAGATGTACAGAAAGTCGAGTATTCAAACAAAGGATAATAGAAAGCATTCACCATAGCTTTAGTTGATAAAAATAATTTTACAATGCACAAGCAGGTGAACCAATTCCCAAGTACAATACGTCTACCATACTTGAATATTGGGTCCACGAAACAAATAACAAATACATGAGATGATATACTACAATGATCAGGGCGGATTCCATTGCCCGTCACAAGGTTTGATCTTTGACTCCCAAGCGTAATGCAAATAATCATGATGCATATAATTCCTCAAAGCTTACGCTAATTCCTGAAAAGCATGAAGAAAAAGTGTCAACTACGAAAACGTAGTTGGTGAGTACATAGGTTTACAAGTAAATCTCGTTACATATCCATATCAAAATAGTTGAGAAATCCATGGTAAATTATAAAGTTCTCATTTGTCACATTTATCGTGAGAGAAAAATATATCAATTGATTAATCATTCATCATACCAAAACCATTTGGTCGTCAATACTTCAATATTGCCAAATTCAATAACTTCCAAGATTCCATATAAGGTCCAATACCCAAACCGTATGTTCAATCCACAATTTCCATCCAATATAATATCAATACCTCTTGGTCAATGGTAAGACTACCATGACATAATTTGATGAGATTGTTCTTGAGCCACTACTAAGACCGGTTATGTCCCAATAATCAATATATAATGTCCCAAATGATAAGATAATGATAAGCACATGCTGTCAATCACGTGCATAAAGATAACCAAGGGTCGTGCCATGGAGACGCCCATAAATATATAGTAGTTAGAGCACCGCGAGGCCAGACTGGCGATGAAGGTGGCCACCAAGGCAGACCAAACATCCCACCGTTACCTATAATAGTGGATGAGGGGACAAGTCCTAGTTGCGCAACCCTCTAACTACAGGCCTCAAATGAGTTAATAGTAGTGTACAGGGGACCACCGTTTGACAGTACTCAAGCTCATCATATAACATATAACACGTTGAACATACAATATAATTCCCATATCATTATCATTATTTCAAAGAATCATTTCATAAGAGAAAGTCATTTTAATTAATCATGCTTTTCACCCCGTAAGTAAACATATAAAAGAGTTTGAAAGGGGGCTATGACTCACCTTGATATGCCGCATATTATATTCACTCATCCAAAATGGGTACTTCCCATCTATTGCTTCCTTGACCATATATCCGTCATATTCCTCAATCACACTTTAAGCCAAGACTATCCCTACGATAGGACTAATATACGTAAGTTCCTATCTTAAGCCATCACTAAGAAATGCCACTTTCATTATGTTGTCATAAATTTTGGGATCCAAGTATATTGTTATTATTTGCATCTTTTTGGTTGTAGAGAGTGTTGGTGTAAAAGGGTCACTTTCATTATACATGTAGTTATAAGTTGTTAGAATTTCGGTAGCTTGCCTTTGATTATCATGGTTCCCATTGTGTGCTTTGCTTGATTATAATATTTGACATTAGTAACTTCATAATATTAATATTTATGAATACTTTCTGATTTATAACTATTTATTTAATATAATATCATTTAATTAATTATTTATTCATTTTCTTGATTTATTAACCAAATAATTCTTTAAAAATACTTCTAAGTACCTCACTTGCCTTTATAATTTGTGGCTAATTATATTTGGGTTATATTCTGATTATTATGCTTTTTAACTTAAAATATTGTGATATATATATTTATTTAGGAAAATTTTCTATTAATTTAAAAATAGTTATTAATTGGTGATTTTCACTTACTTAATTATTTCTAAATTATATGACATTTGTTCTTTAACTTAAAATGATTTTACTCCAGTAGGTTTTAGTCACTTTCATCATTGGTTGTGATTATTTAATCAATTTCATGATTTATATATTTATATTTATTTATTTATTTATTTACCTTTTTAATTATCATTTAAATTTAATAATTAATAGAAATTCTTAGAAATCACCACACAACTTTTTGGCTAAAAATCCCAGGCCTTTTAGGCAACTTTTATCATGGGAAAAATCATATGAATTCAACCTCTCTTGTGTCTCGCTCATTTTGAGGATTCTAAGCTTATAAATCGTTTACCGAAATGGTGATTTTTTGCCTCATTTTCCAAGCAATTCAAATGCGTCAAAATGGATTTTCATCCTTATTTCATTATTTCCAGAATGTTCATTATATTTTGGTGTCTTAAGTCGTGATAGTGGTGGTGGTGTGATAAGTGCAAATTAAAGCTTTCGGTTAGTGCTTATATGAACCGAATTAGTGATTTGTAGGCTTGTCTTTGCCATTTAATAACCAAGTTAAGTTTTATAACTTTTATTTGACATATTCTCAGTAGGTTTATAATACTTTTTGTTACGAGATTGTTGGAGTTGGTTAGAGTTGCAATCTAGTGACTTTTAGCTTATTTTGTTGTGAAGAACCTTTACTTGAAATTTTCTGTTTTAACACTTATTTTCATAAAATGTTGAGTAGTCATTCTTGGTTAAGTTGAATTATTTGGACATTGGTGATTTTTATACAGAGACATATATGTGTCCTATATTTATGTGAATTTTTGCTAAATTTTTAGACATTGTTTACTACCTCTAAAAATTACAAAACCAAAGTTGGTCAGAATGCTTGCTGCTATGCGACCCGAAATATTTTATAAAAGATTTCGATGATGAACATTTAAGAAAAATCCCCCAATTTTATTTTACATTAGGGACACTTTGAACTCAGTTCACACCAGGTTTAAACTTCTGAAACCTATTAGTTAAGAAATTAAAAATCGTCAAAGTTGACTCAACATTAAGACAAAAATCCAGTTTTGACCACTTTTGGTAGAAAAATCATATCTTTGGTTTGGTTTAGTATTTTTGAGTGATTCCAGTTGGAGGTTAAACTTAACTCTTTTATCTACAACTTTTGTTTTGAAAGTTTTGCTTGAAACGGCTCTCACATGTTCAGTTTATCCGTCCAAAGACAGGAGAATGATTCTGTCAGAAGGTATTTGGGTCCAAACAACTCACCAATGACCATTCTTGCTTTATTAACACTTGAGTTCATCATTTACAAGATTAATACTTTATTTTTATACCTCTTAACATCAAATTTCCAGATTATTATACCTCTTTTAACATATTTTTCACTTAATACAAGTTCATATCCATCTCATAATCCAACAACAAGATTCAACTTTCTTAGATCTAACATGCATTCATTCAAATCAACACTTTTCAATACCAATCTTTATAGATCTAACTTTCAACAACATAAAAACATCTTTTTAATGAAAAATCTCAGAAATATATTCTTCAAAATATACAAAAACATATAGATCTATCAAAAGGAAAATCACTTTAAAAGCTACTAATCTATAACAACACTTTTGGGTCTTAAACTTGTTGAATCCTTGGATCTTTCTCATAGATTTCGACATGCATATGCATGAGGAGAAAGATCCTATCAACTTTGCCTTCATCAAGTGTATATAACAAAGAAATCAAGAAGAAAACATAAACTTTTGATAAAACCTTTGAATATAAACAAGAACAATATAGATCTAGTAAAGAGATGAAGATTTATACCCTTGAAGAACTTGGTTTTGAAGGTGAAAAATGGGCAGAATTTTCGGACCTATTTAGGCTCCTAATAACCCTTAATCCAAGCTTGAAACAACCCTTAATCTTATCTTGAAACAACCCTTGCTTAACCCTTATTATTAATATAGTTTAGAATGATTTTTGTTCTTGTTTTTCTTGATTATTTGAGCCAAAAATGGAGGAAGAAAAAGGAAGGGGAAGTGCAGAATTTTTGAGAGAAAATATGTGTGTGTTGTGTTTTACTAAAATGAAAAGAGTGTGTGTGTGTGGGAGAGTGTATGGACGTGAGAGGGGGGAAAAGAGTGGGTTGGGAGGATGCTCATTGGCCAAGCAAAGTGGTGGAGGGTCATGGATTGGCTAGCTCAAGTGGTGGAGTTGTGGTGTAGGTGTATTTGGTCCAAAATGATGTCTAAGTTCAAAATGTGGGTGTGTTTTGATCAAGTTATGTAGTGATGGTTAGATTATGTAAATTTTAATTATACAAGTATTGGATTTGTAATTTATATGTGCATGCATGTATATAGATATGTGTTTGTGTTAAGTGCAAATATTAGTACTTGCAAGATTTAGATGTATGTATGTATGTATTTCGTGTATATGTATATACATATATATATTGGTGCTAAACATTATAAAATTTCTTAATGTACCTTCTATTAATTGAGTTATTGATTATATTTTGGATACATAGGTACTTGTTTGTTGGATCGAATAATTATAAAGTTGTTGTTACTTTGCATATTCTTGAAGTTGGCTTGATTAGTTATGGTTATATTCTTATAAGATTGTCCTTATTTCTTTACTTTGAGATTGTCTCATGTTTTGGCATTTCTAAGATAACTATCGTATACGGGCATTTCATTGAACTAGACGGCAAGTATCACTACGCCTTAATGTCTGGAAGGCTAAATCTCTTAAGAAACCTCTAGGGATAGATACCTAGATAAGTCTAAGTAAATTGTCCTAGTCGGAAATTGAGGGTTGTTACATCAACCAGTTCCACCCTGTTCGAGGTTGAGACCTCATAATATGTGTCACCAATTGGATTGGGGTATAGTGTGGGCGAGTCTGACATTGGACGTTTGCCTGGTGCCCTGTTACTCTCCTCAGAAGGTACTGGTTGGAATGTTGATTCCAACTGGAATGTTGCTTCTGGTGTATCGAAAGAGAAGTTTTGATATAAAGGGTTCATTGGGATTGGAGATGAAACTCCATGATGTACTGCATCAACAAGAGTTAGGAACGATGCACTGACATTTTCTGTTGGGGGTTCTAGCTGTGATGTTGGTACTGTATTTTGGAGAAGCCAGTCTTGGCAAAAATCATCGATTGATGTTCCCCATTCACTAGTACCAATCATCTGGTTTTGCCATGCGTCCATGATTATATTGAGTTCTTCTTATCTACAATAAGTTTTGGTCAGACAATTGACATAACAAATACATAAGAAACATTATCAACAATATTATTCTGATTTAAAAACACATTCTGGACAACTTAAGATCTGATTTATAAAAATTTATAACAGATTCCAAATATTTCTATAAATCCCTCTTGATTTCAAGAATTAGGAGTTCTGTCAGAACTCGACCCTGACATGTTACTTCCCCCAGCAGCATCTCTTTTTCTTCTCTTAAGAGGTGGAACATTGGGATTTTCTTCTTCTTCTTCAGATGACATGGCAAAAAATGGATTTCTCCCTTTGAGAGAGATTATCTTCGTCTTGCTGAGCTAGGGCTCTTGCAAACTTTTCATCTTCTTTTATTTGACGATTCACAAGGATAGATTCCTCCTCTTCTAAAAATTTAGATAAAAGTTTTGCTAACTTTTCATCTTCAGAAGTTTGTTTCTCAAAAAGGTGGACATCTTCGTCTACCATCTCCTTGTAATCTTCAAAGGAAATACCTAACATCACGGCCTCCTGCTTAATCCTTTTGACCCTATTTGTTTCAAGATCTTCAAGATCCTCTTGAGTCATTGGCCTTTTGCCTTTTGGATCGCTCGAAGAGGCACCGAAATTTTTCATTATCTTATGATAAATCGGTGGAACAATATTGTTAATTAAGCGAACATGAATTAAAAGATAAAAGTTTTATATAAACATATAAATAGATAGTATATTATCCAAGATGAGAAAGAAAGAGCACAAAAATGTAGCTTACCAAAGAGAAAGTCGGAGATCTGTTAGAACACAAGCTGGCTGTGAACGGAATAGCTAAAAACAAATTAGCAGATGAAGAACTAAGTAAATAAAAGAGATAGAGAAAGAAGATTTAGTGTGCATTCTTCCTTAAGAAAACGGTTTCTATTATAGAGGATGAAAAGGGAAATGTAACCTGAAAGAACGGACAGGTGTCCATAAACTACAGAAATTTTTAATCATTGCTACGGTAATTAGTAATTACCGAAATATATTTTTTTAAAGATAAAATTTCTAAACTTTATCATCCCTTTAACCAAGGTTGAAAAGAGCTGAACAGTTTACTCAAAAGCGTATACTATGTCGAGAAAATCCTCAACTTAATTAATAGCTTAATGAATAGACCGTCTTCCACGCATCACTATTTTTCTTCACTGCTTCTTTTTCAAGAACCATATCAATTGCTAATTCATCTATTTGAACCCTAGATGAATTTTTGATCCAAACTATTGTTTCAAGAGTTGTTTCTTTGACCCGTGGATCGCCTTTAATGATTGAATTTAAGAAAATGAGACAAATGTTATCAACAAAAATATGTCGACTTTTCCAACTGGATAACAATAGTGTCTTGGTAAAAGAACTTCAAATTTGAAAATAAGAATTATTTGAAAGGCTAAAATTATGATGGGCGATCAACGATTAAAATACACAAATGAACTTGGTATAAAAATCTATCAAGACAAATATGGGAAATTCTTTTAACTGGGGAATTTCCCTAATTGACAACAATCCTCGAAAGAGAACGAAGAAAGTTGTATTTCGTTATTCGTACAATACAAGTGAAACTTGTTACAGTATTTAAGCGGAAATACAACAATTAGAGATGCAACATATTTAAAAACCATACAAAGAAACCCAGGTGGTGACAAACAGTAAGGGAACCACGCCAAGAACGAACGCGACTAACCAATGAATAGCCTCATCCAATGGAAGTTGAGCCACAGTAATTAACCACATTATGATAATAATGTAGATTACGATTAGGAAAGGACTCAACATTTTCGATATTAGGATTCGGGTTTTGGTTAGATTCTGAAGAAAGGAAAATGTTAAGTTGATATGGCATGGAGAAAAGTATGCTAAGGTATTATTATATAGTCTAAAAAGGAGCCGTTTCTAACGGTCAAATATGGAAGATAAAGTGAATTTGAATTTTGTATAGTGTTTTAATCAGACTTACCTGTGTACGAACAGATCATCTATACCATAGATGTGTAAGTAGTCTATACTATATGTGTATAAACTATTAATTTCTTCATGAGTACAAGTTGTAGGATGTTATACATGCTAATTATAAATGCTAATCGTGTTGAGGATTGTGTGCAAGTTCATCCTACTCTGTTGAGAGTAGAAGGCATCAATTAGGGATGCGCCTTGTATCTTTCTGTTAATTATGTGTGATTGTCTAATGTAGGATAGATACTTAGATGCCATGTCCTCTAATATCGATTTATTGTCATTAAGATAAAACGTAAATCAAGTTAAGTATAATTTTATTCGATACAATCTAGATTTCGAGGGCGAAATCCTTTTAACTGGGGAATAATGTAACAATTGTCATTTTTGGTCCATTAATTGTCGAAAATAATAAAAGCAAACTTTACGAATTTATGAAAAACTTTGAGTATGTATGTTTGTCTTTATATATATGTACGTGTTGGGCTAATAACAATATGATAATGAATTGAAACTGGATTGATATGATCAGGCCCATATGGTGAGGCCATTTTTATTGTGACTATATTTTTGTATGGAATTTATATTACCGATATGATTTTTGCTCACATTCTGTTCATGTGATTGGGCTAAATGAAATATGAGGATGGATTCTATGTCTTGATTGGGCTACTGTGATTAGAACCATGTTAAGAAGCCTTAGTATAATGTACAGTTTCAAACAGTGTCGGTCGGATAACTAATAATGGTACTAATAGGACAAAAACCGACACAACCTTTATATTATGTGAAATGATTTATCCATGTTTTGGATTTATCATTATAATAATTTATAAAAGTTGTACGCCCGTGATTATTTTTGTTTGTATTATTAATTTCGGAATCAATCAACTAGCTAGATGTATTGTACGATTAAAATAAATACTAGTAGAATAATTAGGCATTATAAGTATGTAAATAATGGGGTATATTATACTACTAATCCTAAACTATCCTAATCCTATAATAACCTAAACTAGTTAAAGATTTGCTAAATAGATAAAAGAAAAATCCTGGAAGCCAAACCTTGCCACCTTTGTTGACTAGTAACATACAAATACAAAATTTCATGAATGTAAACAAAGCCATCGACATTATAATAATTCTATCTAAAATTTGAGTGCTTAACTTGCTGTAAAGTATAAGAAAACAACACCTATGGAACCTACATGACTAAGCATACATGCATGCATACATTATATCTATTATATATCTAGTCTATGTTACTTCGTTCTTTCCAAAACTTCTCTGCAAATTCTTACGTGAAAAACCACATGCAAGTAAATGCAAACACATACAACATAGAGCATAATTCAAGTTCTTAACAAATAAGATCATCATCTACAAGTTACAAGTTTTGATTATGGGTTGTTGACGTCATAGAAGTTGATGGTGTGAGTTGTTTTGGCTAGAAACCACGCCATAAATAAGTTGCAGTAAAAAGGTTGGAATAAGCTTGAACGTTGAATCACGTGTGAACTTATACGTGCGTGTACTTGTACTTGTACTTGGATTTTCTCTACTTTCAGGTGAGTTTCGTAAACCCTCCCTACTCAATTGAGATTCGGGCTGAAAAGTGTACATGTTTGTTTAACTGTTGATTGTTGATTTGATTGATTGTATGATTGAATTGTGATAATGTGAAACCTTATAGGTTTTCTTTGGACTTGATTAGATATTCTAATCCTCGCTTATCGTTAACGGTTGTTATCCCGATACATATTGTTTCCTGCTACTTGTCCCTACGAACTCACCAACTTTATGTTGACGCTCTTTAGTACACTTTTCAGGTAATCAAGTTAATCAGAGACAAAATGGATGATTGCATGCTTAATTGCTAGGATTGGACTAGCTTTGGACTTTCTGGATCCATGATCCTTACTTCCCTTTTATGGGTTACTTCTAGGATCAACTACTATCGATTGAATTGCCTTCTATTATTGATTGAACATGTATTTCGATGAATGTTGATGCTTGTATTGAATTGTGATAATGTGAAACCTTATAGGTTTTCTTTGGACTTGATTAGATATTCTAATCCTCGCTTATCGTTAACGGTTGTTATCCCGATACATATTGTTTCCTGCTACTTGTCCCTACGAACTCACCAACTTTATGTTGACGCTCTTTAGTACACTTTTCAGGTAATCAAGTTAATCAGAGACAAAATGGATGATTGCATGCTTAATTGCTAGGATTGGACTAGCTTTGGACTTTCTGGATCCATGATCCTTACTTCCCTTTTATGGGTTACTTCTAGGATCAACTACTATCGATTGAATTGCCTTCTATTATTGATTGAACATGTATTTCGATGAATGTTGATGATTGTATACGTTTGTACAAGTTTAAGGATTGTTTCAATCCTATGTTTTCATATAGTTTGACTCTACATAATTTCCATGTCGTGCTGTGCTTTTCTAAGTGATACCCCATGATTCCGCCATGTTGGGGTGTTATACCTATGAGCCTCAACAGAATGGAGTAGCAGAGAGGAAAAACAGGACATTGATAGAGACCGCCAGGACTATGCTAGCTGATTCAAGGCTTCCTACTATGTTTTGGGGGGAAGTAGTGAACACTGCTTGTCACGTGTTAAATAGGGTTTTAATTGTTAAAAGATTTAATAAGACACCTTACGAGCTTTTAAACAATAGAAAACCAAATTTAACTGGGTTGGAACCTTTTGGAGTCCCATGCACGTTTTTAAAAGTTCGTGACCAACCCAAATTTGCCGAGAAGGCTGAGGAGGGAATTTTTCTTGGTTACATTCCGGGATCTCCAAATAGGAGGGTGTACAATATTAAGGCTGAAATAGTTGATGTTGGTTACAATGTCGTGATTTCTAGCTATAATCCCCCTGTACATCAAGGGTCTACTATCTTGTTTAATTATGATGATGTGTTTACGTCCTTTAATGGTCCTATTTCTTTTGGTGCAGGTAGTTCAGAGGTAGATGATGTAGTGTTACTACGTGATCAGAATATTGGCACTAGTCCAACTACTGTTTCAGAATCTGCGACTGCTACAACATCAAGGATAGATACATAAAGATGTGTCAAATTCAAGTAACACCAGTGCAGATGGTTTATCAAAGGATACTGAAGATACAATTGCACAAGAATCGGAACCAGTTACTCCACTTCCTCACGGATCTATCGATCAAGGAGAAATAGGTTCAAATTTGGGTGTAAATCTTCAAGTTGATAAGGCTACACAGCATAGAGTCAACAAGTATCATCCAGTTGAGGATATTATTGGTGAACCAAGTGCAAGGGTTAAGACAAGAGCTTAAATTAATAAGCTATCTGGTTTATTCGCAGAGATGAAAGAAACCGGTATAGTTGATGAATGTAAGTTCAGCTGCTTTGTATCTCAAGAAGAGCCAAGTAATATTCAAATGGCTTTAAAAGATCCGTCTTGGGTTGAAGCAATGCAGCAGGAACTTTTTCAGTTTGATAAACTCCAGGTTTGGGAGTTAGTAGATCTACCTTTGGGAGATTATCCTTTCGGCACCAGATGGGTTTTTAGGTGCAAAAAGGATGAAAAGGGCATTGTGACACGTAATAAAGCTCGGCTAGTTGTTCAAGGTTTTGCTCAACAGGAAGGGTTGGACTACACTGAGGTGTTCGCACCGGTTGCTAGGCTAGAAGCTATTCGTCTGTTTCTAGCATTTGCTGCCTTCAAGGACATTAAGGTATATCAGTTGGATGTCAAGAGTGCATTCTTATACGGTACTGTCCAGGAATTAGTGTATGTTACCCAACCGCCAGGGTTTGAAGATCCAGATCATCCTGATAGAGTCTATCGACTGAATAAGGCATTGTATGGATTACATCAAGCTCCTAGGGCATGGTACGACAAGTTGTCGAAGCATCTTCTTGAAAATGGATTTGAAAGAGGATTGATCGATAGTACGTTGTTTACAAAATGGAAGGGAGAGGATTTCCTACTTGTACAAGTTTACGTAGATGACATTATTTTTGGGTCATCAGACGAAAAGATGTGCAAGGAGTTTGAGCAGATTATGAAAGGGACATTTGAAATGAGTGCTATGGGAGAGATGAATTTCTTTTTGGGTTTGCAGGTTGAACAGAAAAAGGACGGATTCTTCATTCATCAGACGAAGTATGCACAAGATATTTTGAAACGATTTGGAATGGAAGATACTTCACCGATGGATACTCCTATACAAAAGAACCATCAACTTGGGATGTTTTCTCTTAATGATCCAGAAGTTGATCCTACTCGTTACAGGGCCATGATAGGTTCTTGATGTATCTTACAGCATCAAGACCAGATATCATGTTTGCGGTTTGTTTGTGTGCACATTATCAGTCGTGTCCCAGGGAAAGCCATATGAAAGCTGCTAAGCGAATTCTTCGTTACCTCAAAGGGCAACCAGTGCTGGGTCTTTGGTATTCGATTGGGGGAGACTTTGAGTTTGTAGCTTATACAGATGCTGATTATGGTGGCTGCAACTTTGATAGGAAATCGACTTCAGGTGGATGTCAGTTCTTAGGGGGAGATTGGTTTCATGGCAATGTAAGAAGCAGACTTCTGTTGCGATCTCGTCTTGCGAGGCAGAATACATGGCAGCTGGTGGATGTTGTTCACAGGTTCTATGGATTCAGCAACAACTGCGTGATTATGGTCAGAATTTCCTTTGTACTCCCATAAAGATAGATAATGAATCCACTATATCCATTACCAATAATCCTGTTAAGCACAGTAGGACTAAGCACATAGACATAAGGTTTCATTTTATACGTGATTGTGCTGAAAAGAAATTAATAGTCCTAGAAAAGGTGCCGAGTGACTTTAATTTAGCTGATCTGTTCACTAAGGCTTTCGACCGAACTCGTTTCGAGTTGTTAGTCCAATTGATTGGAATGAGAAATCTATAGTGACAGTGTCTCTCAAAAGGAACTTTGTAAAATGTGTCAGTGTTTTGTGTAATGTATGTGTGTCATATAGTGTCAGAAAAACAAAATAAAAATAGAAAAATTAGAAAAGAAAAAGAAAATAATAAATAGAGTAAGGTCACTGCATCAAGACGATTAGACGTGATGATACTTTAGCTTTTAAGCCTACTTAATTGTACTTTAAAATGCTCAGTTCAGTGATACCATTATATGATGTATCGGTAGGCACAAAGTACCAAGGTTTCCTTATAATCTGAACTTAAATATATACAATGTTCTTATGGGAAACATATTCAGATATATGGCTGAGAATGCCTGCTTTTCAAATGATTAGATCTGGTCCTTAAATCTTACGAAAGATCTAGCATTGTAATTTTGTATATTTGGTCTTTATATAGAAGGTCTCGGGTACATACATGTGTGTGTATTGCTTTTCGGATGTATATTTGTGACAAGATATCTAATATCTTATTAATCTTTTGAAAATTATGGAGCTAATGTGGCCTTTGAGATTCGGACAAGTAAGTCCTTGGGGTGTCTTTGTATACCTAGCCTACCTAAAGCTTCCAACTTGGGATAGGTTGTCAGAAAGTTTGCTACACGGGTCTCATCGAAAGTCACGGGTTTTCATAAGCGCTTTAAAATGATGTCACAAATATGCAAGTACTTAGCATTATGCAATGTTGGGTATATTTTCGTACGTGAGTCAAGTTAAGTCGCTTTGCGTGTGAGGAATCACCGACCTGTCACCGCTGACTTGATTCTTAAAGATCGTCTCCCTATAGTTACCAAATGTCTTAATTTTAGTGCTTGTGTTGATTGTGAGAGTATATCTGAATGTGGGTCACTTAAGTTCGCAAACTTGATTAAGTGGCATATTAGGCTACTCGGGTTACATGGTGACTGTCCTTGGCCAGGGTATGCTGAAAGTGTTACAACCAAAAAGGAAACTGGAAGTACCGAGTGTTTAAGAGGACAAACATATTGGTAATCGTTGATGAATCACTGTTCATAACTAATAATAAGAGAATTATTTCTCGCTAGTAGGCTTATGTAACATGCTAATCTGATCTAATCAGCAGTAACTTTAGCTCTTGTAACTATTGTATTCGTTTATGTTCAGTGTGTGTGTGTGTGTGTTTTTCGTGAAATGTTTATTTTTTATTTTTGTATTGTTTAAATAAAAGTTCCTATTGCACGAGAGACAGAGTCAGAATAGAATCTAGTTTCCAAGAGGACTCAACTACGTTCTATGGAACACTGAATAAACGAGTAGGGTAGTTAAGCGATAGTGTTGTGATCAAAAGCTAAAAGAAAGTGTGTCACATTAACAGAATATGGGTTTAAGGAAAAGAACACAGAGATGTTGATTTCAATAAACAGATATTGAGTTAATACTATTTTCTTAGAAATATTATTTTGACTCTTAGAAAGAAGATTTTCATTAGAATGAACACAGAGATGTTCATAGTTTTGAATTTAATCTTTAAAAGAATCATTTTGTTTTGATCTTTAGAAAGAAGATTTTCATAAGAATGAACACATAGATGATTCATAGTTTGAATTTGATCTTTGAAAAGACTTTTGTTTGAATCAAAAAGATTTAGAACAGAGATTCTAAATAGTTTTGCTGAAGTTTGAATGTGCTTGCAGTGAATTATTTGACCTTAAGTGACTTAGGTTAATAATAGATTGTTAAGTATATTCATTTTATCTTGCTATTCAATTCTTCAGATTGTATGTTTTTACTTTGAGAAGATTTGATGATTTTTGTTGAGATGTGCAGATTAACAGGACAACGAACAGATGAGTTTTCTGTAGGTTGTGAAGTTAAAGTGCAAGAAAGACGAATACACAGAGATTGTATAGGTCATTCAGTGTTTAACCAAGATGTATACTAGTTTGATGAGGCAATCATAGGAGTATTACATATGGTTTTAGGATTTTGCATTGTCAAATCTCATATGCAAAAGTATAAGAGATTAGGTTTCAGTTAGATGTTTTTACAGAGTTAAAGACAAGTAACTTTAGAAACGGAATCTATATAATTTGCATAATGAGGCAGACATAATTGGAAGACCTTAGGTTAGGTTATCCATAGAACAATAAAACATAGATTTTAAGGTTCTAGTTTATGTTGGTTGACAAATAGACTGAGTTTAGGTCATTTATAAAACAATGAGACAGAGATCTCAAGGTTTAGTTTTTGATATTTGTAGTTCTAGACTAAGATAATGTCATATGAATTTTATGACTTATGATAGTAAAGAATAACAAAAATTGGAGAAGAAAATGAAAAATGTAGTTCTAGATTAAGTCATTGTTTATTAGTGATGAATAATGAAGAATAACATTTATTTTATCTTGTTTTTGTGTTTTTTAAGCTTGTATGTGCAGGTGTAAGCACAAGAAGCTGTATTTTACATGTTTTATCTGAAGACTTTGCAAGTAATCAGAAGAAACATTTAAAGTTATGAAGATATGAAGACATGAGATATTGCTTTTGAAACAGGTTCCATGTTCCTGAAGTTTGTGATTCAAGTTTCAAAGTTTCTGGTTTTCATGGAAGTCAACTAGTTCAGGATTGATTGTTGGAAATTCTACCTCTCTATTACATGCCGGTTATGCAAGGCGAGCAGGGACTCGAGTAATATATCCAAGAAGGAAGATTGCATATGCTTAATTCGGAGGGATTTATCGTTGAGGGGGAGAACTACAACAAGCTATGGTGCATTAGTTGATTATCATGACGATACAGAGAGTTTGAAGTTTGCTTTTCAAATCTGAAGTTTCAGAAGATCGAGTTTCGGGTATAGCAATTAAAATTTTGTTGTCTCGAAATTATCTTTTTCAGTGTATTTGCAGAGAAGTCAATCTAAAGGAAGGATTTCTAAGCAAAAGACTGAAGTGTTCAAGACAAAGCTAAGATCACCAGGTTTTTATAATATTATTTATATAGTAATTACAAAATGATGATAGCAATATTGTTATTTAGTTGAAGATCTTAGATATAGAAATTTTATTTGAATATGAAAGATTATCAACTTTATATAAAACCTTAGACATAGACATAATGAATGTGAATGTAGAAGGTTATGTAAAACCTTAGACATAGACATAGTGTGAATGTAGAAGGTTATGTAAAACCTTAGACATCGACATAATGTGAATGTAAAAGGTTATCAACTTTATAAAGCCTTAGACATAGATATATCGTTTAAATTTGAAAGATTGTCAAATATATTTTTGAAATCTTAGAAATAGAAACGTTTATATGAATGTGAAAGAAGTTGTTATATTGATTATCTAGATCATATAGTTTTGAAAGGTTTTCATAAGAATATGACGTAGTTAATCAATATTATGTGTAAAATTTATATGATTAAGCAAAAATATTCAGAAAGTTTATTAACTTAATCATAGTTATGTATCCCAGTCATAAATTGAGGGGGAGTACATAAGAATGATTATTGTTCTGATTATTTGATCATAGTTATGTATCCCAGTCATAAATTGAGGGGGAGTACATAAGAATGATGGTTGTTATAATGATTAATCATCGTTATACTTCCTAGTCATAAAATTGAGGGGGAGGTATAAGAATGAAGAATCAATTTTATAACTTGTTAAGTATGTTTCACAAGTGGTACATTTTTAGTTGTTTACAAGTGGTACAGTTCGGGAAAGCTCGTTTCGAGATTGTTTTGGAAAGATTGATCGTGGAAAAGTTAAAGAATTTCTGTAAGTTTATTAACTTTTCAGGTTTAAGACGAAGATCAGGGAAAAGATGAAAATTTGATGCCTACAGGTTTGGTCATTTAAATTTTTCATATTTCCAGGAAGTTCGTGATAATCATTGATCAATTATTCAGAAACTTTGACGAAAATTTTGATTTTTAAAGTGTGCAGGTTTTTACGACCTCGTAATTAGCAAGAGGCAGAATACGACCTCGTATTTGGTCGATTGGGCCTTGTGCAGATACGACCTCGTAATTGGATGGGCCGGGTTGACCCAAGCCCATTCGGGTCGAGTGGGTATATAAACCCAAATAACCCTAATACGACCTCACAATTAAATATCAATTTTAGAGCTTTACGACCCCGAAAATACTACTTTGCTACCCCGATTTTGATTTGATAGATACAATTAGATCGAGAGTTTTTGATTGATATTTTTGTGTTCATCTCGAAATTCTGAATCTAGGTATACTATCTAATCGTAATATAGTTAACCATGCAACAAGAAAATCAAGAAAATAGGATTCGAAATTTTCGAATTAGGTTTTCCTAAGTTCTTCGATTTTGATGTGTTTTGGGTAAAAATAAGGGTTGGGGTATAATAATCGCTTGAATACGAATGTATAGAAGCAATTTTTACAAGTTTTGGTTGGGTAAATCGTGTAATCGTGATGAAGAAGATGAACAGTACAGCGACCTCGCAAAAGTGGGTTTGCTAGCCCAGATTTGCGACCTCGCAAATGTCAATTTATTTTGACTTTGTTGACTTCTAGATTACGATGCCGATTTACGACCTGGACTAATACGATGCCAAATTGGAAAATACGACCTCGTATTTTAGATTTTGGTTGACTTGTATTTTGACCATGAAATACGACCTCGTACAGAGATACGACCTCGTATTTGACTTAACAGATTTTCAAAAGTTTATTTTATAAAAATTTGAAAATGAGTTAATTGTTTAATTAAATTACAGGGATAATTTATCATTGTTTAACTAAATTACCGGGATAATTTATGTTAATTGTATTTTAACTTAATTACAGAGATAATTTAAGTTAATTGTATGTTATGCATATGAATTTTTATGTCTATTTGAGTAATTAATTATTTGTTATTGATTACAGAAATGGCAAGAAACTTCATAGCAGGTCATAATTATGTGATGAACTTCGATGATAATCAGGAAGGGACTGCGTATTATCATGAGATATTCGCGTTCTTCCGAAGATCAAGGATTCATCATGTTTGACTCATTCGCCAGTTATTTATTGGAATATTTAAGAGATTTTTGGGCGAATGCTAATACTGTTCGTGCTGGAAACGAACATATATTTCATACCACTGTTGCTGGGCAGTTGATACAGTTCACAGCTGCAGATCTTATCGGTATTCTTCGATTAGGCACAGTTGAACAGGAAGGTGGTGCGACTGGTCTCACCAAGTTCCGTCATGAGTTGATTCAAGGTGCTTTTAGAAGAATGGGGTTTGCCGGTGATCTGACAAGTAGAACTCTGTTCAAGAAGGGTTTCTATGGCAGGTGGAGGTATCTGGCTCATGTGTTGCTGGTTAGTTTAAGCAACAAGAAGTCTGGTTATGATACATTGAACCAGGAAGCCCAAGCACAGATGGTGGGCTTGGTATTTAACAAGCCATACAGTTTCTCTAAATTCTTCTTCGATGAGATGAAGAAACAGATCACAGCCACGGGAAAGAGGAGATTTTTGATGTATCCTAGGATTGTGATGATGATTATCAATGCTCGACTTCCAAATTTACCTGCTGTAGGGGAAGTGAAGCAAGTGAGCTCTATCATCACACGTGGCTATGAAGAGTTTCGCCGCAGGCATCCGAATGATCCAAATGCTCAAGATGTAGCATTATTTGGTGCCATCATCAATGCTAACTACGTAGCACCATTGGATGGGGTCATATCAGCTTATGAAGGGCCTCAGCCAGAAGATGGTGAAGCTGCTGGGGATGTTGAGCTTCCAGAGCAGTTACATGATGTTGTTGTTGAAGGTGATGTGCCGATTGAGCCTGAAGTTGTTGTACAGGTTGCAGATGATGTGATTAACCAACCTGGAGCCAATCCTGAGATTGTTGATGATCTATTGGAGCAAATGGCTGATCCAGAGGGTGATATTGCACAAGTGCAAAGGTACAATGCCAATGCTGATGACCCAGAAGATGCAGACCTGGACCGAGAAATAGATGATTATGTAGCTGGAGCTGCAGTTGGTTCTGAAGCAGCTAGAGCTAGTGGGTCAGGTGCTGGAGAAGCTAGTGGGTCAGGAGCTGGGCAGGCTAGTGGGTCAGGTGTGGATGCTGGAGATAGAGGAAAGGCTGCTGTTGATATTGAAGCAGACAGAGAGCCTTCTGTCCATTCTGATGATGAGTCTAGCAGTGACGGTGATGAGGATCCTTACAGATCTCATGCATTCGTCAGAGTTAGGTCTCAAAATGGTTCCTAAATCTCCTGTGTTGTTGCTCAAGGAAGAAGAAGAGTAAGACTGATGAAGATTGGGTGCCAGAGCAGCACTCTAAGAAGAACTAGACTTGTCAGGGAACAAGAGATTTCTGCTGCTGTGGTAGTTCACAAAGAGTGCCAGTGACTTCTGTACAAGAGACTGCACAACCACAGACATCGGAAGAAGCTACTCAAGATATTGCTGGTCTGCAGAGACAATTGTCTGAGCAAAAAGAGCAATATGACAGAGACATGTCTGAGATGAGAAGCTTGATCCATGGCTTGTCTGAGAATCTCAAGGGAGAAGCTGCCAGGAACAAAGTGCTTACTGATAAGTTGAATCAGGCAGAGGTTGTTGTGTCTGGGATGTACAAGAAGTATTTGGCTCTAGATGAGAAAGTTGTCAGGATGAAAGATGCATTGGATAAGGGAGTCAAGATCTCTGAAGAAAAGGTGCATGAGTTCATCGACAACTACATGAAGTTAAAAGCCGAGAGAGATAGCTCAGGCTGCAAGGGTGATGAGCTAGCTAGGGTAAGGCATGACGATGATCACAATGAAGATCCAGATGCTGCCAAAGCTACTCAGGAGTTAGCAGGGAGTTCTGTATTCAGAACAGAGACTCAAGGGGAGTCTAGCCAGGCTGGTAGTGCTAGCAAGGCAACCTCAGAAGCTCCTCAGACTCAAGAACTGGTCATCACAGAGTTGAATATGGTAGTTGAGTCTGATACATCACAAGCCAAACCCCTTACAAAAGATGTTGACATTGATCGATTAGATCAGGTAAGGGATTGGCTGAGCAGTCTGTTGTTATTACTCCAGAAGGCTGATTAGAAGCAGAAGAAGTAGATTAATGACAAAGACAAGACGAAGACATATTTATTTTAACGTCTAGAAGCTATTGCCAAGGGGGAGTCTGTAAGTGCACGTCTATGTCAATAGCAGTCTAGATTGTTTGGGCTTATATTGTAATATGTCTTTGTAATGTGATTGTCATTAATGAACTTGGTATTATGCATAGAATACTAGATTAAGTTTAAGTATTGAATGTATAATTAATCTGCTGTGTGAATTGCGACCTCGCAATTCACTAAGGGAATACGACCCCGTATTTGCAGGGTCAAATACGAGGCCAATCACATTTACGACCTCGTAAAAGTGACGGGCTGGGCATGGATTTGCGAGGCCGACTCGCTGAAGGCCATGTTGGGTGTTTCCTATAAATACCGAACCCTAACAGAGATTAGGGTTGAACATTTGTCGAAATATCAAGCAGGTATTGCAGGTTATAGTCGTCAAAGGTTGTTCCGCTAGCCTAGAGAAGATCTGCGAGGCAGCAGATGATCTGAAGGCTTGTTGTGAATCACCAAGTTATAGTGAGGGATTCCGCACCTCAAGATAACTGGAGCAAAGCTATTAACGATTTCAGGGGACTTACATATTTTAGTCTGAGTTTAGAGTATTTTTCATCTTTTCCACTATTCTTAGGTTTAGAGTTATCAGCTTGTTGAGTGGGTTTTGATTTACAATCATTTGCCATATGACCAGTCTTACCACACTTATAACAAGTGATTTTTGACATATCTAAAGGTTTTCTAGGTTTGTCACTTTTAGAAATTCCTTTTCCTTTAAATTTTGAAAAATTTCTCCTTTTCAATCTTTCAGCTAACATAGCAACCTCATTTGCCAAACTCTCAGTTTCATCACTAGAATAATATTCAGTCTCAGATTCACAAGGTTTATCAGTTTCAACAATATCATTCACAAACTGACTTGGAACAGGTTCATCACACAATGGGCTGGGATGCTCAGTTGAAGATGCAACAAGTGCAGAGCTAGAGCTTCTCACAGCATCACCCATGGTAATCAGCTTTTCAGCTTCAGTGCATTCATGGTTGTGAAGCAACCCATAAAGACCTGGTAAGTCAAGTTCTTTGTACACAGGACTCAACTTGACACTAGCAACATAGTTATTCCATTTTAAAGGTAATGAATCTAGAAATTTACTTTTAAGAACATCATCATCTTTATGTATGTCAATAGCAATCAAGTCATTTACAAGTGCATTAAATCGGGTATGAGTGTCAGTGAGGGATTCATTCTTATGTGCAAAGAATCTTTCATACCTTCTAGTTAAGGTAGTCTTGGTAGACTCCATAGAAGTTGCACATCCCTCATACATAACAGTCAATGTATCCCACATCTTTTTAGCACTTGGACAATGTCTAATGGCTCTATAAATGTCCTTAGGTACAGCTTGGACAATAAAGTTCCTGGCCTTTACATCCAAGTTTACCATTCTTTTATCTTCATCACCCTGATGTGCGTTTTTATTATTGATTCTAGCTTTTAAATTTATAATGTTGTACAAGTAATTATCCTAAAACAAACACACTTACGAGCAGAGAACCCGGTCTGTGTAGTATAGTCTAGTGGTAAATTACAGGATCGTTCACAGGGACGCTTGCACTACCTAATCTAATAATATGTGTAATTCTAGTTTGTTTTGGGGGTTTGTCACTAACTCCTAATAAACTACTACTTTAAAGTAAATATCCGGTATTACCGGGGAAGACTGCGTCAGAAGACACTATGTAAAATATTGGAAAAAGCAAATAACAGTAATAAAATTAAAATACTTGTTTGGCATCTCCGATCTCATGGTACGACCAAATACTATCCTACTCGTTTGCTAGACTGTTGGAAACTTAATCACGGCTCAGATTCTCGTTAGATTCACTTTGCCTAATTACTAGTGATGTCGCTAGACTCACACTAACCTATAAACAAATTCTCGTTAGATTCATTGTTTAAGCATTAGTGACCTAAAGTTTGTGTTACTAGTTCATCTTTTAGTTACCCGGCTCTTAAGCCATGACCAGATATAATAATTCTCTCCGGTGACCACAGTGCTCGGTTACAAGTCACTGGATCGCGTCTGACATTGTTAAGCTTCATGTTCAATTCATCCTAATTACTATGGTTCTGGATCCCTCGGTTACAAGTGAATCACCTTTACATCTAGTTATAGACCGACTAGTGTTTTCCATCCTAGCATATTAGTCCTAGTGTATGATCATAGACAACCATCAGAATTAAACTAATATATTCGGATATAGAACCTATAACAATATGAATTACTAATAAACATGGATCTACGATAAACAGTAAAACACACTCCAACAGATTCTAACAAACAAAGTAAAACAATAAACGTCTACATGATCACATTGATCCAAACAAGTATTCAGCCTACTAGCCTAGCATTATTAAAGGAATAACAAAGTCTGAAAAGATGAAAGACATTGTTTACCAAACTGAAAGTAAATAAGAAAGATAAATCTAGACCGCGGATGAAGATCGGAAGGCGTTAGAAGCTCCAAAACCTTCTTGGAATCTGCAACTACGAACTAGGGTTGATACTGGGCGGCTAGGGCTGCTGAATCGGCTCTCTCTTAGGGTTTTGAGGGTTAGTTCGGCGTAAATAGGTGTTTAAGTCGTTTCAGATCTGGGCCGCCCAGCGGCGCTGGCTGGGCTTGCCAGCGGCATGGGTGTGGGTTTCTTTGGGCCAGCGGCGCTGGTGACTCCTGCTGTAGCTTGTTCTTCTTCGTTCGGCTCCCGAATCACTTCCTTGTGTCTTGTAACTTCATAGGCTTCCTTCTTGAGTCACTTGATGTCATTTACCCTCTCTCG
>CM067174.1:28158809-28191309 GCA_034093135.1 Erigeron breviscapus
CCAGTGGTCTCTCCACTTCTTCTTCCACCGAGGTCCAAGGCCTTCTTAGTAGGGTGGCGGACCTTGAGAGATCACTCCAGTCATCTTCCCAGGTCATTTCTGACTTCAAATCAATGTTGTCAAATCAATAGCGTCAGAAATGAACCTTTTTTGCTGGGAATGAAAAGATGGTGTTTGATAAGTTGGATGAACTGGTACTGGCCACGAATGTTAATTCTCAAAATATAAGGGTGGCAGTACAAGGGTTGGAAGGAAAGATTGTGAATTCTGTTGAGACTGCAGTGGAGAATAAGGTTGTACAACCACTGGAAGGTCTTAAAGATGAGGTTGAGAAGATTGTGACAAGAGTTGGTGCACTGGAGAGCAGGCCTACATTTGACCAGACTGATCTGGTCAACACCCTCAGTAATGAAGTTGTTAGAAAGGTCAAGGGGTGATATGCTGAAAGAGATATCTGATGAAATATCTGGATCAATCCTAAGATCATTTCAGGAGGTTATGTTGCCAGAAGTTGTAAAGATGGTTGAAGTTGAGTTGCCTCATGCTCAACCCATCTTCAGAAAACGCCACAAGCGGCACATCATGCATCTTAACCCAAACAGGAATGGATGATATATCCTCCTTCTTAAGATCAACCGTTGGTGACCAAGCTTTCAAGATAATTGGAACATTACGAATAAGCCAAGGACCGTCCTCCAACAATTTATCCATCCCATCTTTGAAAACAAACTTGAAAAAGAAAAATCCTTTATAATTCATCATTACACGTGAAATGCCATATTTTTCCAAGAGTTTCTAACAAAATTATCCACAACTGGATAAGCTTGGCGTTTGCCCAAAAAATAGCCATACAGTGTATTAGCATAACGATCAGATGTAGTCTTAATAGAATCCACCGGAATTACAACATCAATATCCTCAATCACACTTTCTACATGCATATGTCTAAAGTTTACCTTATGAGCAATTTTCTCCGTTTGAACAGCATTTGCAAAAATCGGCTTAGGTTGCTGGTTAGACGAATTCATCCTCTTTTTATCAGCATTTTTTACCATATTTACCCAATCAAACTCTTCAATCAAAGGAGGTGGCTGATTTTCAGAAATAGATACCGAAGGTTTATGGTTTGCATGCATGGGTTGTTGCCCATCATTTGCTTTATCATTCCCAGAAGACTGTTGACCAGCTTGCACATCAGTTCCATCATCCATAAGAGTCTGGTCCATCAGTGGCTGATCATTCTTCTTTTCCAAACCACTAGGAGTTTCATTGGAGACAATAGTATCTCCACCTAGGGTTTTCTTCCCGTCCAACCCAGATTGCGCAGCCTCACCACCACAATAATATCCTGATTTATCTTTATTGTTATCATCAATAGAAACCCTAACCGGATTGGCTGGTGATGCACCTTTAATCCCCTCCTCCACCGTAGGAGAAGTTTCTGTTCCCAAACCAGCTTCTTCGTTAACATTATTCACCTGAACATCATCATTTTTCTCAGTAGAACCAGGAGTTTTGTTAGTGGTATTAGTACCACCACCTGGATTAATACCAGCCTTAGACGGATTGGATGAAGAAACACCTTCGTTAACAATCGAATAAGGGTTTCCCCCTTTTTGAGGACTTCCACCCTTCTTCTTTTTCTTTCCGGACATTGAATCCTGTCTAATCTTATTGAATCGTTCCTCAAGAGCTTTCAAATCAAATGGACTATCCCTCTTCATACACACATTACCACCAAGTAGCAAACGAGATAACAAGCTAGCAAATAAAGCAACTAAAATACGAACAGCAAAAGAAAACCCTAAAAACCCTACTTGAAACCCTAAAAAACGAAAAGAAACAAAACCCTTAACTGTTTAACAAGATCGTGGAGATCTAGCTAAACTACACGAAGGTAGCCGCGATCATGAACAAGGTAAACAATCAGGGTGACGATCATTCGATTTAGGGTTTGAATAGCAATCAGAAACGAAACGAAAAAACCCTAAAAAAAATTAACCCTACCCTAAAAATAGCAGATAATCGTGATTAGATCACCAAAAGAGATACAATAATCACAAGAATCCACCATAATCAGGAAGAATTAACGATTAAAGGGAGAAAAAAGGATAATAAAGATGATCGCCATTCTTAGGGAGAAGGGGAGAAGGGGTTTCTTCAACATCCAATCATTCGTGTGTACTTTTAATAATAGACAAATGGTTTGTCCGGATAAAAGCGTGTAAAGGCATAAAGTCAATTCCTCATAATCAGTGTTCAGATTTGTAAGTTCTAGAACACTGACAAAAGCTCCAGTCGTCAATCAGTTAAGACTGCTAGTGGGCCCCACCATTTAGCCAGTCTTCTTTCTTCAGACTTCAGTGGAATAGATTTTGACTGGTGCCAACCAGATTTTCTGTACATGTGTGTCGTTCACTGGTCTTCAATTATTTCTGGACAAATCTTCAGTAGAGCTCCAGATGACTGGACCAGTCCAGTTGAAATCTGGAGCAAGTCCAGTGAAACCTGGACTAACACAAAAGGCTTGATCAATCACATCCGAATCAACATGTTTGGATGATTTTTACAAAGGAATTCACATGGGAGAAGGGGGGACGGGCTGGAGAGGAAAAAGGGAGATTAGGAACTGAAGAATGGTCAATTAGATTAAAGCTGGACGAAACTTTCCAAAACTTAAACTTAAGTCCCCACACTTCACATATTTACATCTAAGGCTTAAACGACTTAGTTGATATAAAAGTTGAAATGGGGTAACCCTTTACCCAAGCTTAAACGACTTAACGAGAATACTTACCGACACATTAAACATATCTTAAACATCTTTGGCATCTTAAAAACATTAACTTATACATTTTTAAGGCATTAAATCCTTACACATAAAGCACATTAAACACATATAAGCATTAAATCTCCTAGAGACTTAATGGACACGAGGTGTTGACTTAACGACTCAAGTCAACCGTTATATATAAGTTCGGGATGTTACAGTTACCTCGCCCATAAGAAGATTCCCCCCTCAGAATCACTTCAACATCAAATAGGGAAGGTGTGGTTATCCCTCGTCACGGACTCGGTTTCCCGAGTCAAGCTTTTTCTGCGGGTTTGCTTCCATTTCACAAGCATAAGATCAATTTGCTTCATACGAAGCTTATTTAATTCTGACCAAGAATCTTAACCGGCTTATCTACAATCATTTCTTAGCATCAATAATCACATTTTTCTATGGAGTCACAGTGGTTTCATCATCAAGGCATGCTTCCAATACACACATGGAAGTACTATGGGTACCTTCCAAAAGCAATATACAAGCACGTATCATATATCTCCAAGAGTTTGAGACAACACCCTTATCAAGGTACTCTTATTTTATTCAGAAGGAAGAGGATGTTTTGTTGGAGGAATACCTAGTTTCGACGCGATTGAGGAAAACGAAGATAGAAAACGAAGATAGCAAAACAAAGATAGCAAAACGAAGATAGCAAAATGAAGATAGCAAAAAGAAGATAGAAAATTATCTTATTTTCGTTTTGAAGCTTACGAACTTAAGCTATCTTCGTTCAGTTGGAGGAATACCTAGTTTCGACGCGATTGAGCAAAACGAAGATAGCAAAACGAAGATAGCAAAACGAACTTAGCAAAACGAAGATAGAAAACGACTTAGCAAAACGAAGATAGAAAACGAATTTAGCAAAACGAAGATAGAAAATTATCTTATTTTCGTTTTGAAGCTTACGAACTTAAGCTATCTTCGTTCAGAACCTCACCTTACGAACTTAAGCTATCTTCGTTTCAACCCTCATTTTCGTTTAAACATTAACTTTCCAATATCTTTGTTCTACCCAGCTTGCATGGGATCATGAGTTCAAAAGAGAGATCGACTAACTCCGGGGGTAATCCGCCTGGTCTTGCTTCAAAGATTAAGAATATTGATGGGAAGGTGAGACCACCTGTGAGGTCAATCCTGAAAAACCCTAATAAGGGTTCTAATGAGAAGAAAGCTGCTGAAGCTCGAAAAGCTGAATTAAAAGACCCAACAGGTGATAGTTCAAATGTTAATTCTGAGACATCTGCATCAAATCCCAAGGTAGAAGAATATGGTAACCCTTTGTATGATGCGGAGGGGAAAGCTGAGGGTCCAAAAAACAATTCTACCAGTTCTAATACTGATAATGTGGAACGTGGTGAAGATGGGGAAGTGGATGGTAGCATGGATGATAATTCTGAATTTGTTAAACAGCATGTGAATGATGGGAATTTAGGTGGTGGTTCTAATACTACCAATGAAACTCCTAGTTTTTCCGTGAATGGCGATGGTGTTGGTGATGGGATTCATCAATCTGTACCACCAGTTGCAAAGGTGGTGCAGCCTGATAAGGTGAACCAGTCTGATCCTCCGGTTGTTAATATCCCTTTTTCGTATGCAAAGGTGGTGCGATCTGATGTGAATAATAAACCAAAAGTTAATTTCTGTTCTTTGAGTGTGGAATTTAGTGTTGAAGGCATTGATTTGATTATTCCAAAAGAAGCTATTATGTCAGCAAATAGCAAATATGCTAAAACTTTGGTTGGATATTTTCTTGGAAAAAGACTTGCTTCCCCCGTTGTTGAAAACTACGTGAAGAATGCTTGGGCTAAATATGGGTTTCAGCGTCTTATGATGAATGCATCCGGTTTCTTTTTCTTCAAATTTGAGGAGAAATCTGGTATGGAGAAAGTGTTAGAACAAGGACCATGGTTAATTCGCTCAGTTCCTCTTTTCCTTAATATTTGGACTCCTGATTTTAGTATGTCCGACATTAAGAAGGTCCCGGTTTGGGTAAAGATGCATAATGTACCTTTGGTTATATTTAATGAAGATGGTCTAAGCATGCTTGCGACCAAGCTTGGAAGACCAGTTGCTTTGGATGATTATACGAATTCCATGTGCATTAATGCATGGGGTCGTAGTAGTTATGCTCAGGCTCTTATTGAATTGGATGCAGATAATGAGCTAAAATCTGAGTTGACTGTTGGAATTCCTAATATGGTTGGTGATGGTTTTTCGAAACACGTTATTAACATTGAGTACCAATGGAAACCTCCTCATTGTTCGACTTGCAAGGTGTTTAATCATGCAAGCGACCAATGCCCTAAATTGCCTAAAAAGGTCATACCAATTCCTAAAAAGGTTATATCAGAGGTGCACAGTGATGGTTTCCAGCTAGTTGGCAAAAAGAATGGTTCAAGGCAAGGATTTCCGGTCCAAAATCAGAAGAATAAGTTCGTATATCGGCCCGTGGTGAAACCAAAAACGAGTACTGATCAAGCAAGCACCTCTAAAGGGCAGATTCCAACCAAGAATTCGTTTGGAGTCTTGGTAGATGAAGATGGACAAAAAGGAGATGACCCGTTATCTGATTATGGGACTAAACAAAGTGTACATGTACTTCGGGAAGCCACAGAAAGTGAAATGGCTGAAAAGGCTGCGAAATTAAAGGCAACGATGGATGTGGCATTTTCTGCTGATTCTGATAATGATGAAGTCGATGATGATTATGTGGAAAATATCTATGATGAATCTGATGATTTTATGGCTGCACATACGACTCAAAAACCCAAGCATGGAACGGGAACATTGAAGAAAATTGATAGAATCATGGGAAACGTTCAGTTTTGTGATGAGTTTCAATCCGCTCATGCCATCTTTCAACCCTATAGAATCTCGGATCATACCCCATGTGTCTTGAAACTTCCTAATGTTACTAGGCAAAGACCCAAACCATTCAAATTTGCTAACTTTCTAGTTCATAAGAAGGATTTTGCTGAAATGGTTAAAACTCATTGGGATACTTCTTTTACTGGATGCAAGATGTACAGATTAGTGAAAAAGCTAAGACTTTTGAAACATCCGATCCGAAGTATGCTCTTTAGGCAAGGAAATCTGCATAATAAGGTTAAGGAGCTTCGTCTTGAGCTTGATAGCCTCCAAATAGCTATCGAGGCTGATCCCTCTGATAAAGAATTAAGAAACCAGGAGATTGCTGCACTTTATGATTTTAAAGAGGCGGTTCTTGATGAGGAACGCTTCTTAAAACAAAAAGCCAAGAATGAATGGTTAGAGGTGGGTGACTCTAATACTTTGTACTTTCACAACTCTGTTAAAGCAAGATCTCACAGGAGCCGGATAGAGAAGATTCAAGACGTTAATGGAGTTGATCATGAAGGGGGTGGTGTGGCTACTGCGCTTGTAAAACATTATGAAGACTTCCTGGGAACTGAAGGGCCTCCATCTTGTTTTAATCCTAATGAAGTTTTCAGAAGAACTATTAGTAGGCAAAAAGCGGATTATATGGTTCGAGCGATCACTGATGCTGAAATTAAAGAAGCTATGTTCTCAATTGATGAAAATAAAGCCCCGGGTCCTGATGGGTATACCTCGCTCTTCTTTATGAAGACTTGGGATATAACGGGAAAGGAGGTATGTCTTGCCATTCATGATTTCTTTAAGACTGGCAAAATTTTGAAAGAAATCAACCATACCTTCTTAGCATTGACTCCGAAAGTGTCCACTCCTAATAGAGTTACAGATTATCGCCCAATTTCTTGCTGCAATACAATATATAAATGCATTAGTAAAATTATTACTAATCGCATTAAGGATGGGTTGGACGATATTGTGGATATTAATCAATATGCATTCATTCCGGGTAGGCTTATATCGGATAATATTCTTCTAACTCAAGAATTAATGCATAATTATCATCGTAAGATTGGCCCCCCACGATGTGATGCTAAGGTTGACATTCAGAAAGCATATGATACTGTTAATTGGAGCTTCTTAAGAGCAACATTAATTGGTTTTGGATTCAATCCGACTATGGTACATTGGATCATGTCTTGTGTTACCAGTGTTTCTTTCTCTATCAGCTTGCATGGTAATATTCATGGTCTTTTTCAAGGAAGACGAGGCCTTAGACAGAGTGATCCCATGTCCCCATATCTCTTTACTATGGTTATGGAGGTGTTAACTCTGATGTTACACAAATCTGTGCAACATTCTTCGGGCTTCAGGTTTCATAACTTGTGTGGAAAACAACGAATTATTAACATTTGTTTTGCAGATGATCTCTTTCTCTTTGCCCGAGGTGATCTTGCTTCAGTCAAAGCTATTATGGACGGGCTTACGGAGTTTTCTAATGCCTCAGGACTTATGCCTAGTCTAGCTAAAAGCATGGCTTTCTTTTGTAATGTTCCTGATCGTATTAAGAGGGCTATTTTGGAGATCCTCCCATTTGAAGAAGGCTCTCTTCCGGTTCGTTATCTTGGTGTTCCACTTATTTCATCTAGAATTTTACACAAAGATTGCACAATTTTGGTTGAAAGGATGGAGGCTAGAATAAGTGATTGGAAGAACAAGTCTCTTTCGTTTGCTGGCAGGTTACAATTAATTAATTCAGTTCTCTCTTCCATGCATATTTATTGGGCTTCAGTTTTCATTCTCCCTGCTAGTATCATTTTTGATTTGGAAAAGAAGATGCGGGCTTTTTTATGGACTCAAGGACCCATGAGCAAAGGTAAAGCTAAGGTGGCATGGAATGATTGTTGCCTTCCTAAGTATGAGGGAGGAATTGGAATTAAAAGAATTTGTGATGTTAACAAAGCTCTTATGACTTCTCATGTATGGAGTATCTTGAATAATCGAAAGTCTCTTTGGGTACAGTGGATTAATGTGCATAAACTCAAGGGAAGAAATTTCTGGGATGTCCCTTTGAAAGCAGGCTCAACATGGGGATGGCGTAAGCTTCTTCAATTGCGAGAAGTAATCCGACCACATATTAAGTATCTGATAGGGGATGGGTGTACTACTTCAGCTTGGTTTGATAATTGGGCTTCTATTTGCCCTTTATGTAAGTTTATTACATATAGAGAGATGACTAGAGCGGGATTTCGTCTTGATGCAACTGTTAATGATGTTCTAACTAATGGACGCTGGAAATGGCCAATTGCCTGGTTTGATCTATTTCCAGTGCTTATAAATGTTTCTCCTCCTGTTCTTCGTCCTGCTGTTTCTGATGTAATTACTTGGTATGATAATAATGGGAAGGAAACTGGTTTTTCAGCCTCTTCCACATGGGAAACCATCCGAGTTAGAAGACCAGTTGTTCCTTGGGTTGATCTTGTTTGGTTTGCACATAGTATTCCGAGGCACTCATTTCATGTCTGGCTTATTATGAGAGAAAAACTGAAGACTCATGATAAGATGAAGCAATGGGATGTTAGTGGTTCTACTAACTTAAATCTACTTTGCTGTTCCCTCTGCAAGCGTGGACCTGATTCGCATCAACATTTATTTTTTGAATGTAATTACTCATTGCAGATTTGGAATTTAGTTCGCCCCTTAATGGGATTTCATGCGGTTCCAAACCGATGGACTGATATCACTTCAATGCTATTGTTGACATCAAAGCCTAATCTTGCCAAGACGGTTATTGCTAAGCTTTTGATTGCTGCTTCGGCTTATTACTTATAGCAAGAGAGAAACTCCAGATTATTTTCTCTTAGAGAAAGATCGGTTGCTCAATTGCGTGATGTTATTGTGTCTACTATCCGGATGAAGTTAGCCACTATGAAGTTCAAGAAAAAGATTCAAGGAAGAAGCATCCTAGAAGAATGGAAGTTGGATATCACGTAAACATTTATTAAACATCACTTTTATTGTTTTGCCATTAAGAAGTCAACATGTCTTCTAAATGTGTCCCTCTGACAGGCCTTTGGATTTATCTAAGGGTAGGAGTCTCCATTTGGTTAACCATTTTGAGCTCTTCACTGTGATGTGCATGTTTGAGATTTGGTTTCGATTTGGTAGAATGATAGAGGTTGATGTTTGATATTGGTTACTTACATATTAGAGGTGTATTATTAATGCTTTTGATGTTATTAGCCTTTTTTATGTATTGTTCAGCTAGGTCGTTTGTGACGTTATTGTTTCACATACATATGGCATGTCATATGTATGAATTAGTTTGGTACTTTGCCAAGCTACTTGTAATAATCTTCTTTTGGGTGATTTATAAAAGCTTACCGGGGTTTAAATTCCCCTTTACCCAAAAAGAAAACACTCTTATCAAGGTCAGAAACAATGGATAACAGAAATCCGTGCTTACTTTGTCTATATACAGTGTGGGAAACTTCACCATATGCGCACTCCCACGAAAACAAGAAAATGAATACTTTACGTCAAATGGCTCACGATGACCCATTTCATATAATTTCCTCTCAATGCCGAGACAACTTAGATACATATTCCATAGTAATATAATCACATTTCTACTTGAGCACAAGTCACACTTTTTGAACGATCATCGCAATATCCATCTTCAAGATTAGTCACCAATGGAATGGCCTCAATCTTACAACATCATTTTAGAACCGGCATGAACTAAATAACGAGAGCTGTGGGCTTCTTTGAGTACCAACTCTCGGTTGTTACCAAGCATAGGTACCCGAAACTGACCTTTAAAGGTCTGAAAACCACGACTTTTCGCCATCATTTGACCTACTTTCTCTTTACCCAATGCTTCTTTACCCACATTTCCATCCAAGAGCTTCAATTTGGACTGACTTGATATGCTCAAGTAACCCAGACTCAACTTAAACTGCTAAATCACACAATCTATTAGTATCACTTTGCGCTTTACGGCTTAGTGCATTTGCAACCACGTTCTTAATACCCAGATGGTACATAATTTCACAATCATAGTCTTTATGCAATTATGCCTATCTATGCCGTGTCACATTTACATCTTTCTAAGCAAAGACATGTTGCAAGCTCTTAGTGTCAGTAAATAGACTATACTTAGTGTTATAAAGATAGTGTCTCCACAACTTCAAAGCGAAGATCACAATAGTTGCCTCTAGATTATGGGTGGGATAGGTCTTTTCGTGGGGCTTCAACTGATGAGAAGCATAAGCGATAACTTTGTCTTGATACATAACAAAACATGGCGATCTCGAAATAGAAACATCACTATAAACCAAGAAAACTCTTAATCTCCGTGGGAGACTTGGACTGCTCCCACTTTGACACAACTTTGACTATTGAAGGATCCACTTTAATATCATCGAAAGATATAACATACCCAAGGAAACGAACTTCCTTAAGACAGAATTCACATTTAGAGGATGTAGCATAAGGCTTCTTCTCCCTAAGGACCTCAAGAATAGCCATTAAATGCTGAAGGTGCTCGGCTTCGGTTTAAAAAAACAAATCACGTTATCATCAATAATACAATCACAAATGATTCAAGAACGGTCGATAAACTCGGTTCATAAGATTCATAAACCAGCAGGGCATTGGTCAAACCAAAAGGCATGTCCAAAAAAGAACCATAAGCGTGGTTTTAGCAACATAAACATCTTTGACTTTCAATTGGTGATAACCAGATCTCAAGTCGGTCCTGGAAAGGTAGGAAATGCATTGAAATTGATCAAAAGATCATCAATAGGGAAAAGAGTATTCACCATTCGCTTGCTAAGTTCACAGTAATCGATACACATGAGCACAAAAATGTTTTCTTCTTCACGAACAAAATAGGAGCTCGACAAGACGAGAAACTCGGACGAATAAAACCTTTACTTAACAATTTCCTGAATTTGACATATCATCTCCTTCATTTAGGAAGGATAAGGACGAAATGTGCCTTTTCGCCAGAAACAACACCATACATACGTTCGATAGGAAAACTCGACCTCACGGTCAGATTGAAGACCAAGGAGATCTTCAAGGAACACATCAAAAAATACATGTGCAATATCAACATTAGAAACAAAAGGTTTCATCTTTTGGGAAAATAACATTATATCGATAAAATAGACTTGAGAATCTTTGTAAAGGAAATGGCCTTATTACAACACTTTGGAGGATATTGGATGCAAATCTTCCCAAGCAAAGGAGACCAAAAAATCCATAATATTACCCAATTTATCCTTCCATTTAACAACATCCTGTTTAGAAAGATCAAGAAGAGGAGGCTCACCAAACACAAACCGAGCAGCCCAAGTATTCGGCCAAGCCCAAACACCATTAACAACAACCTCAGATACTTTCACATTCAACTGAAAACCAGCATTCGTGATGAGTCTAGGAGTTAACTTATCTATTAGAGGACTATTCTCACATCACGAATCAAACCAGGCAGAAGTTAAATCACCATCACCAAGTTGATGCCAAAAATGTCTCTGCAATACATGGCGAACCTGAAGCAATTTTCGCCAACTCCAAGAGATATTACCCGTTGCCTTCACCTCCCAAAAATTCTTTCCTCGCAGCTTATATGTGTGAATCCATTGTACCCACAACGATTGCTTTAAAGAAAGAAGGCGCCAAATATGGGATGTAATCAGAGCAACATTAAAGTGTTCCAGCTTTCGAATACCAAGTCCCCCATCCTTTGGAAGACAAACAATATCCCAAGCAACTTTCGCTTTACCCCTTTTTAAAGTGCCTTGACTCCAAAGAAAACCCCTCATAATCTGCTCAATATCAGCAATAACCCGAGAAGGCAAAATAAAAACGGTAGACTAGTATACATGCATAGAAGAGTTGATGAATTAATAAGTTAGAGATGTCCAGCAAAAGATAAAAACTTATTCTTCAATCTTCAGCTCGATTTCTAACACTCTCTACAAGTACTCGACCATCACGCAACATCAATCTAGAAGAAACCAATGGTGACCCACGTACTTAACCGGTAATAATCCTTCCTCGAATGGCAACACATTAAGAATGGATAACTTCACATGATTAAGTACATTACAAAAATAAGATGTACTTTTAGGGAGGCTTGGAGTTAAACCCGAAGTCAGCTTAAACTCCTCTAAGGATTCCATGATAACCTTTGCCGACTCCACAGCCCCTCTTATAAAGATAAAAAGATCATCAGCGAAACACAAATTAACAATATTAATATCTTCACAATGAGGATGAAAATGAAAAGAATCAGAATTCCTGACATTCCTCTGAATAATAAGCGTGAGAACCTCCATAACCAAGGTAAAAAGATAAGGAGATAAAGGATCCCCTTGCCTTAAACCCCTCCGACCATGAAAAAACCCATGCAGGTCACCATTAATACTCAGAGAATAAGAAGTGGTAGAAACACACTCCATAATCCAATGAACCATACGTTCATGAATCCAAAACTGATCAAAATACACTTGAGAAAACCCCAATCAACTGTATCATACGCCTTTTGAATGTCAACTTTGAAAGCAGCTCGTGGTGGTCCTCTATCCAAATGATAATTGTGCATCAATTCCTGAGTTAAGAGAATATTGTCTGTAATTCTTCTACCAGGAACAAAGGCCGATTGATTAATACTAACTAGCTCATCAAGACATCCTTTAATCCTGTTCGACAATATTTTTGTAATACATTTGAAAATAATGTTACAAAGAGAAATAGGTCGATGGTCATTAATACGAGAAGGGGCTGCCACTTTAGGAATAAGAGAAATCACAGTGTGGTTTACTTCTTTAAGTAGTCGACCGTAGACAAAAAAAAATCTCTAACCGCCTTAAGAACATCCAAACGAATCAGATCCCAAGCTCCTTCAAAGAAAGCAGCCGAAAAACCATCCAGGCCAGGAGATTTATCATCCCCCATAGAAAATATAGCATCCTTAACCTAAGAATCAGAAACATCTCTCACCATTGCCATTGCTTTATCTTTCGCAAGATGATTAGAAAAGAGGTCAACACAGTTTAAATTCGAAACCATACCTGGTTGGCCAAGAAAGCCAACATAATGAGCCTGAAAAGCCTTTGCCACAACTTCACCATCAATTTGTCTACCCTGTGCATCAACAATCATATTAATTCTTTTTCTCGCTGTTCGGGATTTCACAACCTTATGGAAGAAAGCTGAATTGGAGTCCCAACTTTAAGCCAGTCAACCTTTGCCTTTTGTTTAAGAAACCGTTCTTCATCAAGTAATGCATCATTGAAAGAACTTAAATAGGCTGAATGTTCCTCTTTCAAAGAAGCATTATGAGGTTCCTTATCTAATGCCATTTGCACCTTATCAAGCTCTTAACGCAAACAAGTAACTTTGTCATGAATGTTACCATAATTACGTAACAATTTCCGTAGTGGTTTCTTAGCAGTTTAAGTTTCTGAACCAAACAATACATAGCATGCCCTGAGACTTCCAACTTCCAAGCTTCAAACACGACATCTTTAAAATTCGGATTATAAATCAGAATGTTGGAAAATTTAAATGGTTTTGGTTTAAATTTAACATTAATAGGAATACGAAGTACAGCTGGTGCATGATCAGAAATCATGTAAGGCTGAAATATAGCAGTAGATCCTACGAACTCATCACAGAATTCCAGATTCGCCATTATTCTATCAATCTTTTTCAATTGACCAGCTCCACCACGAGGCTTTTGATTCCATGTATATTGCAACCCAAGCATATTACCATTCATATTCAATACAATACTGACAACCTGTTTAGAAAACCCTTCCCCATTGACATTCGGAATACCAACAATCAACTCATTTTTAAGTGGACAAGAAGCATCAAGTCCAATCAGCGCACGTGCAAAACTATGCCTACCCCAAGTATTCAAACATATTTGGCTAGAATCAAGAAGAATTGGCTTACCCAATTTGGTGGCAAGCATGCTCAAACCATCCTCAGTGTATGCAGCAAGCGGCACATCATAAAGCTTCACCCAAAACTGTCAATGAAATTACCTTTATATGTCGGTTTATTATTTGTGTTTTGCACGTACTTAACATAGATGTAGACAATACATATAAAGGGTAATTAAGTTAATGTTGGTTCTACGTTTACAACAGTAAGAACATTAACATAAATACTTCTAAAGGTAATCCAGTTAATGTTGGTTCTGCGTTTACAGCAGTAGGAACATTTGAGTTAATGTTGGTTCTGCGTTTACAGCAGTAGGAACATTAACTCAAATATTCCTAAGTGTCATTTGAGAGTTCTTGGGAACAAGCAAAAGTTTGTTTGTTAGAAGAACACTCAAATGTTTGAGAGTTCTTGAGGAACAAGCAAAAGTTTGCTTGTTTAGAAGAACACTCAAACCAATATGCGTGTTCTGGGAAACACGCATAAGGGCCAAACCCTAATAGGCTTAATGGCCCTGACATGGAAACACGCAAAACCTAATAGGTTTACGTGTTCCTGGCCCTTGCCTATAAATAGAGTGTGTGTGTTTGCGTGTTTACAAGAGGTAGAGAGAGAAACGAGCAAAATCTTGAGAGAGAAACTACTAGAGCTAAGAACACACAAATCTAGTAGATCTTGTTGTGTCACTCGTCTCACGCACGAACCGCAAAACACACACTCGTGTTGGTTGGCTTAGGACTTAAGTTACCAAGTGGGTATTGTTTGTCCGGAAAGCCGCCTCACTATATTAACCAAATACGAGTGTTTATGTTCACGCATATATATATATATATAAGTGATATATATATATCTTACAAAAGGTGATATAGAAACCGTGGGTTATCTCGAGGGATTCCGCACCTCGACATATCCTTAGTCAATCTCGTTTCGAAGGTCCGAAAAATGAGGGCGACCTGAACTTACAACTGGTATCAGAGCCAAAGGTTTCAATACCTTGGTTCGAGATTGATTTCGGTTTGGTTATCACACTTTTTTGCGTGTTCTTAGGTGGAGATAGTTTTCGGGTGCGTTTGAAAGAAAGGTTCAAACTTGACACCAAAATAAGACACATCTCAATCCTAAAACTGTTTTCTCAAACTTTCAAAGATCAAGGAACAGTATCGGAAAAAGAGAGAACAACAGTGTTTTGCGTGTTCTTGGCACTGTACCTTTTGCGCATTTACTGGTACAATACCTTTTGCGTGTTTCAATACACTTAAGATCTCCGTGATTTTTAAACAGTTTGCGCGTTCTAGTGGTTTGCGTGTTCTGTTTGAGTGTTCTCAAGTTTAAGAGTTTTCGGTTATGAGTGTTCCCGTTTGCGTGTTCCTACGTCTTGTGTGTTTCATTTGAGTGTTCCCAGATTTGCGTGTTCTTGAGACTTTGTGTGTTTATAGGTTAGACCACATATACAATGGCAGCAAATTATCTTTACCAATTGATACTAATGGACCATGAGACCGGTAAGGATAATTCACCACCCAAACTGATGATCATTAACCAATACTTTTCTTGGAAAGGCCGATTCAAATCCTTTACGCAATTCACGGATATTAGAATGTGGACTTGTATGACAGAAGGATATAGTTCCCCAACATATGAGGATAGTGGTGTTAACAAAGTATATGCTTATCAAGATATGACTGAATCCAATAAAAAAATGTATGAGGCAGAGAAAAAGGCACTATCATGTTTAAAAATGTCAATGCCACAAGAAATATTACATTTATTTAATGGATTTAATACATCTAAAGAACTTTGGTTAGCATTAAAGAATCATTGTGAAGGGGATGAAACACTTAAAAAGAATCGTAGAGACCTTTTAAAGCATCAGTATAATGTATTTAACGGGTTAAGAAGTGAAAACTTAGATCAACTAATTACTAGGTATTATCAATTGTTAGCAGAGTTGCAAGCATTTGAGGTTACCTACTCTGAGGAGAAAAAAGTCGAGAAATTTTTGAACTCCTTGCCGGAAAAGTGGAGTAATTATATTACTACTTTGCAGGAAAAAGCAGATTTCTCAGACATGTCCTTGACTCAGATAGTTGCTAAGTTTCGGGGACAAGAAATGAAACTAAAGAGGAGGGAAGCAGGATATAATAATGCTCAGATTCCCGAGCTTTATTACGGTAGGCCTACGATCAATGTGGGTCAAGGTTCTTCTAGTGGAAGCACAAGTGCCTTTCTGACTGAAGATGTTGACTTACATAGAATCTCTTTTGACTCTGAGGGGAACATTTGTCTTGTTTCAAGTCAGGGTGACAATCAAGGCAACCGTCAGTATCCTACCTCCAGTGCTAGTTCCACCGTTCCTATAAGTGTCAAATGTGCGAAAAGTCACTTATCCGTTCTTACGTCATTTGTGACATCTTATGAACAGTTTATCCAAAGAAAGGTTCAGGATCTGTGAAGACTATGATCAAATTGATCCTTTGGACTTAGAAGAGATTGACTTGCAGTGGCAAATGGCCATGTTGACTCTTCTGGCTAAACGGTTCTTGGCAAGAACATGGCGAAAGGTCGTTGGTTCCAGACTTGGCTTCGATAAGTCAAAGGTAAAGTGTTACAATTGCAGTGGCATTGGACACTTTGCCAGGGAATGTCAAAGACCTAGAAATGATGATAAGACTAGTGTGACTTATCAGGATTTTGATAATGATGGAATAGCAGAACATGCTTCCAACACACGGCAACAAAGAAACGATCAGATTACACATGATGAAAGTTCAAAAGGGTTGATGGTTCATCATCAGAACAGAAGCAATGATCAGGCATTTGTGTCTAATGCCTTTTTGGCGGAGACAAGTAATGCGGGGTCTGCTGAAGATAATCATGATAGTGAGGTTGCGGAGTGTGTCAACAAGGTTAAAGTCAAGACATCTGATGTCTCAAAGGAAGTAGACATAGACAGTCTGATTAACTTCATGGCAAAAATAAATATCCCTGAAGAACAACATGTCCTATTAATAAGGACCATTAGTGTATGGTATGTTGATAGTGGTTGTTCAAAACATACAGGAGATAAATCATTATTGTCAAACTTTGTTGAAATTATGGGAGCTTTTGTAAGCTTTGATGGTCCCAAAGGTGGCTCAATTACTGGAGTTGGTGATGTCACAAATGGGAAAATCAAGCTTAAAAAGGTGAACTATGTTGAACAGTTAAGTCATAATTTAATGAGTGTGTCTCAAATCTGTGACAAAGGGAATCCTGTTCACTTCACCAAAGAGGAAGCACTTATCCTAATACTTGGATATGTTGTTCCTGAAGAGTGGATTCTTGATGTTTACGTAAACTATGTCGGACATGCACATGGAGTAGCAACCGGTTATGGTAAAGTGAGCATCACTAATCTTCATCTTGACAAGGTGTATCATGTTGAACACCTCGGTCAAAAGTATTTGAGTGTCAATCAAATACATGATGTGTGTCATGAGTGGGACAAGGATCATAAAAATGTTTCTCATTTGGTTCCTGAAGCTTCCAGGGTTGATGTGTCATCAACAAGCGGAAGAGTAATTGATGCGTAAATCACGCGACAAACGACAGCGGAAGACTATTTTTGGTATTTTCTGGATTTTAACATGAAACAAACAATAAAGCAAGACTATAAAATAAAAAATAAAAGATAGATAAAGAATCCACCACCAAGATTCGTAAAGGACGAGCCACCGGAATCTAGGATAAAGGAAATACTCCAACCCACCACTATGTTTGATAAAGGTCTTAGCCACCACAAACACAGATAAAGAAATCGAAGATTTAAGATCTCACCACTATATTTGATAAAGGACGAACCACCACAAATATAGATAAAGGGATCACTTCAAACCACCAAGATCAAAGATCCATAAAGGTAAATGAAGATTTTTGGATAAGAAATAGAGGTTGCTCTATTAATTTCATTCAATCAATCAAGTCTGCCTTACAATGAGAAAATAAGCCTCTATTTATAGCTACTAATGCTATTTTCTAGAATTAAAGAAATACAATAATAAATGAAATAAAAGGCTGTCACAAACAACAAGGACCACCACTACTTTAGACAACCAATAGAAAAAAGGCATGTGCAGCTTCTAGAATTATTCCCTTAGGAATGGTCCCCACAATTGGTACATGCAAACCGTTAGGAAAGGTGTCACATCCACATGTCCATTCTTATCCATAAGCTTCTAGAACATTCTGATGTCTCCGCTTCTTATTGGATGAAAGTAACTAGGTGACAAAATACTGAAGTGGATCTGGTGGCTTACTACTGGAGCATGGATCTGGAGGATCTTCACTGGAGCATGGATCTGGAGGATCTTTACTGGAGCATGGATCTGGAGGATCTTAACTGGAGCATGGATCTGGAGGATCTTCACTGGAGTATGGATCTGGAGGATCTTTACTGGAGAATGGATCTGGAGGATCTTCACTGGAGAATGGATCTGGAGGATCTTCACTGGAGAATGGATCTGGAGGATCTTCACTGGAGCATGGATCTGGAGGATCTTTACTGGAGCATGGATCTGGAGGATCTTCACTGGAGCATGGATCTGGAGGATCTTCACTGGAGAATGGATCTGGAGGATCTTCACTGGAGAATGCATATGGAGGATCTTTACTAGAGCATGGATCTGGAGGATCTTTACTGGAGAATGGATCTGGAGGATCTTCACTGGAGAATGGATCTGGAGGATCTTCACTGGAGCATGGATCTGGAGGATCTTTACTGGAGCATGGATCTGGAGGATCTTCACTGGAGAATGGATCTGGAGGATCTTCACTGGAGCATGGATCTGGAGGATCTTTACTGGAGCATGGATCTGGAGGATCTTCACTGGAGAATGGATCTGGAGGATCTTCACTGGAGCATGGATCTGGAGGATCTTTACTGGAGCATGGATCTGGAGGATCTTCACTGGAGCATGGATCTGGAGGATCTTTACTGGAGCATGGATCTGGAGGATCTTCACTGGAGAATGGATCTGGAGGATCTTCACTGGAGCATGGATCTGGAGGATCTTCACTGGAGCATGGATCTGGAGGATCTTTACTGGAGCATGGATCTGGAGGATCTTTACTGGAGCATGGATCTGGAGGATCTTCACTGGAGCATGGATCTGGAGGATCTTTACTGGAGCATGGATCTGGAGGATCTTCACTGGAGCATGGATCTGGAGGATCTTCACTGGAGCATGGATCTGGAGGATCTTCACTGGAGCATGGATCTGGAGGATCTTTACTGGAGCATGGATCTGGAGGATCTTCACTGGAGCATGGATCTGGAGGATCTTCACTGGAGCATGGATCTGGAGGATCTTCACTGGAGCATGGATCTGGAGGATCTTCACTGGAGCATGGATCTGGAGGATCTTCACTGGAGCATGGATCTGGAGGATCTTCACTGGAGAATGGATCTGGAGGATCTTCACTGGAGCATGGATCTGGAGGATCTTTACTGGAGCATGGATCTGGAGGATCTTAACTGGAGCATGGATCTGAAGGATCTTCACTGGAGTATGGATCTGGAGGATCTTTACTGGAGCATGGATCTGGAGGATCTTCACTGGAGAATGGATCTGGAGGATCTTCACTGGAGCATGGATCTGGAGGATCTTCACTGGAGCATGGATCTGGAGGATCTTCACTGGAGCATGGATCTGGAGGATCTTCACTGGAGCATGGATCTGGAGGATCTTTACTGGAGCATGGATCTGGAGGATCTTTACTGGAGCATGGATCTGGAGGATCTTTACTGGAGCATGGATCTGGAGGATCTTCACTGGAGAATGGATCTGGAGGATCTTCACTGGAGCATGGATCTGGAGGATCTTTACTGGAGCATGGATCTGGAGGATCTTCACTGGAGCATGGATCTGGAGGATCTTTACTGGAGCATGGATCTGGAGTATCTTCACTGGAGAAGTGATCTGGAGGATTTTCACTGGAGAATGAATCTGGAGGATTTCAACTGGAGCATGGATCTGGAGGATTTCACTGGTGAACTTTAAGACCAACAACTTTTGTCTTGGTTGCAAAACCCCAATACTCGACTTATTATCAAAATCAACATATACCAGTAGTATAATGCCAATAAAGGATATCCAAGGGTATATGGTTGTTTGTTGATCTTTGATTAACAAATATACGAGCCAACCTTTTTTGTGGAAATGGGTCGGGGTCATTTCCGCATCAATCTCTCCCTCTTTTTTGGGACTTGCCCTCAAGTCCTTAAAGTAAGGCCTTAAGTTTTCTTCCTTAAACATTTCCAGCACATGAACGCCTTTTGCCAACACCCATCTGGTGTTGACACTTGAATCTTCAGATTGTAACAACACAATGACACTTTCAATCTTCGAAACATCAGCAGAGACCATATATAAATCAACATGGACTATAATATTTGCTTCAGTACTTCCAAGAACTATAAGCTCATGTATCATGAGATTACATTTCTCAAACCACACATACAAATCACGTTCTTTCAACTCCAGAAGGACCAGAATTTCAAAGCTCAAATATGTTTCAACACACATATCGACCAGATTGTATTTCATCTTACGATTGATCTTACAATGAAGTCTATACTCATTCTCGACTTGCTGCTCATTAGCTCTTATAAGACCAGACACATATAACTTCATTTTCACCTTGCATTTAACCCCCGATCAGTTCTAAGATCAAATAAGTGCTGCTTTCTGACTTTAGGATCAGCCAACAAATCAGATTTCCGTTTCCTTAATGAGTATAATATTTCAGCAAACCTTCTCATAAAATGAGAATAAACAAAAATACCATCTTCTAAACCCTTCCTATACTCAACTAGACTAACAAATAATTCATCTTCTACCATGGTCTTCATTTTACATTTAACCTTCCCACTGGCTTCAAGATCGAATGAAAAGTGTTGCTGATTAGTTCTAAAATCAGCTAACAAATCAGCTTTCAAGTACAAACTTTCAACATTCTTTCTACCCTCAAAATGAATTAACACATAAACATCTTTTTTTACACCTTCTCTAACTATATATCGGTTCAGCTTTAAATTCCAATCTGAATTGTTGCTGAAAATCAGCCTTGAAGAATGCATGAGTATCATGTAATTTATTACTTAGAGTAACAAAACTAGGCATTTCAACATACTTCTTTTCTTCACAATGAACAAACATAGAAGCAACTGTCTGTAAACCTTCTTTAAACTCACATTTCAATTCAGCTTGGGACTTCACAAAATCAAATTTTAACAATGCGTAGTCATCATGGGTTTCACCAGTTAGAGTATATAGACAAACTTTCTGAAGCCTTAACAAACTAGACACTTCAGCCCATACTATGGCCTTATCATACTTAAACATATCAGCATGAACAAATAATGAAATTATTTCAGCTTTAATCACTTCATCAAGTAGTAAAGATTTAAGAGTGTCTTGCTTCTCTCGTACACATAATGAATTAGTTGATGCAGAGACGTCCAGGTTCACTGAAATGGAGGAACCCAGCGAACTGAAGAAGTCAACCGAGCTGAAGGAAACTGAGCTGATAATGCCATCTGAACAAGCCATGTTGATAATCCAGTCCAGTCCAATCACCAGTAGTAACACTTCTCCAGTGGCAACATCCTCCAGTGACCAACTCTGATAATCCACCAGTGAAGATGTCCAGTAGCTTGCTCCAGATGACTGCTCCAGATGAATGCTCCAGTGACCAACACTGAAGGTCCACCAGATGAATGCTCCAGTGACCAACACTGAAGGTCTACCAGTGGCAGTCCAGATTTATGTCCCATTGTCCAGATAATAAAGTCCCCACTGAAGACTTATATCTGTGGGTCCAATAAAGAAGGAATGACAGCTGTCAAGGAAGGAGCGTGTGACTAACAGTATTGTGGGACCACTTGCAGGGAATATTTCTAGAAGCCTACCTGTCCATTTCTTATTGGTCGAATAATTAGTGGCTGTCCTTAGCACATGACAGCTTTTTGATTATTTTATTGTATTTCGTTATTTTCTAGGTAGTAGCATGTGGCTATAAATAGAGGTTTTATTTCCCTTTGTAAAGTTAGTTGATGTTGAATGAAAATTAATAGAGCAGCTTGTATTTCTTACAAAAATCTTCTTTTACCTTTATAGATTTCTTGGTGGTTAGGAGTGACCCCTTTATCAATATTTGTGGTGACTTGTTCTTTATCAAATATTGTGGTGAGGTCTTAAATCTCCGGTTTCCTTTATCTATAATCGTGGTGGCTAGACCTTTATCGATTGTAGTGGTGGAGCGGAGTGTTTCCTTTATCCTTGATTCCGGTGGCCTGGCCTTTACGAATCTTGGTGGTGGATTCTTTATCTATCATTTTAATTTTATTATCTTGTTTGTTGTTTGTTCATATAAAATCCAGAAAATACCAAAAATAGTCTTCCGCTGTCGTTTGTCGCGTGATTTACGCATCAAATTTGGTATCAGAGCCAGGTTTGAAAAAGGTTTCCTAATCTTTTTGTCCGTTGGGGTATTGTTTGTTTAGATCTCATTTTGATTTAGCCAGATCTGTTGATTGATTGTTCAGATCTACTGATTGTGAGTTGTTGTTGGTTATAAATGGCATAAAGACGAGATATGACTTTAGAAGAAGCTCATAATGTTAGAAGAGATAGGCAAATAGAAGATCTACAAGAAGCTCTTGGTAAAATAGTCCATATGTTAGAAGATGGTGGTTTACGATTTAATCGAGAAATTATTGTTACTAGTGAAAGAGATTCTGAATCTCACGGTCCTAGCGAAAGATCTGATAGTACACCTAGAAACTCTAGTGATTCTGATGAACCACATCCTAGAGAAAGGCGTAGGAGGCATAAGGGTGATGATACTAGGGATATTAAGATAGATCCACCAGATTTTAATGGATCATCTAACCCAGAAGAGTATTTTGAATGGGTCCAGGTGATGGACAGAATAATGGAAATAAAAGGTTATGATGATAGAAAAGGTTTCAAGGTTGCCATTATTAAACTTAAGAAATATGCTTCATCATGATATGATAACATGAAATCTGAAAGAGAGTACAAGGGCAAAAGTAAAATCAAGACCTGGTCCAAACTAAAGGAGGTCATGCAGAAAAGGTTTGTTCCCCAGTCGTACAAGCAAGATCAGTATCTACTGATGAACAATCTGAAGCAAGGAGCCAAGGAAGTTATGGAGTACATTAGAGAGTTTGAGCATCTGAAGACCAGAACTGGTGTGAATGAAACTGAAGAGCACACTATTGCCAGATTTCTTGGTGGTCTGAACGCTGCCATTACTGAGAAGATTGAGTTATAGCCTATCTGGACATATGAAGGTGCATGCAAGATGGCTATCCAGATTGAAAGGAAACTGAAGAAGAAGGTTTCATACAAGTCACTCAGTAAGGTTCTTGCCAGTACAAGTCAACCTGTTGCCAGTCAACCAGTTCCCAGATTTATTGAAGCTGTTCAGAAATCCTTCAAAGGCAAAGAAAAAGAAACTGGAGGATCAAAAGAACCAGTGGGAAAAAAATGTTTTAAGTGTCATGGCTTTGGTCACTTCCAGGCCCAGTGTCCTAATCAAAGAGTCTTGACTACCAAAGAGATTGAATGTTTACCAGATGTCGACACTGAAGAAGGTGAGCCAGTGTATGATGAAGATGAAGAAGAAGATGAAGAGTCTTATGTTGGCGCAGATGTTGGAGAAATGTTGGTTGTCAGAAGAGTGATGCATGCTGGTGAAGTTACCACTGATACTGCCCAGAGGGAGAACATTTTTCACTCCAGATGCACAGTCAAAGGAAACGTTTGTGATCTGATCATTGACAGTGGGAGTTGTGCTAATGCTGCTTCAACTTACATGGTAGAGAAACTGGCGCTACCTACAGTTAAGCACCCTCGACCTTACAAGTTGCAATAGCACAGTGAAGGATCAGAGGTAAAAGTTAATCGTCAAGTTACTATTCCGTTTTCAATTGGATCAGTTTATCAAGACAAAATTGTTTGTGATGTTGTACCTATGGATGCGTGTCATATTTTACTAGGTAGACCTTGGTTATTTGACAATAATGTATTTCATAATGGTCGTATGAATTCATATTCAATATTTGTAAGTGGGAAGAAGGTCACTCTGACTTCTTTAAAACCCAGTGAAATATTGAAAGTTAATAAGAAAGACCAGCCCAGTAAGCCTTTGTTTTTGTCTCAAGCTGAAGTCGAAGAAGAGTTATCTGAAGGCTCTCCAGTTATGATGTTACTGGTCGTGGAAAAATCTGAAGAGAAGGAGTTTACTGGTGTCCCCAGTCTCCTTAAGACTTTACTGAAGGAATTCACTGACGTTTTCCCAGAAGAGCTACCTGAAGGTTTGCCACCAGTAAGAGGAATTGAACACCAGATTGACCTGGTTCCTGGTTCAGTTCTTCCAAACAAAGCTGCTTACAGATGTTCGCCTAATGAAGCTAAAGAATTGCAGAGGCAAGTCGATGAGTTGGTTGAGAAGGGTTATGTGAGAGCCACTATGAGTCCTTGTTCAGTACCAGCTCTTCTGGTTCCAAAGAAAGATGGTACAATGAGAATGTGTGTTGATAGCAGAGTCATCAACAATATAACCATTAAGTATAGATATCCCATTCCCATATTGGATGATATGCTTGATGAGTTACATGGCTCCAGAGTGTTTTCCAAGATTGATCTTAGAAGTGGATATCACCAGATAAGGATGAAAGATGGAGATGAGTGGAAAACTGCTTTAAAAATCAAGGGAGGTTTGTATGAATGGTTAGTTATGCCTTTTGGCTTATCTAATGCTCCCAGTACTTTCATGAGGCTGATGAACGAAGTTCTCAGACCACTTGTATGTAACAACCCTCAATTTCCGATTAGGACAAACTACTTCTATTTATCTAGATATCTATCCCTAGAGGTTTCTTAAGAGATTTTGCCTTCCAGACATTAAGGCATAGTGATACTGGCCATCTAGTTCAGTAGAATTTCCAAAGATAGCTAATTGCCTTAGAAATGCCATAAACAATATCTATAATCATTCAAGACAATCTCAAGTTATAAATTAGTTCTAACTGAACTTGATGAAACGACAATGAACCAAAAACTTTATTTCGTGAATTAAGTTACAAAAAAAATAATATTTGTACAAGACTCACAAGTTGTGACAACAATCAACAATCTTATAAATGTCCAACAATTTAATCATCAAGCAAATGGAAGTATATATAAACACAAATATATATAATGAACACCTTAAAAATATGTTTATAAATCCCTATGTACATAAAAATGCTTGAATAATAATAAGTGTATATTTATAAGTGCAATATAAATACAAGCTTGGAACTAAAGAGTTAAGTAACAAAATTGAGACATAAAAACGTATATGCACATACACATACACACGGATATATATATATATATATATACATATGAACACAAAATATATCTTAGAAGTCTACTAACTAGTAGATTTAAATGTCCATGCATGCATCCATACTTACATACATTTTATACCAATACACATACACTTACAATATACCTTTAAAATTCAAAAATCCCCTCCTTTTCCCAACCCAAAAACCGGCCCCCCCATAACCCCAAACCCTACACCCAATCAAAAATCAACTACACCCTTTATTCTTACACTTCCAACACTCCAACCCTTCTCATACACTCAACCTCACTCTTCTTCTTTTCCCAACACACACATATTCATTTTACTCTCAAAAACACTCTCTTCTCTCCCTCCCCCTCTCCATTTTCGGTCCAAGAAAACAAGAAAAACAAGAACATAAATCCTATTCAATCTATAATAACAATAAGGATTTAAAGAGGGTTAAACAAGGATTAATTCAAGATAGATTTAAGGGTTATTTCAAGCTTGAAATAAGGGTTGTATGGAGCATATAGGCCACGAAAAATCTGCCATAAATCCACCATCAAAACCAAGTTCAAGAGGGTATAATCTTCATCCTTTTTACTAGATTTAATCTTGTTCTTGTTTATATTCAAAGGTTTTATCAAAAGTTTATGTTTTCTTCTTGATTTCTTTGTTATATACACTTGATGAAGGCAAAGTTGATAGGATCTTTCTCCTCATGCATATGCATGTCGAAATCTATGAGAAAGATCCAAGGATTCAACAAGTTTAAGACCCAAAAGTGTTGTTATAGATTAGTAGCGTTTAAGGTGATTTTCCTTTTGGTAGATCTATATGTTTTTGTATATTTTGAAGAATATATTTCTGAGATTTTTCATTAAAAAGATGTTTTTATGTTGTTGAAAGTTAGATCTATAAAGATTGGTATTGAAAAGTGTTGATTTGAATGAATGCATGTTAGATCTAAGAAAGTTGAATCTTGTTGTTGGATTATGAGATGGATATGAACTTGTATTAAGTGAAAAATATGTTAAAAGAGGTATAATAATCTGGAAATTTTATGTTAAGAGGTATAAAAATAAAGTATTAATCTTGTAAATGATGAACTCAAGTGTTAATAAAGCAAGAATGGTCATTGGTGAGTTGTTTGGACCCAAATACCTTCTGACAGAATCATTCTCCTGTCTTTGGACGGATAAAGTGAACATGTGAGGGCCGTTCCAAGAAAAACTTTCAAAATAAAAGTTGTAGATAAAAGAGTTAAGTTTAACCTCCAACTAGAATCACTCAAAAATACTAAATCAAACCAAAGATATGATTTTTCTACCAAAAGTGGTCAAAACTGGATTTTTGTCTTAATGTTGAGTCAACTTTGACGATTTTTAATTTCTTAACTAATAGGTTTCAGAAGTTTAAACTTGGTGTGAACTGATTTCAAAGTGTCCCTAACTTAAAATAAAATTGGGAGATTTTTCTTAAATGTTCATCATAGAAATCTTTTATAAAATATTTCGGGTCGCATAGCAGCAAGCATTCTGACCAACTTTGGTTTTGTAATTTTAGAGGTAGTAAACAATGTCTAAAAATTTAGCAAAAATTCACATAAATATAGGACACATATATATCTCTGTATAAAAATCACCAACGTCCAAATAATTCAACTTAACCAAGAATGACTACTCAACATTTTATGAAAATAAGTGTTAAAACAGAAAATTTCAAGTAAAAGTTCTTCACAACAAAATAAGCTAAAAGTCACTAGATTGCAACTTTAATCAACTCCAACAATCTCGTAACAAAAAGTATTATAAACCTACTGAGAATATGTCAAATAAAAGTTATAAAACTTGACTTGGTTATTAAATGGCCAAGACAAGCCTACAAATTACTAATTCGGTTCATATAAGCACTAACCGAAAGCTCTAATTTGCACTTATCACACCACCACCACTATCACGACTTAAGACACCAAAATATAATGAACATTCTGTAAATAATGAAATAAGGATGAAAATCCATTTTGACGCATTTGAATTGCTTGGAAAATATGGCTAAAATCACTATTTCGTTAAACGATTTATAAGCTTAGAATCCTCAAAATGAGCGAGACACATGAGAGGTTGAATTGATATGATTTTTCCCATGATAAAAGTTGCCTAAAAGGCCTGGGATTTTTAGCCAAAAAGTTTTGTGGTGATTTCTAAGAATTTCTATTAATTATTAAATTTAAATGATAATTAAAAAGGTAAATAAATAAATAAATAAATTATAAATCATGAAATTGGTTAAATAATCACAACCGATGATGATAGTGACTAAAACCTACTGGAGTAAAATCATTTCAAGTCAAAGAACAAATGTCATATAATTTAGGAATAATTAAGTAAGTGAAAATCACCAATTAATAACTATTTTTAAATTAATAGAAAATTTTCATAAATAAATATATATATCACAATATTTTAAGTTAAAAAGCATAATAATCAGAATATAACCCAAATATAATTAGCCACAAATTATAAAGGCAAGTGAGGTACTTAAAAGTATTTTTAAAGAATTATTTGGTTAATAAATCAAGAAAATGAATAAATAATTAATTAAATGATATTAAATTAAATAAATAGTTATAAATCAGAAAGTATTCATAAATATTAATATTATGAAGTTACTAATGTCAAATATTACAATCAAGCAAAGCACACAATGGGAACCATGATAGTCAAAGGCAAGCTACCGAAATTCTAACAACTTATAACTACATGTATAATGAAAGTGACCCTTTTACACCAACACTCTCTACAACCAAAAAGATGCAAATATTAACAATATACTTGGATCCCAAAATTTATGACAACATAACGAAAGTGGCATTTCTTAGTGATGGCTTAAGATAGGAACTTACGTATATTAGTCCTATCGTAGGGATAGTCTTGGCTCGAAATGTGCTTGAGGAATATGACGGATATATGATCAAGGAAGCGATAGATGGGAAGTACCCATTTTGGATAAATGAATATAATATGCGGCATATCAAGGTGAGTCATAGCCCCTTTTCAAACTCTTTTATATGTTTTACTTACGGGGTGAAAAGCATGATTAATTAAAATGACTTTATCTTATGAAATGATTCTTTGAAATAATGATAATGATATGGGAATTGTATTGTATGTTCAACGTGTTATATGTTATATGATGAGCTTGAGTACTGTCAAATGGTGGTCCCCTGTACACTACTATTAACTCGTTGAGGCCTGTAGTTAGAGGGTTGCGCAACTAGGATTCGTCCCCTCACTCACCAAGATGGCAGCGGGTTGACTGGCCGCCTGAGTGGCCGCCCTCATCTCCGGTCTGCCTAGGGGTGCTCTAATCTACTTTATATATTATTGGTCGTCTCCATGGCACGACCCATTCATTATTATTATTGCACGTGATTGACAGCATGTGCTTCTATTATCATATCTTCGGGATATATTATCATTATTATTATTTTGACGTAAAATGGTCTTAGTAGTGGCTCAAGAACAATCTCATCAAGTTATGTCATGGTAGTCTTACCATTGACCAAGCGGTATTGATATTATATTGGATGGAAATTGTGGATTGAACATACGGTTTGGGTATTGGACCTTATATGGAATCTTGAAAGCTGTCGAAATTGGCGATATTGAAGTATTGATGACCGAATGGTTTTGGTATAATGAATGATTAATCGGCTGATATATTTTTCTGTCATGATAAATGTGACAAATGAGAACTTTATAATTTACCATGGATTTCTCAACTATTTTGAAATGGATATGTAATGAGATTTACTTGCAAACCTATGCACTCACCAACTACGTTTTCGTAGTTGACACTTTTTCTTCATGCTTTTCAGGAATTAGCGTAAGCTTTGAGGAATTATATGCATCATGATTGTTTGCATTGCACTTTGGAGTCAAAGATCAAACCTTGTGATAGGCAATGGAATCCGCCTTGATCATTGTAGTAGATTATCTCATGTATTTGTTATTTGTTTCGTGGACTCAATATCCAAGTATGGTAGACGTATTGTACTTGGGAATTGGTTCACATGCTTGTGCATTGTAAAATTATTTTTTATCAAATAAAGCTATGGTGAATGTTATCTATTATCCTTTGTTTCGAATACTCGACTTTCTGTACATCTCATCGCTCCGCCTTAGTTGGGGTGTTACAGAAAATGGTATCAGAGACTAAGGTTATAGAGAACATTGGGGTTCTCCCGGGAATCCCAAAACTATAGCCACTTTTCAAAACGAATTTTTATAGTCGAGTCGAGCATAAGGTTAAGCGGTTTAGTTTGAGCTTTACATGGTAGGACCATAATTAAACGTAAAGTCATGAATCTACGTTTAATTATGAGAGGACCATGTAAAACTCAAACGGCCACTTGGACTTATGTTCAAAAGGATTCCTTTTCAAAAAAAAAAAAAAAAGAAAAAGAGAAGAAGATCTTTAATAAATCCGTTTTTATGAGAATACGTGTTGCATTTAGACATTCACCTAAGCATATATAGCGATTCGAGACTTGCCTTACTTGAGGATTATGCTAGTTTAGTAGGATTCCCTTTTTACACATTAGAGATGAAATGAATATAAGATTGAAAGGCATTCGTTGATACATGCTACTCTATGCTATAACATGTGAATTTGGGCATGATTTGATTGCAATGTGAAAGTTTATGTGCAATGTGAAAGTTGTAATGTGCAATGTGAAAGTTTGGAATGTGCAATGTGGAAATTATGGGAGAAATGCATGCGTAAAAGCCTTATGATTCATGATGTTGAACTTTAAGTTGCATATGCACTTTAAAATAATGAGATTATTATCAGGCACGAAATCATTTTGGGGTATGACTTGTTCAAATTAGTGAGTAATGACGTTGACTATTTATGATCGATTTAGAAAGAAAATATAGGCATGACGAGTTGATATGAAATTTCATGGACAATATGGATATAAGAGCCTTTACTCTCTAAGTTTGAGCTATTTGAAACTAGCGCGTGAATATTGCGACGATTATGTAGTCATGCCTTACTATTAAGATAATTATTGCACCCTGAGGATGAGCTAATTGAGGACTAGTGTGTGGATTTAGTGATTATATAGTTGTGCCTTATTATTGAGATAGTTATTATGCTCTAAGACTTGACTATTGAGAACTAGTACCTGCTAGATATGATGATAATGTGGTTAGTCCTTACTACTGATATAGATATTGCGTGATGAGATTTGACCGCTTGGGAACTAGTGATTGTCTCTGAAAAATCCATTATAAATTAGCAATTTCCTAAGTATGAAAGTTGTCATTAAGTACCCCTCCAATCCAATATTCGTTCACTCGTGCTCTTTTGAAATTATCCCACATCCTATTTCTTACGACACCACTATTCATTATGGACATATGACAACGGCGATATCATCAGTGGAGCATCTTTCCACGTACGTTGGACGATATACTCTGAGAACGGTAGACCCAAGATATGACGCGACTCTATCCTCTTGGAAACGACGCATAACCTTGGTATTCGATCTGAAATGGTGCGAAACATATGTGAACGTCGAATGAAGTTGGAGACTTATGGAAGACGAGCGGTATTAAAGCCATATGACGACACAACGACACTAGTAGGACGCATTTCCATGTATATTCCAGACGACACGTCCTGAGAATGGTAACCCTGAAATTTGGTGCGATATTTCTATTCTAACACGTATACGCGAACATCTATCTATATTATCTAAGTCGGTGCGACATATATTGACGTCATTGAAAGTTGGAGTCCATGGGGCAACGAAAGACAGAGAAGTGATTTAATTAACTCGCGCAAGGAGTCTGATCCGGGCCTTAATGAATCTCTTGTTTCCTATTCCCTATTCCATTTATTCGAAACCAAATTTTATATCCTTGATATTTTCGATTATTCAAAGTAACTATCACCACCGTTTCTCTTCAAAGGTTAGTGACCTAACAACATACAACTCACTCACGCAACACTCTGCAATGGCGAAATCGAGTAACTAGTACCCTGCTCCTACTGCGACATCAAGGGATGCGAAAGACGTCGAGACATCAGTTCTCATAAGTGAAATACCTGGGATAATTATATGGCATAAAAGTTGAAATTAGATCATGTACATAAAGCAGGGCGGAGAAGATTGGTGATGTATAAGTCAAAGTACATGGAAGCACAAACGAAGAGTATACTAAGCTTTAACTTGGAGAAAGAATTGAAGGTCTTCCCTATCTATGTCAATCGACCCAAAAGGAAAATTGAGCGGCCAGCGAAAGGGAGGTTGAGTGACATGAAGGTCACTTTTGGTTAAGTACAAGGACGTCCCTAAAACTTGGAGGAGATCACTAGCAATGCTGGAAAATGAAGGTAATTGGAAGAAGAAAACTAGCTAAGGGCGATAAGATATTAGGATGTGTTGAGTAACCCTCATGATTAAAGGGTAACAAAAAGGATTCCGAGCTATCCTTTCTTTTTCGAAACAAGTGTGTAGATAGAAAATTGTTACACGAAGGAATAAGAAAATGGCTGAGTTGAAGATCGTCAAGGAAGGCGAGATGAAGTGAAGAGCAGGAGATCCCTCACATTTTTCTAGAGGAAAAATGTTAAGGGGGTAATCGCAACGAGGAAGATACTCGAACAAGGAGCATGAAGAGTAAGGTTATACTTAATCTTTCAAGAAGAGTTATTCACTAGCATCATTGAAGGTGATGTGGAGTAGAAGATAGAGTAAAGAAGCATCATTTGACACAAACAGTAAAGTGAAGGCATTGACGTCATCTACAAGATGTAGCCTGAAGGTGCTCATCTTTATGGCGCTCCACGTGTTGTTCTTTAAATACCAATTGGAAAACCTCTATCGAAAGACAAGCTATTAGTAGAGAATATCAACTAAGCTAAGAGAAAGCGGTATACGCCTAACACCCGATGGAGGCTGGTTTTACTAAAGAGGAGGCGTATGGTCGATAAGTAGAGGAAGCACGATGACCTGTGATGGTTATCCCCTCAAGGTCGACGGTCGTATGGAGGTAAGCTAAAATAAGATGAACTTGGGAGGGAACAATTTTGCAACACATGGTTAATCGTCAAGGACCATCGACCCAAGGAGTAGTGCGCCCAAGAAGAGTGAAGGAGAGAACAATATGGAATCGCTACGTTAGTAGTGAAAGCAAATAAGGAATGCGACGCTAGAATTCAAGGCACATACTACCGCGACGATCAAGGAAGTTGATCGCTGAACTAAGTTCCGAACAACTAACAAACCCCGTGAAGAGCTAGTTATGGAATGTTTGAACGGAAGGGTGATAAGGATAATTCGCATCTGTGATGAGTTAGGATCAAAGGATCCGTATCACCATGATCTGACAAGTACCCTTGAGATAGCTGCAAGGACTAGCGACTGCTTGTGTGCTGTTC
>CM067174.1:28195898-28252139 GCA_034093135.1 Erigeron breviscapus
TAATTAATCCCACATCCACTTTAGCATTTAATTCCACTAACGTGCTTTAACATTTGCCATTTTGGGCTGTTACTTGTTATATATGATGATGACAAACTTTTATGAATATATGAAAACTTTGACTATTTTTGTGCATATATATATGAGTTGGACTAATTACAATATTTAGATGGATTCAGATATTGTAAATGATTCGATGTGATTAGGTCCATGTTGTGAGGCCATTATTGTCGTCCATATCTGATATGAAACTTGTATTATTAGGATATGTTAAATAAACTAAATACGAATGTAAAAATTATTTGGGAAAACATATTTCTATGCCTTAGTATAATATACGATATTAAATATTTATATTATACCCGAGTGTCAGCAGCCAGCTAATAATGGTATTAATGGGACAAAAGCCGACATAACTTTATGTAAAAGAGAAATACGCGTGATATCTCTTGTTGTTTATTGATCATGAACCTAATCCCTTAGCTGGATAACTACCTCTCTCTCTATATATATATCTACCTATTATATTATATCACTCAATATGTCCAAAACTAAATATAACTTTAAATGTGCTAAAAATGATAAATTAACGTTGCTGTAATGTTTTGACTATAACTTCTTCGTCCGATATCCGTTTTTGACGAGTAAGCTGTCTACGGAAAGAGGAGAGAAATATCTACAACCATAAATATGAATTTAAACATAAATCCTACTGATAATGATCAGCTAGGCCACGAAATTTAGTGGGAGACAAGTACCTAACACACTAACCTAACTAAACAACTCACAAATTGTCTTTTTATCAACTAATTTTCTTACCCAACTTTCCTACCATTAAATTAGTGTTAATAAAAGGATAAAGCATGCAAAATATTTCATTTCTCATCACCAAAACCGGACTTGAACTTCCAAGAACAACAATACTAGTTTCATAATAATAGTCTTCAAGTTTTGAAAGGAAATTAAGTCATTTTGCTAGCAAGTTTGATCCCTTGTTCTTCAACCAATTGGAAAAGAGTTTTAAAGCTTCAAGGAGACCAATATCAACAACTTTTATTCTCTATAATCTCATTTTGGTAAGCCTCTTTTATGGTTCTTAAATTTATTGAATACAAAAGATCACGTATGAACTAGTTTTGTTAAAAACTGATTCTGAACAGAATCTGTAATCTGACTTGGAAGGGAGAAAACACATAGATGGAAAATGATCTGGTTATTGAGTTCTAAACAAAATCTTTAGCTTTATGTGTCTATTTTATCCTCCCACTGGAATCAAGTAAAAACACTGAGTAAAACTCAAATTGTGAACTTTTTAAGAAAAGTGGTCAAAACTGATTTTTATGAATACTGTTTCAGTCATATTGTAAATGTCATATCTCATTCGTGTTAAGTCAAAATCAATTGAATATTAACTATTTGGAAAGTACTATGAGTGTACTAAATTCGACCAGAACAAAGTTTTGTTGTATCTAGTCGTCTTCTTTTCCTAAAAATGATGTTTTCTTGAGAGGGTCAGAATCTGGACAAAAACCGATAAACTGAATTAAGGTGGCCATTTGAACGAGTTAGATATATTGAAAAATTCCGTAAAAATTCATGAATACTCTTAAGATATAGTACTAGATGTTGTAAAAGATTTATGTCTTGAGACACTTTGCATTTATACTAAAAACCCTCTCAATTAGAGCATAGATTTTTGAAATATATTTGATGATCTTAGGTTGGAAAAAGCTTGAACGTTGAATCTCGTGTGAACTTATTAGTGCGTGTACTCGTACTAGTACTTGGAATTACTCTACTTTAAGGTGAGTTTCGTAGCCCCTCTTTTAATCAGTTTTGGGGTGAAAAGTATACTTGTTTCTTTTAAACACTTTTGTCGATTTCTGATATGTTCAATATTGAGCCTATGCGTATAGAGTTATTTGTGCCATATGATATGCTCATGTCTTGTTGTATGTATGTGATTATGTGTTTGTTGTTGTGCTTTATGACGTGCTTATTTGACGTGTTTTTGTGAGTATTGGAGACTTGAGACTTTGAGACTTTGGACTAAGGCAGGTACCGTAAGGCCGGACTTTGAGACTTTGAGACTTGACACTTGAGACTTTTGACTTATTATGGTGTAACTCTGCTCGTTATATATTGAACTATCACTTGTTTAGACTTAAAAGAACCGACAAAAGACTTATTACTTTAACTAGACTTTTGATATAAAACCTACGAACTCACCAACCTTTGTGTTGACACGTTTAGTATACTTTTCAGGTACTCAGGCAAATCAGGGATAAAGACTTAAATTCTAGGCTGGACTTCGGAGATTAGTGCTCCTTTACCTATATCGGACTTTAAGGCTGCATGCCTTGGTTTATTTTCTGTTATGGACGTAGTAATAAGCTCTCCTAGCATTGTGTGACTTGGAACTCTTGTATTAAGACTTATGTTTTGAGAATATATCATTATATTCTATTTCATTTAGTAGTATCTATATAATTCCATGTCGTGCTGTACTTTTCATGACACCTCATGTTTCCGCCAACGGTGGGGTGTTATACGTGCACAACTCATAGCAATTCCTACGTGTATCTAGTGAACTAGATATAACATACTTAAGTCCCACATATAAGCCATCACATATCAATCATCAAAGCATATCATCGACATTATCAACTACACATATCATAATCATTTCATGGCAACATCATTATAGTCATCACACTACATATGCACATAACTACTTTACTTTAAACGTCTTCACAACATAATAAGCCACTACAACATACATACATTCCCACATAACCTCCCGCTAACCCGGAAAACCAACACACATAAGATAATCCAGTTAAGAGGTTAAATATTAAAAACTACATTTTGTTGTGTCTCCAGTGTGAGAAAAGTCATGTATCTTACCTTTTACACGCGTCACAAACACTTTCGAATAGTTTACCAAGCTCAAAGAATGTTCCCAAGAACCTAGAACAAGTATATAACCAACATATAAGCTTAAACTAAATGTACAAGATTCCAGGACAAAGTTGTGCCGCAACTAGTAAAAGTTGCGACGCAATGTTGAAGTCAGTAAATTTGCCCAGCCAGAAGTTGCGCCGCAACTTTAAAAGTTGCACCGCAACTTTTGCCCGACCTGCACACAACTTTTTGTTACGCACATCTATTCGATCCTTGAACGTTTCTATCATACCCCCACGTCTTACAAACACCTAATACCTTTAATTTAAGACCTAATTGACTCAATCAAAGTCTCAATTAATCCAAGAATCAATTGCATCAACGATTCACACTTTAGCTTACCCGAAAACGTAAAATCGGTAACGTGTTCATCAAAAACTTAATACATCAAGTGGGTTTCCAATTAACCACCTGGGATTTACTCATATATATATATAAACATCATAAATCAACATTAAAGTTAGCATCTTGATGTAGTTAACCAACTCAATTAATGATTTTACTCACGAAAACGTCGTTTTTAACCGAAAACATCAAGTTTAAACAACCCCAACCCTCAAGGTCGAATCTACAGGGACAAAACCTACTTTAAAACTTAATCAACATTCAACTAATGATATTATACCTGTAGGGTTTATTAACGGATCGAAAAGCAAGCGAACTCCCTTCCAAAAACCCCCGAAATCGACTAGAACTTGAAGAATTGACCTAGGGTTTTATGTGTGAGAATTTCTTAGGGTTTAGATCTAATTATCCAGCATTATGGTCGAGCTACATGCCTTATATATGCTAGAGCAACTTTGAAAACTTTACATCTAGGCCCGCGCACTTCGTTACAACTCGTTTCGTCACTTAACTGCTTGTTTAACGCGTACGTGAACACTTAACGACTCTTGTATCTTATTGTGAACACTAATTGACTTTATTAATCATTATCAACTTTAATTTTCATTACTTTAATCACTTTAACACATATCCCACGTTAATCATTTAATTCACATAAGCACATATAAACACATATCAACTAACGGTCCCTAACGACTAGTTAACGGTCAACATCAAAAAGTTTTGGGATGTTACAATTCTCCCCTCCTTAAAAGGATTCTGTCCTCAGAATCATCTCACGATATCAACACATCCATTCATCTTCTCACTACTTTCCACACACGTATAAGTCAACATTTCACCACATTTTCCACCAATTCCTTCCCTCATCACCCTTCGTTTCATGTCTTTCATTAGTCAATGTGAATACCGTCAAATGAACACGCCCGCATCATGACACATTTACAATTATGTTCCGGACCATACTTGTAACTGTATTATTTCTCACACGTGTCCTTCCAACTATATTCTCATATCATAATGTCCAATATTTCCAACATCCTACTAGATACAAAACACACATAATACACACAATTCATATACACATATAACACAAAATGAAACACTATATATACTACTTCCACCGCATACCACATTCATGTATCACAATGTCTTGCACCGTTCCTATGGGTGACTACCTATTCCACCAATGTACCTTTCCTTACGTACATAACATCCATAAAAAACAAATCTTAATTGATCTCACGTTATTATCATAATCTTGCAACGGATAAAGCGAGAAAATAGAGGACTAAAGGCTATCAACATAATTTACTTCAACAAACACTTCTCAACTTGAACCACTACAACTTCCATCACATATATGACATCTCATACCTCTTTTTTCCTTTACGGTCCTTGTTTCTAACTAAGTGGGTTGCACTCTATACAATGAATTCTATCTCATCTAATACCCCATTTTCAATCAAAACTCTTAGCATATATCGCATTATAAGACGTAGTGGATACATTATATTCACAACACATCGACAAAAATCATTGAACAAGTTTATCAAATTCTGATTGGGAATTCGCACATTACCTTAGGAGATCGTCTATCGTAGCAACAAATACATTTATTGATGGAGGAAGCGAGAAAAGTGAAGGAATAAGGCAAACCGTCATAATCATACATATCAACAACAAATACATATTAAGCCTTAATCCTACTCTCACACTCAACCCATCCCGTCCTGCATGCATTTCATCTTAATGCTAAAGCATTCCTACTTAAGCCTACCATTTCTCATACGCTTAGTCCAAATCCTATGGCTTTGTTCGGTCTTTGGTTCACTTAAACCATTTCTCTGATACCACCATGTAACACCCGTCATTTTAAAACCTGGATTTTGAAAAACTTTGCCAAACGACGTTTAAACATAGCGGAAAAGGATCACTTAAAAACTGCCCCCTCCGTAAGGGATGGTACCTTTCAAAAAATGGTGTTACCAAGTGCATCATCGAAACAACATAAATGAAATCCAAGTTATGGCACCAACATAAATGCCAACATTATTACATAAAACACAAGTCATAAATAAAGTAGCCAAACAACGGCTAAAGGTGAAGTCTAAGCATCGGGACACTAATGCTAATCTTCCTTTATTCTTCTACCCATCTCATGAGCTAAATCTCTCTCTAGCTCAAACCTGCTTATCCTGAAGGACACAACATTTTCATATAAGCAAGTGTTAGCTAATAAATTAGCTAAGTAAGATACACACATTTAATAAAACGTTCTTCATTTTACTTTTCATAAACTCTTCATATTAAACATATTAAAAGATGATCATATTACTTACAGACTTCCCACAATATAAGGATCACCCCTTCTTTACTTATCCCCACATCCCATCGCATAACATATCAAATAAACATATACATACAACTAAAACTTCATCTCACGTCATTACATATCACACATATATGTATAGCACATGTAGGATATATACTCCTAATTGTGCATATCCATCGTTCTTATCACACGTCTCAACATATCTTATTAAATCTCACGTCACATTGTAATCCCACGTCTTAAACTACATGTACATCTTTCTCACATATTTTTATAAGTATCTTAATCAACTTATTCTCATGTCTTACATCTTCACGCACTAGCATTACGACTAGCACGATTTCCTACATATTATCTTTTAGGAAAGGCAATGCCATTTCCATAGTATCCCGTTATGCTTTTAACATTGGTGGTTAGTCACTCCACCCGGAAATACTAGTCCCACGTAACTATGCCGTAAGGAGCCACTCAAGCGACCACGTACGCACTAGCTTTACAACTAGCACGGGTTAAGCTTAACACTTCCCACGTCATTCTCATGTAATTAGCTATATCATTTCCCACGTATTTATATCTTTCTTACTTCTTACGCACTAACACTAAGGCTAGACGGTTTCCAACATCTCACGTATTACTTTAACCTTAGGTATAGTCATTACCTAATTAATCCCACATCCACTTTAGCATTTAATTCCACTAACATGCACAACTCAAAGCAATTCCTCCGTGTATCTAGTGAACTAGACATAACATACTTATGTCCCACATATAAGCCATCACATATCAATCATCAAAGCATATCATCAACATTATCAACTACACATATCATAATCATTTCATGGCAACATCATTATAGTCATCACACTACATATGCACATAACTACTTTACTTTAAATGTCTTCACAACATAATAAGCCACTACAACATACATACATTCCCACATAACCTCCCGCTAACCCGGAAAACCAACACACATAAGATAATCCAGTTAAGAGGTTAAATATTAAAAACTACATTTTGTTGTGTCTCTAGTGTGAGAAAAGTCACATATCTTACCTTTTGCACGTGTCACAAACACTTTCGAATAGTTTACCAAGCTCAAAGAATGTTCCCAAGAACCTAGAACAAGTATATAACCAACATATAAGCTTAAGCTAAATGTACAAGACTCTAGGAAAAAGTTATGCCTCAACTAGTAAAAGTTGCGCCCAATCTCGAAGTCAGTAAATTTGCCCATCCAGAAGTTGCGCCGCAACTTTAAAAGTTGCACCGCAACTTTTGCCCGACCTGCACACAACTTTTTGTTACGCACATCTATTCGATCCTTGAACGTTTCTATTATACCCCCACATCTTACAAATACCTAATACCTTTAATTTAAGACCTAATTGACTCAATCAAAGTCTCAATTAATCCAAGAATCAATTGCATCAACGATTCACACTTTAGCTTACCCGAAAACGTAAAATCAGTAACGTGTTCATCAAAAACTTAATACATCAAGTGGGTTTCCAATTAACCACCTGGGATTTACTCATATATATATAAACATCATAAATCAACATTAAAGTTAGCATCTTGATGTAGTTAACCAACTCAATTAATGATTTTACTCACGAAAACGTCGTTTTTAACCGAAAACATCAAGTTTAAACAACCCCAACCCTCAAGGTCGAATCTACAGGGACAAAACCTACTTTAAAACTTAATCAACATTCAATTAATGATATTATACCTGTAGGGTTGATTAACGGATCGAAAAGCAAGCGAAATCCCTTCCGAAAACCCCCGAAATCGACTAGAACTTAAAGAATTGACCTAGGGTTTTATGTGTGACAATTTCTTAGGGTTTAGATCTGGTTATCCAACATTATGGTCGAGCTACATGCCCTTAATATGCTGGAGCAACTTTGAAAACTTTACATCTAGGCCCGCGCACTTCGTTACAACTCGTTTCGTCACTTAACTGCTCGTTTAACGCGTACGTGAACACTTAACGACTCTTGTATCTTATTGTGAACACTAATTGACTTTATTAATCATTATAAACTTTAATTTTCATTACTTTAATCACTTTAACACATATCCCACGTTAATCATTTAATTCACATAATCACATATAAACACATATCAACTAACGGTCCCTAACGACTAGTTAACGGTCAACATCAAGAAGTTTTGGGATGTTCCAGTCGAATATAGGGAGTAAGTAATATGTCATTATCTTAAAGTTCTGCAAGTCAAATAAACACTAATATCATTTAACTTAACTTCAGGGCTTATGATATGGAAGAGAAAGCAGCTCGAGCTTACGACTTGGCTGCACTTAAGTATTAGAGATACTCAACTCATATCAACTTTCCGTTAACAATTTTAGTTCGAAAAAGTTGAATATAGTTATTACTTTGACATAATAATATCATTTGACGGATTGTTGTTTTTGTAGCTTCAGAACTTTAATGATGAGCTCGAGATGATGAAGCCCATGAGTCGTCAAGAATTTGTTGCCCACCTAAGAAGGTAATGCACAAAATTGTTCATTATATTACTGAGTTTGTTCTTATCATGATTTTTGTTTATGAAATTATAAAGATTTTTGTTCATTATATTACAAAAGATTTTAAGTTAATGCAATACAGATTTTACAGCAAGACTTGCAAGCAAATCCTGGTTCTCATCTTACTGATGACTACGTAATCTTGGTCATCTTTTTTACTTGTGTGTCCTTCATTCCAATCTGGTACACACATAAGCACTTTTGTACCTGTGTTAATAATATTGTCTAATCATGTTCTTCTATAAACCTTGCGTGAACCATCTCTAGACAGGAACTATTCCAGAAGAAATTAGTTCTTGCACTGCTTTAAATCAACTGTATGACTAATAAATGTGCTTTCATTGATATATACTATATATAGTTGATAATTCCATTTTTGCATGCAAATTATGTTTGACCGACTTCTTACTTATTTAGTCATGTCCTTTCAGCAACGTGCATGGAAACTTACTCAATGGTTCCATTCCATCGGGATTTCGTAATCTAGAGAGCCTAACCTATCTGTATGGGTTTTCTTTATAATTTGGGTTTTTATCAGCTTATGTCAATATAATTATTATGCATCACATAAATTGCTTTGCTAAACGCAGATAATTATGCTCTTTTATTAATATACTGTAGTCTAACATACAAAATTTTAACTTATCCAGGGATCTTTCCAGCAATCATTTCTCTGGACCCGTTCCTGCATCTATTGGCAATTTGACGGTTCATCTAAACTATTCAATCGGATATGATGATGTACCATCCTTGACCCTCCGCATTATGCATACTAAATACAGCCGGAGCCTTCATTAAGGACGAAGGTCGGAACTAAACCAAGCTAATAGGCTCCGCTGCCTGATCACGAAGGCTGCGGCCAACCCACAGACAAACAGTACAATTCAGAACGTGCAAGTACGTACGACCCGTACTTGTACCTTCAAGTCAGAAGTTGTTACGCGTCTGTCCAAACTATAACGGCTATTTGTTAACGTTACTGTTACCGTTAACCTCCAGCTTCTGGATCCTTCCCAAGAGGCCTATAAATACCTCTCAAAGGATTCACCTAAAACCCTAATGAAAAACACACACAAACACCTAAAATATCACACTTGGTGGCGTGAAGCTAATAAGTACTTCACACCATTAGGGAACCGCCAACAAGTATAAACCACTCATTATCATTTTCCTAAACAAGATTAACCCCTATTAATTTAAGTGTAAACTTACCCTTAAACAAGTGGCGCCATCCACACTAAACCTACTATAATCTTGTAACGAAAATGGCTGAAGAGGATGACCCACGGTCACCTCCGGGTTTCGAAACCTCAAGAACAACACCACTCGCTCCCCCAACTGCCAGGCAGTTAGAGGAGCTTGCACCACTACTAAGAGAATACCTCCATCAGATCGACATGCAAAGTGTACGAACAAGGCTCACGTACTCGGAGGAGACGGGAGAGGCGGAAGAAGATATTGAAGTAGAAACACCCGTCCACAGAGCCTCCGGAAGCAGACCGGGAGCAAGAGTTCATTTTGATGAAGCCCCAAGAAGAAACTATAGCAATCAAAATGAAGAATACCATCGAGGGCCAAACCTTCCGCCCATGGCGGAAGAGTATGTTCGTACCACAGGTCAAACATACAACCATAACTATCATGCCTACGGCAACCCACCTCCACAATATCATCATTATTCAAATACAAACCCATCTTTTCAAGTTCACTAGACTTATTAAGTTGCCATGACACGTGCACGTTTAAGGGCCCAAACGTAAAGATGTATATGTGATAATTGTTTAGGTAGTGTAAACACCTAAACTATATGAGATGTGAAATCGAGCTCGTAAATTAGATGTGAAAGTGTTAAGCTTAACCCGTACTTGCCCTTGCCCGACGGGTGCGTAGATGTGGTTGCTCGGGTGGCTCCTTGCAACATGGTCTTAGATGTGAAGAGTAATACGGGAGGTCTGACCAACCCCATTGTCTTGAACATACGGATTACTCCGGGATTGGCTTGCCATTCCTTAACGACATTGGTGTACAGCCGTAAGGTTTGTCCATCTAGTCAGGTATGACTTATGTCACACATACAAAGATGTATATGTTATATGAGATGCGTGACTTATGTCACAAATACAAAGATGTATATGTTATATGAGATGCGTGACTTATGTCACAAATACAAAGATGTATATGTTATATGAGATGCGTGACTTATGTCACAAATACAAAGATGTATATGTTATATGAGATGCGTGACTTATGTCACAAATACAAAGATGTATATGTTATATGAGATGCGTGACTTATGTCACAAATACAAAGATGTATATGTTATATGAGATGCGTGACTTATGTCACAAATACAAAGATGTATATGTTATATGAGATGCGTGACTTATGTCACAAATACAAAGATGTATATGTTATATGAGATGCGTGACTTATGTCACAAATACAAAGATGTATATGTTATATGAGATGCGTGACTTATGTCACAAATACAAAGATGTATATGTTATATGAGATGCGTGACTTATGTCACAAATACAAAGATGTATATGTTATATGAGATGCGTGACTTATGTCACAAATACAAAGATGTATATGTTATATGAGATGCGTGACTTATGTCACAAATACAAAGATGTATATGTTATATGAGATGCGTGACTTATGTCACAAATACAAAGATGTATATGTTATATGAGATGCGTGACTTATGTCACAAATACAAAGATGTATATGTTATATGAGATGCGTGACTTATGTCACAAATACAAAGATGTATATGTTATATGAGATGCGTGACTTATGTCACAAATACAAAGATGTATATGTTATATGAGATGCGTGACTTATGTCACAAATACAAAGATGTATATGTTATATGAGATGCGTGACTTATGTCACAAATACAAAGATGTATATGTTATATGAGATGCGTGACTTATGTCACAAATACAAAGATGTATATGTTATATGAGATGCGTGACTTATGTCACAAATACAAAGATGTTAGATGTTATATGAGATGCGTGACTTATGTCACACATACAAAGATGTATATGTTATATGAGATGCGTGACTTATGTCACAACTACAAAGATGTTTAGATGATATGTGAATGTGTCTTTTAGCCTTTATTCTTCCGTTTCTCGCTTCTCCGTCGCTAATTATTCTATTGCTACGATAGACGGTCCTCGAGGTGGTTTTCTATTTCTCTAATTGAATTTGATTACCTTGTGCTTTATATTACGTGGGAAATTATTGACATGGACAAAAGTTGAAGGATTTGGTGAAAAGAAGATGATACACAAAAGTGGTAACGAACATGTGAGTGAAAGGATACAATTACAATTATGGTGCGGAACATAATTGCAAGCGTATCAAGACGCGCGCGTGTTTGTATGGCCATGCTTGTGTTGACCGGAGTAGAAAGTAACGAAGTTGTTAAGATCTCTAGGAGGTGTTGTATTGTGTTGTGGAACCCACGGGCTTAAAAGACATGGACTTGAAGTTTGACGAGTAGAGTTGATGCTGGATACTTGAAGGGTTATAAGTAGGTGACGCATAGAAGGGTTACCGGGCAGACGTATGGAAGGATACAGTTACAATTCCGGTCACGAACGTAATTGTAAATGTATCACGACATGTGTGTGTTTGTGAGACTGTGTCTGTGTTGATCCGAATGAAGTGAAGATGGGAAAGATGGAATCACAGGATGGTAGCATATTTAATCACGTGGAGAGTAGTCATGTATCTATGGATTAAAGAATAATGAAGCTGAAACAAGTAAAGAAGTTAGCACTAGAATCGATTGAACCCTTAACCATGAAACTCTTCCATTCTATGAACACTATGTTATGATGTGAAGCTACTTCGAGCTGCGAAATGTTAAAGTTGTGCTTGGGATTAAGATTTGAGGGTTTGAGTTCTTATGGAACTCGATTAAAGGATTGAAAGTTGGGGTTCTTGGTCGAACTGGACGATATGCGGCGCATGAACCTTCTATGCGGCGCATATCTGCCCAGTTTTGAAATTGGGTCTTTTGAAGGGAGCCCGATATGCGGCGCATGGACCTTCTATGCGGCGCATATTTGGTATTGCACAAACGCTTGGTGTTTTCTGTGACAAAAATAGGTGAAATATGCGGAACATATTTCTTTCATGCGACGCATATGTGCCTAGTTTTGAAATATGCGGTGCATGCACCATCCATGCGGCGCATATTTTGGTTTGTTTTGGGTTTACGACTCTTTTAGCTTTGATTCTGCCACGGGACGATATGTGACGATTGGGACGAGTATCTACAGGGGGGATTCTTCCTTATATTGTATGAATGTAAAGGTGATGTTGATATCTTATATTTGTACAAAAATTTATGCGTGACTGCTTCTCAAGATAAAAGAGTTTTTCCCTTAAGAAAAGTTAAGACGTTGAATGATGGAGATATTTATAGTTTCTTAAAGCAGAAGAAGTAAAATTTTTTAAGAGCATCTGATTCTGAATCGATCATGTTTCTCGCCTATGTGATTCACTCATGTAAGGCAAAGATTTTATTTCTAAAGTTGATACTACCCGTAGTTTTGAGACGCTTTAATAATGTTCCCGGCTTCGTTGCGATCGTGAGGTCGAGCCTTCAAGTGATGTGTGTCTAGTGCTACTTTCATGCAAATGCATCTTCCGTTTTGTTCTCCATTATAGGAAGAAGTTAATGTTTTTGATTGTGGGATGTATTTCTTTTATAAGATAGATTTACGATGTTGCTACCATTTGTCGATGATGAAAGTCCTGATAAGTTATTCTTACACTCATTATGACCCTATTGAGTTTCTCAAAATACCTTCATGATAACGAAAGTCCTTACTGTGTATGAGTTTAAGGAATCAAGTCTAAAGTTTTCTCTAGATCGTTTAGTCATTACGTCTAACAATGAAAATCTTGCCTATTTTAGTATGACGAAGAATATCATATTTGCGTTAAGAGCGTTATTACGATTTTCAACTCGAAGAGGCTTAGTTTTAAATTCGTCAAAAGTGAGTAAAAGTTAAGGGAACATCTGACACTTAATGTTGAAAGGAACAAAGTTCTATTTATTAGCTAAGTCCGTGGTTGCGAGGTTATAGTGAGTGCTTGACTACGGCAAATCAGCTCAAGGTAATGTTCTTTGAGACAAAGAATGTTGTAGAACGGGAGCATAGGCAGAAGAGTTGAGATGAACCATCATGAAGCAATACGTTTAAAAGTAAGATTTCGGTATTCGAGAACGAAATAACCAAAAGTTGTACTTGAGGAGGCTTATGAACCGTGGTAACATGCTTATTTGGATGCCGCCTGAAATGTGATACGACCTATTATGATACGAGGTGTAGTAAATCTTATATGTTGACGTGTGATAGGGTTAAAAGCTAAGACTAGACACCGAAAGTTTTGTTACAAAATAAATATTTAATGATCCTTTAACGGAAGTGAGGAGTCACGTTATCATGGACTAAGAGACAAGGATTGCGTGGGAAGCTAAAGGTAATGATATGATATGAGCCATTAGTAAACTGATTGTCCAATAATGTTTATTTCCTGGTGAACTATTGCACCGTTTCATTGGACATGAAAGAAAAGATGTATGTTAAAGAAGTTCTCTTAAAGTGTGAAAGCTAATTGTTGAATGCTTCAAATCGAGACGGCCGTTATGTAAATAATTTTCAAATACATTTTGGCAAAGTATGAAGGGAATGGTGAACTCAAATGGTGCCTATCACTCCTAGATTGATGGGAAAGAGGAAGAATGATTTAAAAACTCAGGAAAATCATATGATTATGCAATGGTGCATCGAGATTTATTGTTGTGTTCACATGAAACCATGGGTATGCCATAAGCGTTGGATGTCACTTCATAATACGACATGTTATTGAAAGGAGAGTTGTGGAGCCAAAGATCATGAAGATAATAGTTCATAAAGTTGGAATCGTTAAAGAAGTGTTCTGATTAGCTCAAAATTGACTGAAGGTTTTGTGGTGAGCAAAGAAAGGTTATTATGAACAAGGTGGGTATTATGGTTTAACCATAAGACTCTAAGGAGGGATATGTTATGCATCAAAGGTTATGGTGAGTCAACCCTTTGTTCAATGAATCATGTGAGTCATAGTAGCAAGTTAATAAGGATATGTGTCTGAAGGTCTTACAAGCCAAATGAATAGTCTTCGCTGAATGTAATGGGTGTACTACCTATGAAGGTTGAAGAAATGAGGTGATTACTTGTTTTGATTTAAAGATTGAACCAAAGAAATGATGAAATGGCTGAAATGTAATGTGATAGTATGTGTGCAAAAATGTATGACTTGTGCTCAAGTCAAACCTGGGCGCCAAAAGATATATGGAAAGATGCAACGATTGGTTATTCCGAAGCAGAAATGTACTTATATGACTATGGATTATGTGACAAAGTTGATTATACTCCCTAAGGGCAATGATGCGATATGAGTCGTTGTAGACTATTTGACAAAAATGCTCCTTCTTCTCGTTACTCATGAGTATGTGCGCGTGGTGAAGCTTTCCATTTTGTATATAGGTGAAGTAAGCATGAAGTTCCGTTAAATATTGTGTTTGATCTTCATAAAAAAAGGGTAAACTCTAGAAGATGTGTGATATAGGTGCTGGTGTATTGCTTTTAGATGACATCCATGGTACTTTCGTGAGTGTTATTGAACATATGCCTTGATGATGAAACCAAGGTGACTTCTTTGGAAGATGGGAGCTTTGGTGCTAAGAAAGTGATTGTAGATGAGTCGTTTAAGATTCTTGGCTTAAGTGAACAAGCTTCGTGTAAAGCAAAGTGACCTTGTGTTTGCAAAATGGAGACATACACTTGGGGAAGGTTTGACTTGGAAAATCGAGTCCGTGATGCGAGAGAACTGTCCTCACCTATTTGATGCTGAAGTGATTCCGAGGATGGAATCCTCTTAAGGGGGAGGTAATTGTAACATCCCAAACATTTTATGTCGACCATTGACCATGTCGTTAGTCAACGTTTGCCTTCCGTTGGATTTATATGTCTTAATGATAAATATGTCTATGTGATAATGACTACGGTCATTATATATGATTAACGTGCCTACGTGTTAATGATTAATTTCATTAAATATGTTCAAGTGATGTAAATAATGATGAATGATAATTAATTAAGCCACAAAGTGTTTCCGATAGGATTTGAGAGTCGTTTAGGGTTCCTGTAAGATAAACGAGTAATTTGGTGACAAAACGAGTTATGGTAAAGTTCAAGGACCTAAATGACAAGTTTAGAAAGATGGGTCCAGCAGATTTTAGGTCATACGTGACCTCTCATTAGTCATAATCAGATTGTTTCTCAAAACAATCCTCCCTCAAGAACCTTAGAGCCTCTCCTCAAGATTTGTGCGATTCGGGAGCAATTAGATGGTGATTTCTTATAGTTTTCGACCCATTAATCCTTCCTACAGGTAAAGCAAGATTTCTTGATCAATTGATGAGTCTTTTCATTAGGTTTGTTCATTCGTTCCTGGCCAAGAAGGGTTGGGTATGATTTAATTTCAAAACGTTTACGGATCTTATGTCGTTCGGGTGATCAATCAAGTGATTTATGTTTGTAATGGATCAAGGGATCAATTGATGGTTTGAAGTCATCAATTGTGTCTTAAAAGAGGTCAATTTGATGTCTCCAGGTTGGGGTAAGGGTTTGAGATCGAATGGGAATCGTTTAAAGCAGTTCAAAAATCAGATTTGCTGAACAAGCCCCGATATACGGCACATGGGAATTCCATGTGGCGCATGGATGGCTCTGAAGCAATCTGACTTGGTTTATGTGGTGCATGGAAGAGCCAGGCGGCGCATATTCAGGTCTGGCAGTCGTATAGGCTTGTTTTCATGCTCGTTTGACCCATAGACCTTATGCTTAGGTTACCTTATGGTATAGGGAACTTAGAGAGGTCTTTTGAAGCCACGTTTATGTTACCTATTGGTTATATGTGCTATAGGTAGTCGGAAACACAAACAAGACAAATTAACCTTGCGTATTGCTCGTTGTGCTCGTCACGAGGTAAGATACACTACTTTGACACGCTGAGGGTTCAACAAAAACATGGTTTTCATATAATAACTTCTCAAATGTTATCTTGTTTGCTTATGGGTATTCGGGGTTACATGGGTGGTGATATAGACTATGTACATGACTATTGAGGCCTCAAATGCTATCCCAATGATATGAGATGTAATGATATGCTATGAAATGTTATGCAATGATATGAGATGTAATGATATGCTATGAAATGTTATGCAATGATATGAGATGTAATGATATGCTATGAAATGTTATGCAATGATATGAGATGTAATGATATGCTATGAAATGTTATGCAATGATATGAGATGTAATGATATGCTATGAAATGTTATGCAATGATATGAGATGTAATGATATGCTATGAAATGTTATGCAATGATATGAGATGTAATGATATGCTATGAAATGTTATGCAATGATATGAGATGTAATGATATGCTATGAAATGTTATGTAATGTCTTGAGATGAATTGAAATGTGATTATGTGTTGATGATATATGAAATGTGCATGATTGTATGGCTTGTTCATCTAGTTCACTAGACTTATTAAGTTGCCATGACACGTGCACGTTTAAGGGCCCAAATGTAAAGATGTATATGTGATAATTGTTTAGGTAGTGTAAACACTTAAACTATATGAGATGTGAAATCGAGCTCGTAAATTAGATGTGAAAGTGTTAAGCTTAACCCGTACTTGCCCTTGCCCGGCGGGTGCGTAGATGTGGTTGCTCGGGTGGCTCTAATATGTCCATTTATATATACATTCCCATATCATTTCTAAGTCGTTTTAAGCTTAATTATGTGTAAATTACATACATATTCGATGCTTTGATGGTATTGTTAGTGATTTCAGGCTTAGAACAGGTACAATGATTAGAAATGGCATTTGGAAGGTTAAAAGATGCATTAAGATGGTTCGTGAACGAGTTCGTGTGAAGACCGAATGAAAAATACAAGTTTTGTGGAAACTGATGGGTTGTGCGGCGCATGGCAAAAATATGCGGCGCATATCAAGAAGGAATTTTGGTCAGAAAGTTTGGGAAAATCGAGCCAAAGAGTATATGCGGCGCATGGAAATATGCGGCGCATATCAAGAAGGAATTTTGGTCAGAAAGTTTGGGAAAATCGAGCCAAAGAGTATATGCGGCGCATATCAAGAAGGAATTTTGGTCAGAAAGTTTGGGAAAATCGAGCCAAAGAGTACATGCGGCGCATATCGGGGGGTTTGATTTTGGAAACAAGAGAATATGCGGCGCACAGAAATTGTGTGCGGCGCATAAACTGAGTCAGCAAAAACCCTTTTGTGTTTTCACTATAAATACAAAGCCAAAACACCACCATTCGAGATACTTTTTCTACCAGACGAATTTAGGGTTCTTTGGAGACTTTTCAAGCAGTTTTTACATCTTTGAAGATCATAGGATTGCTCGTGAGATCCAAGGCATTCAAACATCGTATTTCTTAGCTTTTCGATTGTTTTCTTCACTTTGGTACAAGATGTTTTCTATTTCTTTTACTCGTTGTGATATGATTATGATTATGATTATGAGTGGCTAAACACTTCATCATCTACTGAGATGAAGTGACACAATGAATATTGGTTGCATATTATTTTGAATTCAAGTTGATAATTAAACGTTTCATCGAGATTTTAATATATTGAATTCTTATTATTTATTCTATTGTTTGTTGATGATGTATGAATGGTTTTAGTGGTAGCTAAGTCCAGGAATTCATTGTTCTAGTTGATTTGGTAGAATCAATAGATGGAATTGTTTAATAATAACAAGACAAGTAGTCAGTTAGGGAGATCTTAATAGAGAAGGTGGTAGCCGGATCTTTAGGATTGAATTAATTGGTTAATGGGTTCGGATAGGGTAATAAGCTAGGTGGCCAACTAGTGAGTTCCTTGTCTAAACTTAGTTATTAAAATCAACATATTTGAATTGGTATTAACTATAATGCAACCAAAATGAAATGTGTCATGGAGTCGAGGTAGATGATCCTTTAAATTCTTGTTTTAAACAAAAACTCTCTTTTCGATTAATCCTAAGGGATTACTAACCATTTTCTAACTAATTACAAAGTGACAATTCGGTCACAAAAACCCCCTCTTTACTTGAACTACTTTGTGTTAACAATTGCTTACTTAGTCCTTGTGTTCGACCTGGTCTTACCACTTAACTATACTATATACGATTGGGTCCACTGCTCAATAGTGTGTGGTAGTCGTTATTTGGTATTACTTGTTTAAAAATTTATAAACTCGATATTACACATCAAGTTTTTGGCGCCGCTGCCGGGAACTTTTGTTTAAGTAGTTGTTTTATTTTGTAGTTCGATCCTTGTAAGTGCACATCTATGTCAATAGCAGTCTAGATTGTTTGGGCTTATATTGTTATATGTCTGTGTAATGTGATTGTCATTAATGAACTTAGTATTATGCATAGAATACTAGATTAAGTTTAAGTACTAAATGTGTAATAAATCTGCTAAGTGACCTCGCATTTCACATAGGGAATACGACACCGTATTTGCAGGGTCAAATACGAGGCCAATCACAGAATGCGACCTCGCATTTCACATAGGGAATACGACACCGTATTTGCAGGGTCAAATACGAGGCCAATCACAGAATGCGACCTCGCATTTCACATAGGGAATACGACACCGTATTTGCAGGGTCAAATACGAGGCCAATCACAGAATGCGACCTCGCATTTCACATAGGGAATACGACACCGTATTTGCAGGGTCAAATACGAGGCCAATCACAGAATGCGACCTCGCATTTCACATAGGGAATACGACACCGTATTTGCAGGGTCAAATACGAGGCCAATCACAGAATGCGACCTCGCATTTCACATAGGGAATACGACACCGTATTTGCAGGGTCAAATACGAGGCCAATCACAGAATGCGACCTCGCATTTCACATAGGGAATACGACACCGTATTTGCAGGGTCAAATACGAGGCCAATCACAGAATGCGACCTCGCATTAGTGACGGGCTGGGCTGGATTTGCGAGGCCGACTCGCTGAAGCCCATGTCAGGTGTTACCTATATAAACCGAACCCTAACAAAGTTTAGGGTTGAACATTTGTTGAAATATCAAGCATACTTGTGCAGGTTAAGTCGTCAAAGGTTGTTCCGCTAGCCCGAAGAAGATCTGCGAGGCAGCAGGTGATCTAGGGGCTTTTTGTTGATCACCAAGTTATTGTGAGGGATTCCGCACTTCAAGATAACTGGAGCAAGCTATTGACGATCCGTGCCAGGGGATTTACAATTGGTATCAGAGCCTCTTGGTTTAATACCGAAAGTTTATAGCTTGTTGGTGATAGACAATATTGATTTAGGGTCGTTTAGACGTGATTCTTTCACGAGTTTACGATCGGAAATCTTGTTTGTGACCTCTATTTGTATTTGCAGCAGTCGAAGGTGTTATTGTTGGTTTTTAGGGTTTCAAATTCAAGAGATCTGAGGATTCCAGCATCGTTTGCGACCTCGCGGGCTCGTATTACCTCATCCAGCTCGTATTGCGACCTGGGTAGCTAATTACGACCTCGCCAGTTCAATTGCGACCTCGTGTTTCGTTTGCGACCTCGTGAGCTCTTTAAGACCTTGCCAGTTCAATTACGACCTTGAGTATTTAATTGCGACCTCGTTTTTCTTTACGACCTCGTGAACTTTTACGACCTCGTTTTTATAAACAGTTCATGAATTTTGCTAGCTCGGAGAAAATGACGTCTCAATTACCCGCAAATTATCAATCTTTGCTGAATCAACTAATTTTGATGGATCATGAAACCGGAAAGGCCAACTCACCGCCCAAGTTAATAAGCCTTGATAGATATTTCAGTTGGAAGGGCAGATTCGAGTCATATTGCAGGTTAATGGATGTGAGGATGTGGATATATATTGTTAATGGTTATGTTCATCCCACTGTGCAAAATGACAAAGAACCTACTGGTTCGGGTGGTGGAAAAGCGGCTTCGTATGAGCAAATGACTGTAGATCAAAAGAAAGATTACGAAGCAGAAAGTAAAGCTTTAGGATCACTCCGAATGGCTCTCCAAGGGGAATTCTTGCACTTGTTTGAAATGTATGACAGTGCAAAAGGATTATGGGATGCACTCAAAGAGCATTGTGAAGGTGATGATGATCTCAAGAAGAGAAGGAAGGATTTTCTGAAGAAGCAGTATTATGTCTTTACTAGCTTCAAAGATGAACCTCTTGATGAGATCTTGATTCATTACAGTCATCTGCTGGTTGAGCTTGCATACTTTGGGTACAAACCTGATCCAGAAGATGTCATCGAGAAGTTGTTGGAAGCTCTTCCAGTTAATTGGGAAGGGTTTGTAACTTCAATCCAACAAAATCCCGAATTTAGCACATGGACTCTGGATCAGATCATTCGAAAGCTGAGAGGTCAAGATATGAAACGAAAGTCGAAGGAAGCAGGTAGCAGTGATTTTGTTCAGCGTCCTGAACTTTATCATAGCAAATCAAGCGTTCCTTCGGCAAAATCTTCAAGTGGAGGGATTACTCCCTTCTATAGTGGAGATGATGACAAGATGAAGATGTCAACGCTTTCTGATAGCAACTTGATGTTTATAACTTCTCCAGAATCGGCCATGGTAGTGCATAATGGGATTCAGAATGGTAGTTCTACAAGCTCGGGTTACACAGGGATGCCGATGAGCATAATATCCGCTGAGGGACATTTGGGCATGCTCGCTTCATTTGTGTCTGCTCATGAAAAGTTAATTGGAGGAAAACTAACTGATCCTGATTTGGTTAGGGAGGATTACAAGCAAGTTGATCCAGATGACTTGGAAGAAATGGATCTGAACTGACAATTAGCTATGTTAACATTGAGAGTTCAGCGTTTCACAGATAGAACCGGAAGGAAGGTTGTGAATGGCAAAGTAGGATTTGACAAGACCAAGGTGAAGTGTTATAACTGTGATGGTTTTGGACATTTTGCAAAAGAGTGTCAGTGGCCAAGACGGGAGAACAATTCACCTACAGTCCGTCAGAACTTCAATCAAAGTGGTTCTATAGTGAGTCAGAATTCCGGACATCAATATGCTAATACTGGGAACCGAAGCTCAGGAGAAACGGATAACTCAAGAGCTTTAGTTGTTCAATCTGATGGTACTTATAATTGGGGTTCAACTAGTACCGATGATCAGAATCATGCATTCATGGCAATAATTCAAGACCTTGATGAAGAAATGAATGATCCTGCTGATAATTCATTTGATCCTATGGTATGTGCCAATGATCATGGTAGTGTTCATCAGAGGGTAGAAGAGGAACCTGAATCATCAGAACCAGTAAGAGCTGAGAACGAAGATGTTGCCGAAGCTGAGACGAGCTTGATGGCACATCTTGATGTCTTTGAACATAAGAAGCCACTAAGGAGAACTAAAGGGTTATGGTTTGTCGATAGTGGATGTTCAAGACATATGACTGGTAACAAGAGACTATTAACAGAGTTTACACCTGTTAAAGGGTCTTATGTTAGTTTTGCTGGTCCCAAGGGCGGAAGTATTTCTGGTATTGGAAAAGTCGTCAATGGGAAGATTAAAATGGATAATGTGAACTTTGTTGAGCAGCTGGAGCATAATCTGATGAGTGTATCTCAAATATGCGACAAAGGGAATCCTGTTCACTTTACAGAAAGGGAAGCTCTTATCTTGAAACCAGGTTATGTTATTCCAGAGGAATGGATTTTACTAAAGGCTCCAAGAAAGAACGACATCTATGGTCTTGAATTAGGTGTAATTGATTCAGTGAAGCCAGTTTGTCTGCTCTCCAAAGCTTCTGAAGATAAATCTCTGCTATGGCATAGAAGGATGAGTCATATCCATTTCAGAAAAATGAATTATATTACAAGCAATGGATTGGTTCTCGGTGTTCCAAATAAGAGATTTATGGCAGAGGATAAATGTGTGCCGTGTTTAAAAGGAAAACAAACTAAAAAGCCACACAAGCCGAAGACTCAGAATTCTATTGCCGCTCCATTTCAGCTACTACACATGGATTTATTTGGACCAGTAAATGTTCGAAGCATAGGGTTTATGTACTACTGTCTAGTAGTTACTGATGATTATTCTAGATTCTCGTGGGTATTTTTCTTGAAGACCAAGGATGAGACTGCTCAAATCCTCATGGAGTTCTTGGAAAGAGTTGAAAATCAGTACAACACAAGAGTGAAGAGAATCAGAAGTGATAACGGGACAGAGTTCAAGAATCAGATTATGGAAGTATATTGTCTGAGCAAAGGAATTGAGCATCAATTCAGTGCACCCTATGAGCCTTAACAGAATGGAGTAGCAGAGAGGAAAAACAGGACATTGATAGAGACCGCCCGGACTATGCTAGCTGATTCAAGGCTTCCTACTATGTTTTGGGGGGAAGCAGTTAACACTGCTTGTCACGTGTTAAATAGGGTTTTAATTGTTAAAAGATTTAATAAAACACCTTACGAGCTTTTAAACAATAGAAAACCGAATTTAACCGGGTTGGAACCTTTTGGAGTCCCATGCACATTTTTAAAAGTTCGTGACCAACCTAAATTTGCCGAGAAGGCTGAAGAGGGAATTTTTCTTGGTTACATTCCGGGATCTCCAAATAGGAGGGTGTACAACATTAAGTCTGAAATAGTTGATGTTGGTTACAATGTCGTTATTTCTAGCTATAATCCCCCTGTACATCAAGGGTCTACTATCTTGTTTAATTATGATGATGTGTTTACCTCTTTTAATGGTCCTATTTCTTTTGGTGCAGGTAGTTCAGAGGTGGATGATGTAGTTTTGCTACGTGATCAAAGTATCGAAGCAAAGTCTACTACTCCTTCAGAATCCGCGACTGCTACAGCATCAAAGAATAATGAGGTATCAAGAAAAGATCAAGATACTGAGCTTGTGTCAACTTCTCGCAACATCAATGCAGATGGTTCATCAAAGGATACTGAAGATACAAGTGCACAAGAATTGGAACCAGTTACTCCACTTCCTCATGGAGAAATAGGTTCAAATTTGGGTGTAAATCTTCAAGTTGATAAAGCTATACATCATAGAGTCAACAAGTATCATCCAGTTGAGGACATTATTGGTGAACCAAGTGTAAGGATTAAGACAAGAACTCAAATTAATAAGCTATCTGGTTTATTCTCAGAGATGAAAGAAACTGGTATAGTTAATGAATGTATGTTCAGCTGCTTTGTATCTCAAGAAGAGCCAAGTAATATTCAAATGGCTTTAAAAGATCCATCTTGGGTTGAAGCAATGCAGCAGGAACTACTTCAGTTTGACAAACTCCAGGTCTGGGAGCTTGTTGATTTACCTCCGGGAGAGTATCCTTTCGGCACCAGATGGGTTTTTAGGTGCAAAAAGGATGAAAAAGGCATTGTGACACGTAATAAGGCTCGGCTAGTCGTTCAAGGTTTTGCTCAACAGTATGGGTTAGACTACACTGAGGTGTTTGCACCGGTTGCTAGGCTAGAAGTTATTCGCTTGTTTCTAGCATTTGCTGCTTTCAAGGACATTAAGGTATATCAGTTGGATGTCAAGAGCGCGTTCTTATACGGTACTGTCCAGGAATTAGTGTATGTTACTCAACCGCCAGGGTTTGAAGATCCAGATCATCCTGATAGAGTCTATCGACTGAATAAGGCTTTGTATGGATTACATAAAGCTCCAAGGGCATGGTACGACAAACTGTCGAAGCATCTTCTTGAGAATGGTTTTGAAAGAGGATTGATCGATAGTACGTTGTTTACAAAATGGAAGGGAGAGGATTTCCTACTTGTACAAGTTTACGTGGATGATATTATTTTCGGATCATCAGACGAAAAGATGTGCAAGGAATTGAGCATCAATTCAGTGCACCCTATGAGCCTCAACAGAATGGAGTAGCAGAGAGGAAAAACAGGACATTGATAGAGACCGCCCGGACTATGCTAGCTGATTCAAGGCTTCCTACTATGTTTTGGGGGGAAGCAGTTAACACTGCTTGTCACGTGTTAAATAGGGTTTTAATTGTTAAAAGATTTAATAAAACACCTTACGAGCTTTTAAACAATAGAAAACCGAATTTAACCGGGTTGGAACCTTTTGGAGTCCCATGCACATTTTTAAAAGTTCGTGACCAACCTAAATTTGCCGAGAAGGCTGAAGAGGGAATTTTTCTTGGTTACATTCCGGGATCTCCAAATAGGAGGGTGTACAACATTAAGTCTGAAATAGTTGATGTTGGTTACAATGTCGTTATTTCTAGCTATAATCCCCCTGTACATCAAGGGTCTACTATCTTGTTTAATTATGATGATGTGTTTACCTCTTTTAATGGTCCTATTTCTTTTGGTGCAGGTAGTTCAGAGGTGGATGATGTAGTTTTGCTACGTGATCAAAGTATCGAAGCAAAGTCTACTACTCCTTCAGAATCCGCGACTGCTACAGCATCAAAGAATAATGAGGTATCAAGAAAAGATCAAGATACTGAGCTTGTGTCAACTTCTCGCAACATCAATGCAGATGGTTCATCAAAGGATACTGAAGATACAAGTGCACAAGAATTGGAACCAGTTACTCCACTTCCTCATGGAGAAATAGGTTCAAATTTGGGTGTAAATCTTCAAGTTGATAAAGCTATACATCATAGAGTCAACAAGTATCATCCAGTTGAGGACATTATTGGTGAACCAAGTGTAAGGATTAAGACAAGAACTCAAATTAATAAGCTATCTGGTTTATTCTCAGAGATGAAAGAAACTGGTATAGTTAATGAATGTATGTTCAGCTGCTTTGTATCTCAAGAAGAGCCAAGTAATATTCAAATGGCTTTAAAAGATCCATCTTGGGTTGAAGCAATGCAGCAGGAACTACTTCAGTTTGACAAACTCCAGGTCTGGGAGCTTGTTGATTTACCTCCGGGAGAGTATCCTTTCGGCACCAGATGGGTTTTTAGGTGCAAAAAGGATGAAAAAGGCATTGTGACACGTAATAAGGCTCGGCTAGTCGTTCAAGGTTTTGCTCAACAGTATGGGTTAGACTACACTGAGGTGTTTGCACCGGTTGCTAGGCTAGAAGTTATTCGCTTGTTTCTAGCATTTGCTGCTTTCAAGGACATTAAGGTATATCAGTTGGATGTCAAGAGCGCGTTCTTATACGGTACTGTCCAGGAATTAGTGTATGTTACTCACCCGCCAGGGTTTGAAGATCCAGATCATCCTGATAGAGTCTATCGACTGAATAAGGCTTTGTATGGATTACATAAAGCTCCAAGGGCATGGTACGACAAACTGTCGAAGCATCTTCTTGAGAATGGTTTTGAAAGAGGATTGATCGATAGTACGTTGTTTACAAAATGGAAGGGAGAGGATGTCCTACTTGTACAAGTTTACGTGGATGATATTATTTTCGAATCATCAGACGAAAAGATGTGCAAGGAATTTGAGCTGATTATGAAAGGGACTTTTGAGATGAGCGCTATGGGAGAGATGAATTTCTTTTTAGGTTTGCAGGTTGAACAGAAAAAGGACGGATTCTTCATTCATCAGACGAAGTATGCACAAGATATCTTGAAACGATTTGGCATGGAAGATACTTCACCCATGGATACTCCTATACAAAAGAACCATCAACTTGGGATGTTTTCTTTCAATGATCCAGAAGTTGATCCTACTCGTTATAGGGCCATGATAGGTTCATTGATGTATCTTACAACATCAAGACCAGATATCATGTTTGCGGTTTGCTTGTGTGCTCGTTTTTAGTCATGTACCAGGGAAAGTCACATGAAAGCTGTTAAGCGAATTCTTCGCTACCTCAAAGGGCAACCAGTACTAGGTCTCTGGTATTCAATTGGGGGAGAATTTGAGTTTGTGGCTTATACAGATGCTGACTATGGAGGCTACAATTTTGATAGGAAATCGACTTCAGGTGGATGTCAGTTCTTAGGGGGAAGATTGGTTTCATGGCAATGTAAGAAGCAGACTTCTGTTGCGATCTCGTCTTGCGAGGCGGAATACATAGCAGCTGGTGGATGTTGTTCACAGGTTCTATGGATTCAGCAACAACTACGTGATTACGGTCAGAATTTCCTTTGTACTCCCATAAAGATAGACAATGAATCCACCATATCCATAACTAATAATCCTGTTAAGCACAGTAGGACTAAGCACATAGACATAAGGTTTCATTTTATACGTGATTGTGCTGAAAAGAAATTAATAGTCCTAGAAAAGGTGCCGAGTGACTTTAATTTAGCTGATCTGTTCACTAAGGCTTTCGACCGAACTCGTTTCGAGTTGTTAGTCCAATTGATTGGAATGAGAAATCTATAGTGACAGTGTCTCTCAAAAGGAACCTTGTAAAATGAGTCAGTGTTTGTGTCATAATGTATGTGTGTCATATAGTGTCAGAAAAAGAAAATAAAAATCAGAAAAATCAGAAAAGAAAAAGAAAATAATAAATAGAGTAAGGTCACTGCATCAAGACGATTAGACGTGACGATACTTTAGCTTTTAAGCCTACTTAATTGTACTTTAAATTGCCCAGTTCAGTGATACCATTATATGATGTATCGGTAGGCACAAAGTACCAAGGTTTCCTTATAATCTGAACTTAATATAAACAATGTTCTTATGGGAAACGTATTCAGATATATGGCTGAGAATGCTTGTTCTTAAAATAGACAAGTCCTTTAAATCTTATGAAAGATCTTGCATTGTAATTATGTATATTTGGTCTTTATATAGAAGGTCTCGGGTACATATATGTGTATGTATTGCTTTTTCGGATGTATATTTGTGACAAGATATGCAAATATCTAATAAAACTATAAATCTGTTGAAAATATGAAGCTAATGTGGCCTTTGAGATTCGAACAAGTAAGTCCTTGGGGTGTCTTTGTATACCTAGCCTACCTAAAGCTTCCAACTTGGGATAGGTTGTCAGAAAGTTCGCTACACGGGTCTCATCGAAAGTCATGGGTTTTCATAAGTACTTAAAATAATGTCATAAATATGCAAGTACTTGGCATTATGCAATATTGAGTATATTTCCGTACGTGAGTCAAGTTAAGTCGCTTTGCGCGTGAGGAATCACCGACCTGTCACCGCTGACTTGATTCTTAAAGACTTTCTCACTTTACTCACCAAATTTCTTAATTTTAGTACTTGTGTCGATTGTGAGAGTGTATCTGAATATGGGGCACATAAGTTCGCAAACGTGATTAAGTGACATATTAGGCTACTCGGGTTGCATGGTGACTGTGCTTGGCCAGGGTATGTCGAAAGTGTCACAAACCAAAAAGGAGACTGGAAGTACCGAGTGTTTAAGAGGACAAACATATTGGTAATCGTTGATGGATCACTGTTCATAACTAATAATAAGAGAATTATTTCTCGTTAGTAGGCTTATGTAACATGCTAATCTGATCTAATTAGCAGTAACTTTAGCTCTTGTAACTATGTTATTCGTTTATGTTTAGTGTTTGTGTGTGTGTGAGTTATGTTTTTCGTAAAGTGTTTAATTTTTATTTTTATTGTATTGTTTAAATAAAAGTTCCTATTGCACGAGAGACAGAGTCAGAATAGAATCTAGTTTCCAAGAGGAGTCAACTACGTTCTTATGGAACAGTGAATAAACGAGTAGGGTAGTTAAGTGATAGTGTTGTGATCAAAAGCTAAAAGAAAGTATGTCACATTAACAGAATATGGGTTTAAGGAAAAGAACACAGAGTTGTTAATTTCAATAAACAGATATTAGGTTAATATGTATTTTATATCTTAGAAAGAAGATTTTCTTAAGAATGAACACAGAGATGTTCATAGTTTTGAATTTTATCTTTAAAAGAATCATTTTATATCTTAGAAAGAAGATTTTCTTAAGAATGAACACAGAGATGTTCATAGTTTTGAATTTAATCTTTGAAAGATTTTTGAATCAAAAAGATTTGGAACAGAGATTCTAAATAATTTTGATATGTTATGTGAAAAATTTGAAAGTGCTTGCAGTGAATTATTAGCCTAAATCACTCTAATAATAGATTGCTAAGTATATTCATTTTTATCTTGCTACTTTATTCAATTCTTCAGATTGTATGATTTTACTTTGAGAAGATTTGATGTGTATGTGTTGAGATGTGCAGGACAGCGGACAAATATTCGTTTTTTGTAGGTTGTCAAGCAAGATCTCACCATGGAAGCAAGATATGGATCATGCAAATATATCCAGAACAAAGATAAATACTAGTTTGATAAGGAAATCATAGGAGTATTTATAATTGTTTAACCAAGATGAATACTAGTTTGATGAGGAAATCATAGGAGTATTTCATATGGTTTTAGGATTTTGCATTATCAAATCTCGTTTGCAAAAGTATAAGAGATTAGGTTTCAGTTAGATGTTTTTACAGAGTTAAAGACATGTGACTTTAGAAACGGAATCAATATAAGTTTGCGTTGGAAGACCTTAGTTTAGGTTATCCATAGAATGATAAGACCGAGATCTTAAGACTCTATATTTTTGATAAGTATCCGTAGAATGATAAGACAGGGTTCTTAAGATTCTAGATAAATATCGGTAGAATGATAAGACAGGGATCTTAAGATTCTTACTTTTGAACCTTAAAATCTCGATTATAAGGGTTTAGTTTGGTTCAAGTTCTTGAAGATTTGTAGTTCTAGACTAAGATAATGTCATATGCTTATGACTTATGATAGTGAAGAATAACAAATTTGGAGAAGAAAATGAAAAATGTAGTTCTAGATTAAGTCGTTACTATCAAATGTAATAGTGATGAAATAATGAAGAATAACATTATCATTTTTATCTCATTTTTGTGTTTTGTTTAAGCTAGTTTGTGCAGGTATAGGCACAAGAAGCTGTATTTTATATGTTTTGTCTGAAGATGTTGATCATAATCAGAAGAAACATTTTATGGAGACAAGGTATTGCTTTTGAAACAGGATCCATGTTTGAAGTTTGTGATTCAAGTTTCAAAGTTTCTGGTTTTCATGGGAGTCAACTAGTTCAGGATTGATTGTTGGAAATTCTACCTCTCTATTACATGCCGGTTATGCAAGGCGAGCAGGGACTCGAGCAATATATCCAAGAAGGAAGATTGCATATGCTTAATTCGGAGGGATTTATCGTTGAGGGGGAGAACTACAACAAGCTATGGTGCATTAGTTGATTATTATGACGATACAGAGAGTTTGAAGTTTGTCTTTCAAATCTGAAGTTTCAGAAGATCGAGTTTCGGGTATAGCAATTAAAATTTTGTTGTCTCGAAATTCTTTTTCAGTGTATTTGCAGAGAAGTCAATCTAAAAGAAGGATTTCTGAGCAATATTCTGAGGTATTAAAAACATTGCTATCAGGCAAGGTCTAGAATATGAGGTAGACAATGCTCGATGTTTTTCTAGTTGAAGATCTTAGATATAGAAATAATTTTATTTTAATATGAAAGATTATCAACTATGTTAGTAAAACCTTAGACATAGACATTAAGTGAATGTAGAAGATTATTAAAATCTTAGACATAGACATAATGTGAATGTAGAAGGTTAAATAAATCCTTAGATATAGACTTAATGTGAATGAAGAAGATTAAGAAAATCTTAGTCATAGACGTTAAGTGAATATGAAAGGTTATTGACTATATTGTGCCTTAGACATAGAAATGTCATGTTTGAATGTTAAAGGCTACATAGTTAATATATTATGCCTTAGACATAGATATATTGTTTGAATATGAAAGGTCTTTGCTACCTTAGATATAGAAACATATATGTATGTGAAAGGCTTAAGGATGGACTATTTAGATCATATAGTTATGAAAACATGTCATAAATTGAGGAGGAGTACCTAGTCAATTGTGTTTTCATAAGAATATGAAGTATTTAATCAATATTCTTTTTATCATAGTTATGTATCCAGTCATAGATTGAGGGGGAGACATAAGAATGATAGTTGTTTTAATGATTAGTCATCGTTATACTTCCTAGTCATAAAATTGAGGGGGAGGTATAAGAATGAAGAATCAATTTTATAACTGGTTAGAAATATGAATTGTTGCAAGTGGTACAGATTCGGGAAAGCTAAATTCGAGAAAGTTTTGGAAAGATTGATCGTTGAAAAGTTAAAGAATTTTGTGTAAGTTTATTAACTTTTCAGGTTTAAGACGAAGATCAGGGAAAAGATGAAAATTTGATGCCTACAGGTTTGATCTTTTAAATTTTCATATTTCCAGGAAGTTCGTGGTAATCGTTGATCAATTATTCAGAAATATTGACGAAATTTTGATTTTAAAGTGTGCAGGAGGTAATTACGACCTCGTAATTGCAAGAAGCAGAATACAACCTCGTAATTTAGAGTTTGGTTGACCGTATTTTGACCTCGAAATACGACCACGTACAGGGATACGACCTCGTATTTTAGAGTTTGGTTGACCGTATTTTGACCTCGAAATACGACCTCGTATTTTAGAGTTTGGTTGACCGTATTTTGACCTTGAAATACGACCTCGTATTTTTGACTTAACAGATTTTCAAAAGTTTATTCTTATAAATATTTGAAAATGAGTTAATTTTTATATTAATTACAGGGTTAATTTAAGTCAATTTAACAGATTTTCAAAAGTTTATTCTTATAAATATTTGAAAATGAGTTAATTTTTATATTAATTACAGGGTTAATTTAAGTCAATTTAACAGATTTTCAAAAGTTTATGTTAATAAAGATTTGAAAATGAGTTAATTGATGTTTAACTAAATTACAGGGATAATTTAAGTCAATTTAACAGATTTTCAAAAGTTTATTCTTATAAATATTTGAAAATGAGTTAATTTTTATATTAATTACAGGGTTAATTTAAGTCAATTTAACAGATTTTCAAAAGTTTATTCTTATAAATATTTGAAAATGAGTTAATTTTTATATTAATTACAGGGTTAATTTAAGTCAATTTAACAGATTTTCAAAAGTTTATGTTAATAAAGATTTGAAAATGAGTTAATTGATGTTTAACTAAATTACAGGGATAATTTAAGTCAATTTAACAGATTTTCAAAAGTTTATTCTTATAAATATTTGAAAATGAGTTAATTTTTATATTAATTACAGGGTTAATTTAAGTCAATTTAACAGATTTTCAAAAGTTTATTCTTATAAATATTTGAAAATGAGTTAATTTTTATATTAATTACAGGGTTAATTTAAGTCAATTTAACAGATTTTCAAAAGTTTATTCTTATAAATATTTGAAAATGAGTTAATTTTTATATTAATTACAGGGTTAATTTAAGTCAATTTAACAGATTTTCAAAAGTTTATGTTAATAAAGATTTGAAAATGAGTTAATTGATGTTTAACTAAATTACAGGGATAATTTAAGTCAATTTAACAGATTTTCAAAAGTTTATTCTTATAAATATTTGAAAATGAGTTAATTTTTATATTAATTACAGGGTTAATTTAAGTCAATTTAACAGATTTTCAAAAGTTTATGTTAATAAAGATTTGAAAATGAGTTAATTGATGCTTAACTAAATTACAGAGATAATTTATGTTATGTTGTAAATTATAGGGATAATTTATGCTTTTGACTAAATTACCGGGATAATTTTAGTTGTGCATGTTATGCATATGAATTTTTATGTCTATTTGAGTAATTAATTATGTGTTATTGATTACAGAAATGGCAAGAAATTTCATAGCAGGTCATAATTATGTGATGAACTTCGATGATAATCAGGAAGGAACGGCTTATTATCACGAGATATTTGCCTTTTTCGAAGATCAAGGATTCATCATGTTCTTACACATTCTCCAGTCATATATTTAGATTATCTCAGAGATTTCTGGAATAATGCTGACTGTGTGAAGGCAGGAGATGTGTATATCTTTCATACCATAGTTGCTGGGCAGCAGATACAGTTCACAGCTGCTGACCTCGTTAACATTCTTAATCTGGGCACAGTTGAACAAGAAGGTGGTGCTACAGGTCTCACCAAGTTCAGACATGAAGTCATTCAAGGTGCTTTCAGAAGAATGGGGTTTGTTGCAGATATGTCAAGTAAAACTCTGTTCAAGAAGGGTTTTTATGGCAGGTGGAGGTATCTTGCGCATGTGTTGCTGGTTAGTTTAAGCAACAAGAAGTCTGGTTATGATACATTGAACCAGGAAGCCCAAGCACAGATGGTGGGCTTGGTATTTAACAAGCCATACAGTTTCTCTAAATTCTTCTTCGATGAGATGAAGAAACAGAACAGCCACAGGAAAGAGGAGGTTTTTGATGTATCCTCGGTTCGTGATGATGATAATCAATGCTCGACTTCCAAATCTACCTGTTGTAGGAGAAGTGAAGCAAGTGAGCTCGATCATCCGACGTGGTTATGATGAGTTTGTGTCTCGATACCATAATGATCCAAATGCACAAGATGTTGCATTGTTCAGTGCCATCATCAATGCCAACTACATAGCACCTACCGATGAGGTCATATCAGCTTATGAAGGGCCTCAGCCTGAGGGTGGTGAAGCTGCTAAGAATGTTGAGCAGTTACATGACATAGTGGTTCAGGAAGATGCACCAGAAGAGCCTGAAGTTGTTGTACAGGTTGCAGATGATGTGATTAACCAACCTGGAGCCAATCCTGAGATTGTAGATGATCTATTAGAGCAAATGGCTGATCCAGATGGTGATATTGCTCAAGTGCAAAGGTACAATGCTAATGTTGATGACCTAGTAGATGTGGACCTTGACCGGGACATAGATGATTATGTAGCTGAAGTTGCAGTTGGTTCTGAAGCAGTTAGAGCTAGTGGGTCGGGTACTGAAGAAGCGAGTGGGTCAGGAGCGGGTCAGGCTAGTGGATCTGGTGTGAATGCTGAAGGTAGAGAAAAGGTTGTTGCTGATGTTCAAATAGACAGAGAGCCTTCTATCTATTCTGATGATGATTCTAGCAGTGATGGTGATGAAGATCCTTATAGATCTCATGCATTCATCAGAGTTGGATCTAAGATGGTTCCTAAACCTACTGAGGCAGCTCAAGGAAGAAGAAGGAGAGAAACGGATGAAGATTGGGTGCCAAAGCAGCCTATGCCAAAGAGAACTAGACTTATCAGGGAACAAGAGACTTCTGCTACTGCTGGTGGTTCACAAAGGGTGCGTATTGTTACTGTTCTTGAGACTACACAGCCACAACCACAATGACAAACAAGTGAAGAAACTAATCTTGGTGATCTGCAGAGACAGATGAATGAGATGAGAGGTTTGATCACTCGTTTAGCTGGTGATTTTAAGGTTGTTAGTGACAAGAATAAGTTTTTAGAAGACAAGTTGGGCAAGGCCGAGGTGGTAGTGTCCAGTATGTATAAGAAGTATTTGGCTCTAGATGAGAAGGTTATCAGGATGGAAGATGCATTGAAGAAGGGAGTCAAGATCTCCGAAGAAAAACTGCATGAGCTCATCGATAACTATCTCAAGGTTAGAGCTGAGAGAGATAGCTTAGGTTGCAGAGGTGATGAGCTGGCTAAAGCTGGGCATGATGATGATCAAAATGAAGATCCAGATGCTGCTAGAGGTACTTAAGAGCTAGGAGGGAGTTCTGTGTTCAGAACAGAGACTCAAGGAGAGTCTAGCCAGGCTGGTGTTGCTGGCAAGGCAACCTCAGAAGCTCCACAAGCTCAAGAACATATGTCTACAGAGATAAACATGGTAGTTGAGCTTGAGGCACTTCAAACCAAACTCCTTACAAGAGATGTTCACATGTTCAATTAAACAAGGGTAAGGATTTGGAAGGGCAATCTGATGCTATTGCTCTTGAAACTGATAATGCTAGTGCTCAGGATAGTGAGTCTACCAAGACCGACTCTACCAATAATACTTCTACCGATTCAGATTTGCATCCAATTATTGTGCATAGACCGGAGAAGAGGTTGGGATATGATCCACAAGCTCATATGAGAGCTAGAGCAGATATTGCGGATTATTATTATGATCCAGGATCTTTGAGGGATCAAGAGAAGAGAAGGTTAGGGTTAACTCATACTCCTTTAGAGTCAGAGTCAGATTCTGATTTCGACTGAGACTGAGACTGAGAAGGAGCAGAGCAGGAGCAAGAAGAAAAAGCAGAGGAAGTAGATTGATGACAAAGACAAGACAAAGACATAGGTATGTTAACGTCTAGAAGCTATTGCCAAGGGGGAGTCTGTAAGTGCACATCTATGTCAATAGCAGTCTAGATTGTTTGGGCTTATATTGTTATATGTCTTTGTAATGTGATTGTCATTAATGAACTTAGTTTTATGCATAGAATACTAGATTAAGTTTAAGTATTAAATGTGTAATAAATCTGCTAAGTGTGAAATGCGACCTCGCATTTCACATAGGGAATACGACTCCGTATTTGCATGGTCAAATACGAGGCCAATCACAGAATGCGACCTCGCATTAGTGACGGGCTGGGCTGGATTTGCGAGGCCGACTCGCTGAAGCCCATGTCAGGTGTTACCTATATAAACCGAACCCTAACAGAGTTTAGGGTTGAACATTTGTCGAAATATCAAGCATACTTGTGCAGGTTAAGTCGTCAAAGGTTGTTTCGCTAGCCCGAAGAAGATCTGCGAGGCAGCAGGTGATCTAGGGGCTTTTTGTTGATCACCAAGTTATTGTGAGGGATTCCGTACCTCAAGATAACTGGAGCAAGCTATTGACGATCCGTTCCAGGGGACTTACAATCCTTTTTCACATTCATTTGTGAGAAAGTTATTGTTTTACTAGATAGATTGTATTTTATTTTCTTTTATTTATACCACAGGTGCGGTTGACGGTTTGTTTTTGGTGATTGTGCAGGTTTTTGCTAGTTGATGAACACTAGAGCTTCTGGCCGACCTTTGCTTAGTCCTTTATCTAATCCGGGGAAAGTCAGACGTCGCCTAGTGTTAAGATACAAACAGGAATCATCCACATCAGTCAAACTAGATTCCGAAACCGCAGATCATGTTCCACCCGCCCAGTATTCAGAAGATCAGTTGGTTAATAGGTTGAAAGAAGCAGGTAGAGTGTTTGGGACAGGATAAGACTCAGATTCAGATATAGAAGAGAAAGTTCAGACACCTGAACCGAACAGTATTGTCATACCTCGAATCAATTTAAATATTAATCAACAACCAAGGGGAAACGGAAAGGGTGATGAACAACCTAGAAACCCGAATGACCGTCCTTACGGGGAACGAAGAAGAGACATACCGGCTAACCGGGGCACAGCTATCCGCCCTCCTGCAATTTCGGTAGATTTCTCTTTGAAAGGTAATCACCTCAAGAGTGTCGAAGAGGATAAGTTTGACGGGATTAGAAGAAATGATCCTTATGCCCATCTTGAGAGATTTGAGAAGATTTGCAGGTTATATCAGTATGGTCAAGGGCAAGCTGAAGCTGTTAAATTAGAGCTCTTTCCATTAACTCTTATTGGAGAGGCTTCGGCATGGTTTAAGGAGTTACCAGATAATAAATTCTCCACTTGGGCTGAACTTCCGGAAGGATTTATTGATGAGTTTTATTCTATGAGAACTCAAAGGCAGCTGGAAAATCAAATCAGGGCCTTTACTCAAGACAGTGGTGAGGATGTCATAGATGCTTGGAAGAGATTCAAGGAAATGCTAAGGAATTGCCCTGGTCATGGTACGGGTACTGAAGTGAGTTTTGAGATTTTCTACGATGGTTTGGATAGATGAGTTGAGGTTGAATGCTTATGAGAATTCTAAGCTCTACAAAGAGAGAACTAAGGTTTGGCATGATCGTAGGATTAGAAAGAAAGAGTTTAAGTCAGGTGACAAAGTTTTGTTATTTAATTCGAGGTTTAGGTTGAAACACCCGAAGTTGACTTCAAGATGGATGGGTCCCTATGTTATTAAGCATGTTTATCCTTCGGGGTATGTAGAGTTGTATAAGGAGAATGGGGAGACATTCATAGTTAATGGTCATAGATTGAAGGTGTTTAATGAGGAGACTAATGATGAGGGAGTTGTGGTTGATGAACTCCCGTTCTTTGCTATTGATAAGTGATTGTGGGGACGAGTCTAGCTAACGACTCGTTAATAAATTAAGCGCTTCTCGGGAGGCAACCCGTGTGTTTTTATTTCATTTTCTTTACTTTCGTTTCTTATATCGAAAAATCCAAAAACATTTGAAAAATTGAAAAAACCAAAAAGATTTTTGTTTTCTTAGTTTTGTTATGTTAATTTTTCGTTTTTATAGCTTTTTGTTGAGACGTGCAGGTCCCGAAGTGTCCAGAAGTGTTACGGTAAGTCAAAACGCGCCAAGGTAAGTTTCTAGTGTGGGGGAGGTGATTTAAGCACCGCATGTAGTTTTGGTGCGGGGCATATGCAAATCTGGGGAATTTTCTGTGATAAATTTGTTGAACTTGTGCGCCGCATAATACCCCCATGCGCCGCATATCGGGCCCTTATAAAAATTTGAGTTTCTGAAACATTAATCTGTGCGCCGCACAGCTCTCTTGTGCGCCGCATAAGTTGGGCTTTGACCAGTTTTGACCATTTTTGACTTGTCTTAAAAATTGGATATGGATTTTGAATGGATAATGGGGGCCCACGAAAATCTGCTTGATCTTTATTTTGGGTTTCTAGGTGTCGACAAAACACACACACAAACATAAAAAGTTCAAGTCTTTGTTTTCTCTCAAATCAAAACCGATCCCACACCCTTTCAATTCGAATTTTCTTCCTATTTTTCTTGATTTATCATCATGGTTCGTGGAACAAGGGTATGTTTCTCATCTATTTTCTATTTCCATTGATTTCTTGCATTGGTGGGTGATTTGAATCCGAAAATTTTCAAGATTTTTCAAATTAATTTCAATTAAAACAAAATTACTTGATTCTTTGCTATGGGTTATGTGTTAAATGATGATAACACTTGATTTTAACAAGTAATTTGTGTCTAATTTGAAATTTTCGGATCTAGGGTTCATGGGGAATTCGAACTTGAATGGGGCTTTTGATTGTTATTACTTGGGGATGGTTTGAATGTGATTTAATTGTTTATATCTAGTTTCAATTTGGATTAATTGCATGTTTTAGGTCCGAATTTGAAATTAGGGTTCATGAGTATGAATTAAGTTTGGGGGAAATTGTTGTGATGATTATATGATGATGTTTAAGGTTTGGGTATGTTTAATTTGACATTAATTTGTGCTTAACATCATTGATTTTGGTGAATTGAATTCGAATTGGTTTGAAAAGTTAAATTTGGACTTTGTTTGACCTTGGTTGTGATTATGATGGTGACTTCTATTTAAATTTTGGCGGGAGTTGATTTTATTGGAATATAAACGAAAATTTTTCTGGAAATCATATATATGCGCCGCACAGATGTTGTGTGCGCCGCATATCGGGTTGAAATTGCTACAGTACTTGTTTTGGGATGAATCTGTGCACCACACAGAAACTGTGTGAGCCGCATGGCTTGCTCTGTTTCGAATTTTTAATTTTTAGCTGTGAGTTTTGATTCGTTTGTGGTATGTTTGATGTTCCTACTTTGATTTTATGTTGATTTGTGTGTTTTTGCAGAGAGGTAAGGCTGTTGCTTCCTCAAGTCAGCCCGAATTTGTTCCGGGGGTTCAAGAAGACAATGACTATACAAACCCGGAGCCGTGTGACCCATTCAAGTACAAGGATGTTCCCTTAGATGCAAATGCTAAGGATTTTCCGGCTGATTCTCATCCTTGGTTACAATTTCCAGGGGTCACGGGTCATGAAAGGACCCATTACTTGAACAAGTTGCAAGAAATACGGTATGGTCCTGTTATGAAGCCAAAGGTAATTTCGTGGAAGGATTTTGCTAAGATTGAGATCGCTGATCAGTTGAAGAATATGTTGGTTTGTAAATATAGGAATGGCAATGGCCAAATTAAGACGTATAAGATGTGGTTTGAGGTTTTTGATTGTAAGCATGCACCAATTCGTGAATGGTGTCTTGAATTTCTTAGTACATTGCGGGTTAATTCTAGATTGTCAAAGAATGATTTTAATACTAAGAAGATGATTCACTTTAGAGCTGGGGGTATTCAGAGGCACTGTTCTGTGCCAGAGTTTGCCTATTTGACGGGTATGATGGATGAAGATGACTTGGATGATATAGATGGCTATGATTTTTTGTGTAATGGGGCATTTGATAAGAAATATTCGGGTTTTGATGATGATAAGACTCTTCAGGCTTATTGGGAAGAGATTGGGGGACATGGTACATTGCAGATGTCTTCTAGTAGGCACACTGAGATTGAGGATCCATTATGAGGGTGTTACATAAGATGATTACTCACTGTTTCTTAGTCCGTGGTGACCACACAAATAAGGTTGCGCCTCTGGATATTTGGTTGATGCGTTTGTTTCATCAGGGGGCACCTTATAGATATGCTTGTGCTCCGTTGGTTTTGGCTAGGTATATGGCTACGCATCGGGATCAGGAATTGTTTTGTGGGCAGTATATTGCCAACATTTATTTGATGCTGGGTTTGGATAATGCGAGGCAGAGTCGGGGGCTTAATCGTGTGCCTTATGTTCCTTTTGGTTTGGAGGATTTGAGGAGGGCTGGTTTGATTGTCACGGTGGATAACCGTGATGTTTTTATTGGTACATTGGCTGTGGATCAGAGACCCGACCGTAGGAGGCGTCGGGATGATGGGACTAGTGAGCCTAGGTTCACTGGGGGCGCTTCTTCATCTTCTTTCACTCCCTTTGATTTGTCTTCTATGCAGGAGTCCATTTTTGGTTTGCAGGGCACTACAGATATGATCTTGGACCAGACGCGTACTATGACTAGTATGCTTCATAGATCTTTGGACACTCAGGAGCATTATCATCCATTATGGCAGAGGCAGTTGGAGCAGCAGCATGAGCAGTAGTATGGTCATATGCCAGAGATAGAGCGTCCTGAGATTCCTGCATATACTCCACCAGAGATTATTCCTCCCAGTGAGCCGACATTTAACTTTTTCTTCCCTCAGCAAGGTTATCAGCAGGAGCAGTACAGCTTTCAGCCACCGGCATATGATCCTACTTCTCAGTCCACGGGTTACGGCACCTACACCGGTGTACCTCGTTATGGTGGTGACTACTTTAGCGACCACGGGTACACCTAACATTATTCCGGGTGGTGATTTCTTTTCTCAACAGAATGGTGCTCACATGGGAGGGAGTGTTCCTTCAGTTTTTCCTCCTCCGTAGAGTTTTATGGTTGGTTTTGATGATGAGAGTTTGTATATGGCGGTGCCGGTAACGTGGGCATTGAGTCATCGTTATTGATTGGATTTCAGCTTTGGTTGCAGGATGCTTTGGAGTTCTACTTGTTGCACTTTCTCATTTTAGTTTTATCTATTTGGTTTGTATCATGCCTTTGTTGGCATTTAAACAATTTATTTTCTGTTTTTTCGCTTTATTTTTCTTTTATTCGGATGGACGACAGTGTGGGGGGGTTGTGTTTATTTGAACTAATGATAATGTTGGAAGTTTGTTTTTGGTGTATTTTATGCATTTTAGAAGGTAGCAATTCATGTGCATATGCTGGCAGTAAGTTCAGCGACCGTTCATTTAAGGAGATTCTACCGCGCATAAGAACATTACCAACATCCGGCAAGTTCTCATGATCTTTATTTTATTTTTCTTTTGCTTTTCCCTATTTTCATTAGTTTTTACTCATTCATTGTACATTGAGGACACTGTACAAATCAAGTGTGGGGGGGAGGCAAATAGGAAAAAGCCGGGTGATTTTTGGAGAAATTTGAAACTTTTGCTTGTTTTTCTTATAGTTTAATTACTTTGTCACTTAGATTTAATCATATTTAGCAAGTAATTGAATTATACTTCCTTTTGTAAAAAATTTAGTTTGTGAAATGTGTTTTGAATGATCGATTAGGCAAATCCCTTCTGGATTGATTATATGACTAGCACGCTCAAAGCACCAAAACACCCAAATTGTGAGATTATTGATTCATTGCTAGATATGCTAGGTGTTACGGTTTTGGATTTATTAGCCTTGTAAATTTGTGCCTCTCGTAGGCTTTTGGATTTATCCAAGAGTAAGGGTTTTCCATTTTCGGATTATTTTCATTTGCTATGAGTGTGCCGGTGATTGCGTTGATTCTAGAACTTGTCCTGGTTGATCGTTCCGTGTTATTTATCAGAAGAGGCAAATTTAGGATAAAACCCTTTGTTCTTTGTATATTCACCCCTTGTTTCGTAAAAATTTGTTATATGTGCATGTTTTGTTAATGTGCTTAGTAGCTAACTACACTGGTTAGTGAACCACCTGTTAAAACCCTTATGTTGCACTCACTTTTAGTGCAAGAAACAATAGAAAACATGTTGTCATTAGCATGTTCTTTGTTATTATGTCCACCCTAAATATACACTTTCCCTCGCCATACCGATAGTCGAAGTCCTGGTGGGTTATTGGTTGCCTATGCTAGTGGATGGTTTGGGGTTGTCCTTTATGTCGGGTTGGGATATTCTCGGTTACTGAGAATAGATTGATTTCGTCATGCTTGTTTGGATAAAGTCTGGATCGTTCATTTCAGCATATGATTACATGATTTGTCACTGTTTCAACATTATTCAGAGAATACCAATTAGTCAGAGTAAAAGTAGCTCACAAAAGAATAAAAAATTGAAAAACAGAAAAAGAAAAAAAAAATAGAAAAAAATGAAAAAAGAGCTTGGGCTGTCAATTGGTATTTCTCACTTTTTGTCAAATCATTTTTGTAAGTTGGTTCATCAATTACACCAACAAAAGTTTCATTGTTAATTCAAATTATTGAGTTGAGTTGGTACATCTTTATAACCAACAAAAAGGATCTTGAAATACTATCATAAGTGGGATGGCAAGTTCGTTTAAGCCAACATGGTTAGTCTTGGTTGTTTGGGTTGTTTATTGTCATACACCACAATGGTGTCGGTTTTTAATCGTTCTATTGGGGGTATTGTCGGGACAACTTCTCGGGTTTTGGACCGTTGGCAACTGATGACATGGGTTCTTTGGATTAGACTATTATGTGAAAATTTTGTTAAATGTTGTGTTATTTTCTTTTAACACTTTTTGTTATCCCAAATTTCCATACCCATTTAAATACCCTGTTTAGCCTCAGATGTTTATTACAACCCTTGAAAGACCTCTTCTGATAGAAGTTGTGGTGCTTGCATCATGGCGGTGAAGGAACGAACCTAGTACAAGCCGATGGTAAAAGATTATGCATCACGACTAGGCTTTGAGTGATTGATACAATATTTCAACCCCAATAGTTTGTTAGTTGGAGTAAGTTAGTTGAGATGTTCTTCTTTCATTTGATTAAAGTGCTTAGTCGTGTTTTCGAGGCTTGTGGATCACTCAAATATTGTCAAACATTTCAATTTTCATTAAAGATTAAAACTACTTAACCATTCTCATTTGTTTTCTAACTTTCATGTTTTAGATTCTTTTTTATTATTGTCATGTTTTTGCGATCGAGAACCAAAGGAAAGATTGTTTTGAATTCTGAATTTGCTTGAGGACAAGCAAAGCTTAAGTATGGGGGAATTTGATATGTCCATTTATATATACATTCCCATATCGTTTCTAAGTCGTTTTAAGCTTAATTATGTGTAAATTACATACATATTCGATGCTTTGATGGTATTGTTAGTGATTTCAGGCTTAGAACAGGTACAATGGTTAGAAATGGCATTTGGAAGGTTAAAAGATGCATTAAGATGGTTCGTGAACGAGTTCGTGTGAAGATCGAATGAAAAATACAAGTTTTGTGGAAACTGATGGGTTGTGCGGCACATGGCAAGGATATGCGGCGCATATCAAGAAGGAATTTTGGTCAGAAAGTTTGGGAAAATCGAGCCAAAGAGTATATGCGGCGCATGGAATGGTGATGCGGTGCATGACGGGCAATTGAGAATTTTGAGATGAGTATATGCGGCGCACAAGAGAAGCATGCGGCGCATATCGGGGGGTTTAATTTTGGAAACAAGAGAATATGCGGCGCACAGAAATTGTGTGGCGCATAAACTGAGTCGGCAAAAACCCTTTTGTGTGTTCACTATAAATACAAAGCCAAAACACCACCATTCGAGATACTTTTTCTACCAGACGAATTTAGGGTTCTTTGGAGACTTTTCAAGCAGTTTTTACATCTTTGAAGATCATAGGATTGCTCGTGAGATCCAAGGCATTCAAACATCGTATTTCTTAGCTTTTCGATTGTTTTCTTCACTTTGGTACAAGATGTTTTCTATTTCTTTTACTCGTTGTGATATGATTATGATTATGAGTGGCTAAACACTTCATCATCTACTGAGATGAAGTGACACAATGAATATTGGTTGCATATTATTTTGAATTCAAGTTGATAATTAAACGTTTCATCGAGATCTTAATATATTGAATTCTTATTATTTATTCTATTGTTTGTTGATGATGTATGAATGGTTTTAGTGGTAGCTAAGTCCAGGAATTCATTGTTCTAGTTGATTTGGTAGAATCAATAGGTGTTAATTCGTGGTAGCGAGTTGATAAACAACAATAGGTAAGAGAATTCAACGTGTTAACGGTTTGGTAGAATCGATAGATGGAATTGTTTAATAATAACAAGACAAGTAGTCAGTTAGGGAGATCTTAATAGAGAAGGTGGTAGCCGGATCTTTAGGATTGAAGTAATTGGTTAATGGGTTCGGATAGGGTAATAAGCTAGGTGGCCAACTAGTGAGTTCCTTGTCTAAACTTAGTTATTAAAATCAACATATTTGAATTGGTATTAACTATAATGCAACCAAAATGAAATGTGTCATGGAGTCGAGGTAGATGATCCTTTAAATTCTTGTTTTAAACAAAAACTCTCTTTTCGATTAATCCTAAGGGATTACTAACCATTTTCTAACTAATTGCAAAGTGACAATTCGGTCACAAAAACCCCCTCTTTACTTGAACTACTTTGTGTTAACAATTGCTTACTTAGTCCTTGTGTTCGACCTGGTCTTACCACTTAACTATACTATATACGATTGGGTCCACTGCCCAATAGTGTGTGGTAGTCGTTATTTGGTATTACTTGTTTAAAAATTTATAAACTCGATATTACATATCAGGCTCCTTGCAACATGGTCTTAGATGTGAAGAGTAATACGGGAGGTCTGACCAACCCCATTGTCTTGAACATACGGATTACTCCGGGATTGGCTTGTCATTCCTTAACGACATTGGTGTACAGCCGTAAGGTTTGTCCATCTAGTCGGGTGTGACTTATGTCACACATACAAAGATGTATATGTTATATGAGATGCGTGACTTATGTCACAACTACAAAGATGTTTAGATGATATATGTGAAGATGCAAAAGATGACTAGGCACATTTAGGATGACCCAATCCTATATGAAAGATGTGTAATGCAAGATGTGATATAATAGATGTGGTGACTTGTGATGATATGTGCCTTAAAGATGAAATATGACTTTTCTATAATGTTTTAAATGGACAAATGCTTTATAAACTATGTGTTATCTTACTTAGCTAATTCGTTAGCTAACACTTGTTTCTTGAAATATGTTGCTCCCTCAGGTTAAGCAGGTTGAGCTACTGAAAGACTTAGCTTGGTGAGGCGGGTAGTTGCTATGAAGAAGACATTTAGTTTCCCCGCTTAGTCATTTATGTTAGCCTTAATGATGATTGGCTACCTTCAATATGACTTATGTATTGTTTATGATGGCATTTATTGTTGGTGCCAAATCTGGATTATCTTATACCATTTTAATGATATGAATGTTGTAACACCACTTTTATAAATGAACTATCCGTTAAGGGTTAGTTATGTTTTAAAGATTCTGTTTTTCGCATTTCTAAACGCCGTTAGGCAAAAGCTTTTGAAAATCCAGGTTTTAAAATAACGGGTGTTACAATTATTCAAATACAAACCCCCATCGGTATTTCACGCCGCAGCCTACCAGAGGGTCGCGGAACATGCATACGCATTTTTCCACCCCACAACCTGGTAGAAGACAATCACAAAATACTCCCCATCAAAATGCAAATTACTATCAATCACACATTCCCAACACTACAAGGCACGCTCCGCCACCTCCTGGATGGTTCCCAAGTGAGGAAGATAAACGGAGCCGAGACCCTTTGTGCAATGGATCAAAGACTATCCACTGCCGGAGGGAGGCTTGCCAAAGGGGATAGAAATGTATGATGGAAAGGATGATCCGGACAACCATTTGAAACACTTTAATGGGATGATCCGGATGCAGAGGTGGAACGTTCCGATAGCTTGCCATATGTTCGCTCTCACATTGAAAGACTTGGCACGCGCTTGGTTGGATGCGCAGCCAATGGGAAGCATTACAAACTTTGAAGATCTAAAAACGAAGTTTCGCTCACATTTCAGTCAACAAAGAAAGTACAAGAAAATTCATTTGGAAGCCCATAATATCAAACGGAGAGAAAATTAAAGCGTCCGCCAGTTTATAACCCGCTACACTGACGAGACATCACTAATGAAAGGTCTCAGTGAAAATCAAAAAATATCTGGTTTTGTCCATGGGCTACGGTTCCAGCCCATAGTGGAATTCATTTCCACAGATTTGCCACAATAGTATACAGTTTAATGGACAAGACTTATACGTTTCTAGTGGGAAAAGAGACAGCGGGCGGAGTCACAGGTCCAGGCTACAGAAAGGATCTCGATAGAAACAGAAGAAATCGGAACTTTCAACATGAAAGGTTCCGGACAGCACCATTCAATAGATCACAAGGAGGAGCCTCCGGAAGCCACTCTACTCTCCAACATGCCCCAAAGAATCCTCGTGACATTTTAGCAACGGAGAAGGCTCCGATAAAGGGAGGACTCCGGAACAAAGACATGACCAAATATTGTGAATTTCACAATCGCTATGGCCATGAGACGAATGAATGCAAAGTTTTCAAGAACAAGGTAGAAGAAGCCATGAAGTCAGGAAAATATTCAATGCTACTGAAGGGCATCAAGGAGCCAGGACCAAGGCAAAACAATGGCAAAAACCCAGTGATCGAAGCTCCAGATGCAAAAGTGGAGCCACTGGAAGACATTATTGCAGCAGTTATCCCGAAACGTATAATGCCAGAAAGACCACCAGCAAGGGCCGAAGCCTGGAAGAAGGTAGCCATAAGTTTCCCTCCGGTTGAAGACGAAGAAGCATCGGAGGCACCAATCATAATTGGAGCCATCATAGGGAATCAACCAGTGAAACGAATTCATTTGGATACCGGAAGCGGATGCGAGATTATGTATGAACACAGTTTTTTGAAACTAAAGGCAACACTAAGAAAAACAAGAAAAGATAACATAAGTCCTCTAGTAGGCTTTTCAGGAGAAAGAACTTGGTCACTGGGAGAGGTTGTATTGAATGTTACCGTAGGAACGGCTCCGCGAACATGAACGGAGGCTTTGACGTTTGTGATTGTAAGGGCAGAATCCCCATATAACGTCATACTTGGTCGTTCAGCAATGAGAAAAATGGGTATGGTGCCATCCCCAGTTCATGCAGTCGTAAAGTTCCGAACTCCAAGGGGGGTAGGCTTTGTAAAAACCGAACGCCGGCCGGAGGTACAATGCGCTCAAGTTAGGGATCCGGAGATCGGAGAGTGTTCAAGCAAGAATGAAAATGTTGAAGTAGAAACAGAAAAGTTGTTTATCAATAACAAATTTCCGGATCAACACATACTCATCGACAAGCAACTACCGACCGAGTACAAAAGAAAATTGAAAGATGTTTTAGACAGAAACAAAGATGTATTTGCTTGGACGCCTGCGGACGTGACGGGCGTCCCCAGAGAGTTGAAGATAAATGGTGAAACTTTTGACACACAACATTATTTGAATACAAGACCCCATCTGGAGCCTATCAAGCAAAAGCGCCGAAGCCTAGCTCCAGACCGGAGCAAGGCTGCGAAAGAACAAGTGGAAGATTTGGTAAAAGCTGGCATCCTCAGAGAAGTTAAATACCAAAGTTGGGTGGCCAACCCGGTGATGGTGAAAAAGCATGATGGAGGATGGAGAATGTGTGTCGATTTCACTGATATCAACAAAGCGTGCCCTAAGGACTGTTATCCTCTGCCGGAGATTGATTGGAAGATCGAATCACTTGTAGTCTTCCGGCTAAAATGTTTTTTAGATGCTTACAAATGTTACCATCAGATACAGATGCATTCGGACGATGAAGACAAAACAGCCTTTTACACGTCCGAAGGAATCTACTGTTACAAAAAGATGCCCTTTGGTCTAAAAAATGTTGGAGCAACATATCAAAGACTGGTGGACAAGGCTTTTGGGAGGCAGATCGGAAGAAATTTGGAGGCTTACGTAGATGACATGGTCATTAAAAGCCGAAGTGAGGAAGATATGCTCCTAGACATTGAAGAAACTTTCAAAACCCTCCGGACCATCAATATGAAATTGAACCCAAAAAAGTGTTCTTTTGGGGTGGAAGAGGGTCAGTTTTTGGGACACATAATTACAAAAGAAGGATTCAAAGGAGATCCAGAAAAAATCAAAGACATTCAAAACATGAAGCCACCGCAGGCTCTCAAAGAAGTTCAAAGTCTCAATGGCAAGCTCGCAGCCCTTCATCGATTTTTATCCAAGTCAGCAGACAGATCCCTCCTTTCTTCAACACCTTGAAAGGTTATCTGGAGAAACAACATTTCAGATGGACAGAAGAGGCCCAAAAAGCCTTCACGGAGCTAAAAAACTATTTATGCCAACTGCCAACAATGACGGCTCCGGTACCAGGTGAAACCCTCCAGATGTACTTAGCAGCATCAGGTGAAACCATAAGCGCAGTATTGATAGCAAGCAGAAAAGGAGTGCAACAGCCGATATACTATGTCAGCAGAATCTTGCAGGCTCCGGAAACGAGGTACCCAGAAATTGAAAAACTAACTCTTGCTTTAGTTCATGCAGCTAGGAGGCTCCGACGATATTTCCAGGCACACCCTACCCAGGTCCTGACAGACAAGCCGATCAAGCAAGTCTTAACCAGGCCGAAGGTCTCTGGAAGATTAGCAAAATGGGCAATTGAACTCGGAGAGCACGAAATTGAATTCAAACCTAGAAGTTCAATCAAGGAGCAAATACTAGCAGATTTTCTTGCAAAGGTCCCACTAGCGGAACCAAAAAGCAAAAGAAAGGCAGCAGGTAGTGTGAAGCTGGAAGAGTCGGAAGTGAATAATATTCCGGAGACATGGAAACTTTTTACAGACGGAGCCTCTAGTGCGGACGGCTCCGGAGCAGGCCTTATTTTGACAAGCCCAGAAGGTCAAGAATTTACTTATGCTTTACGATTCGACTTCAAGGCATCGAACAATGCCGCAGAGTATGAAGCACTACTAGCAGGCCTGCGAATCGCAAATCAAATGAAAGTAGATCACATCCATGTTTGTGTAGATTCTCAAATAGTAGCTTTTCAAGTAGATGGGACGTATGAAGCAAAGGAGCCAGCAATGAAGAAATACTTAGAAAAAGTTAGACAAATAAGGCAAAAATTTAAAAGCTTCCGGATACAAAATGTGAGTCGGAGCCGAAACAAAATAGCAGATGCTCTGAGCAAGCTGGCCTCCACCTCTTTCGCTCATCTAACTAAAGAAGTCCTTGTTGAAACATTGCAAAAAAGCTCTATTGAAGAAGAGATTGTTGTGGCACCTGTGGAAGAAGAAGGACAAACTTGGATGACACCAATCATAGAATACTTGACAAGTGGACTGCTGCCTGCAAACAAAGAAGTGGCAAGAAAGATCAGGATTAAGGCTCCGCAATACACCCTCCGAGATGAAGGCCTCTACAGAAAATCTTACTTGGGACCATCGTTAAGATGTGTTGGCCCAAATAAAGCAAAGGAAGTTATTCAAGAAATACATCAAGGATGTTGCGGAGCCCACGCCGCACCCAGGACGGTGATAGCTAAAATCACCAAAATGGGGTATTATTGGCCGTCCATGTATAATGATACTTTGAAAGAAATCCAAGCTTGTGATTCATGCCAAGTCCATGCAGTCGTGCCGGAGGCTCCCAAAAAGGAGCTAATACCAGTTACAGCAGCATGGCCTTTTTCAAAATGGGGCAATTGACATTGTCGGACCTTTCCCTCAGGCTCCGGGTCGTGTTAAGTTTTTGGTTGTAGCCGTAGATTACTTCACAAAATGGATCGAAGCCAAACCTTTGGCCACCATTTCAGAAAAACAGATGGAAAAGTTCGTATGGGAGCAAGTAGTGACAAGATTCAGAATCCCACAAATCATAGTCAGCGATAATGGAAAGCAATTCAGCGAAGGAATTTTCCCTCAATTCTGAAACAACTTGGAAATTCAACAACGATTTACGTCCGTAGACCATCCGCAGGCTAACAGACAAGTGGAAGCAATGAAAAAGCAGGTTATGCAAGGAATTAAGACAAGGCTAGGAAGATGCCAGAATGGATGGCTAGATGAGCTCCATCAAGTCCTATGGGCTTTGCGAACAACTCCAAAAACAAGCAATGGAGAAACACCATTCAGTCTTGTGTACGGCTCCGAAGCCATGATCCCAGCCGAAGCAAGTGTGCCAACTATCCGCAGGTCCAACACAGAGGCTGAAAATGAAGAGCAGCTCCGACAAAATTTAGAGCTACTTGAAGAAAGAAGAGAAGTAGCCTCCATCAGAGAAGCAACACACAAAAGGCAGATGAAGAAGTTTTATGACCAAAGGATCAAGAAAGAAACTTTCCTGCCTGGAGACTACGTCTTCAGGAACAATGATGCAAGCAAAGCATAGAAAATTGGAAAACTGGGACCCCAATGGGAAGGCCCATACCAAGTAACAGAGGCTTGCGGCAATGGATCCTACAAGTTGGCCACACTTCAAGGAGAAAACCTCCCTCGAACTTGGAATGGATCATAACTAAAAAAGTGTTATATGTAAATCTTTTCTATCTATCTTGTCAATGAGGCTATGCCCTCCTATCATGTAAAAAAGGCCACGGCCAAGTGAAATTATTTAATCAAAACGCAGCTTACGGCCATCCGGAGCCTAAGCAACGCGATATTTTGAAAATTATGACAAGTGCAAATGACAAAGTTTTCACAAAGTAATCGCAGCTTACGGCCAACCGGAGCCTAAGCAACGCAACACTTGTGAAATTTATTTCCTTGGAAAAAAAAATTTCTAACTAATAAAAGCATTGTGTAAATAAGAATATGCTACGGCTGGCCCTCGCCTCCGCAAGCAGACGCGTAGGCTCGCAACCTTGCGTCGCAAGACCCTAATAGTCTTGCAAGATATAGATGGAAGCATACTTTCCTAAGTACAAAGCCCAAAACACCTTGGCAATTGCGTAAGCCCAAGACTTGGCAAAAATTAATTCTTTCCTTCATAAAAATAAAGCAAAAAAGGAGTGCGTACATAAAAGAATCCTTACCAATAGGCTACGCCAACAATACGAGGTTACGCCAAAAATGCTAAACAGCCTTGCCAATAGGCTATGCCAACAATACTTAAAGCATGCAACAACAAAAAATGCATAGTAACAAAATACTAGCAAGTAAGAATAGCAGAAATAAACATGCATACCAGCAAACAAATATTGTCTTGACCACAGCTCATCACCATCTAGCGTGTAACCCATAATAGATAAAGAAGTAAAGGAGATAAATTGTACAATCCAACAAAGGCTTTACAGACCAAATATTAAATAAATTGTTCAGGAATGGCAAAGTATCCAACACATAACTCTCAAGAGTTATGAACAACAGATGCCGAATGAGCAGCTGAGGATGTGGTCGCTTGAACTGAGACGGAAGCGTCGGAAGCTCCAGCAGGCTTAATAGCAAGTATATCCGCAGCCGGGAGATCGGGGTTGGAAGCAATCTGATCCAAGTAGTCATATTTCATTTCCGCAAACTGTTTTGCTGCTTCCGTCAAGGCTACGAAGGCTCCCCTTTGATACCCAGGAATCTGCGTAACGTCCAATTCCGGGGCATGCGCCTTCACCTTTATCAAACCTTTATTGAAGCTAACAGTCAATGCGCAAGTTTGAACCGCCCCCGTCTCCTTAGCAAATTCGGAACTTGATCGGAGCCTATCAAAAATCAATGGAATGCCCCGAATCAAATCCGCTCTATCCGACGTCAACCTCTCAACATCTTCCCCCAACTCTTGCACTTTACTTTGTAAATCCCTCTCCCTAGCTTTATGCTCATCGATTTCCAGCCCAAGCTGCTCAATTTTGGCTTTCTCCTCATACAGCTCATCATCCACTTTCTCCTACTCCAAAGTTACCTCCTCAAGCTTCTTCCGGAGTACGGACACCTCTTGCTCCGCCATCTCCGCCAGTTGTGTTTTACATCTTAAATAATCTTCTCAAAAATTGTTTATTCACTCTTTTCTGTTATGTTTTTAGAAATCTGAGCCATAATATCCAACCTTAGAAGTGTCTAAATTATGTAAGCTTCTTGAATTGACTTTTACTTCATAGTAAGATTTGTGATTTTTACAAAATTTCAGCAAGTACTTCAGTTTACATGTTTTGGCCTAAAGTGTTACCCCAATGTCCACTTTCTATTCTTAAACAATATGCTGTTTAAAACATATTGTAAGTTGCGACTATTTTCATACTTCATCTACCCATATCGACCTGTTACAACAGGCATAACAAAATCTTATAAAATACAATTTAGTCATATAAGATCCCTTTTTTGGAGAATACCACATACAGCAACATTGTAGTGTAAGTATGTGGCTATCCTATATGATGCATATTTCATCTACCCATATCGACCCGTAACAACAGATATATGATAATCTCTCGAATTAAATGTATATAAATGGTTAACGTTGCAAGCTTTAAGCACGCTGATCAGATTTGTAATTTATCTTCAGCTTCTGATTTACCTTCAGGTCACTACATACTGCTTGGTGGCTTTGGCTTTGTAGACGAGAACCATCTCAAATCCATCTCGGCGAACATACCGTGTTCTTGCGGTACCATGTTGCCTTTAATTTCTTTGCACGGATGTAAAAGTCGCTGATGAATCAAACCTTTTCTTTCTTTAAGTAGTGATACAAGTGATTTCTTTGGACAATATAGTTGGGTCACTTCGGAAATAGTTTGTAGAAAGCCAAAAAAATTTTAGTGAGTTCATGGATTTTTTTCTTTGTGATGTGTTTAACTAGGATGCTTAGATTTTTCTATCGTCAGTTTCAGACTCTTTTCTTAGAACAATCGATAAAATTTCATATTATTTTTAGTGTGATGTCAATTTATTTTACCATGTCTTTTGTTTTTACATTCACGCAACCTAAAACGAACCGCCACATTTAACGACCGCTTTTTAACGGGTTCCGCTGCAACGCGCGGGCACCAGGCTAGTACTATATTATAAAAAGAATAGCATTTTATTTTTGGAAGTGTTGAAAAAATGTAATATTTTCTGTAACACCCCGAACTAGAGCCCGAAATGTCACGGAAATTATATAGCACACAGTGGAATTATCGTAGAACATAAACTACATGAAAATAAAGGATCCAGTGAACCCAAACGACAATTAAGGGTACGAGATGCAAAGTAAACAAGAAGTCAACAAAAGAGATTCAAGACAAGCCAAATACAACTAAGTTCGTAAGATTCTGAGCATAAACCCTAAATGGACTAACGGATCACAGATCCATGAGAGTCCCAGTCCAAGCCCTAGCAGAAGCAACAAGTAGTCATCAAGTCTCCAATTTCACACGAATACCTGAAAAGTGCACTAAACAAAGTCAACACTAGGTTGGTGAGTTCGTAGTAATGGATCACAAGGAACCATCGCCAAATAATCACAATATGAACAAGATAATGGCAAGTAATAACTTACATGTAGTCCTTACACAACCAAGACACGTAATATAGGTTTGCTCATGGCAACACCTCATCACACACCAATAATCATACAAGTAACTATACCAGATAGTTAGAAAACATATAATGAATATGTACAAGTGATATCAATACAAGAGTGTACCAAACGCGTGTCAATGTTAAGGAATAGGCTAAATGCATGCGAATATCAAGAGTGTAATCATATGCGTGTAATGAGTATGCACAGGAGATGTCATTATCAATATATGTGTCCTATGCATATCAATGTCATAATGCATATCATAAGTGTGACCATCAAGTCAACAATTCAACGATACTCACATGTCATCACAATGAACAATGTGGCATCTCAAAATCATCGGTGTATATATGTCTATATACCCGGAGTCATGTACTTCTCATCAATTCAACACAAGTGTATACATCTATACACTTGGATGTACTTATCCATCTCACCAATATCCATATCATCACATATGCGTGTTTACCTCAATCACAATTCCATCAATCATCAACCACCAAACCAACCAAAACTATACGTACATACACTTGGGAGGATTCTACTTTCAATGAGTCCTAGATGCTTATATATAGGGTCACCCGCAGCCTTCCCACCACATCTAAAACCCTTTGAAGGCATAACCGACTTCCATGTATGTACGACTATCCTAAATAAATTACAATATCACAATCATATGTGTAAACCATCAAACAATCAATCAAAACTATCCACCAATCAAAACCATAACTCAAATCAAACATCCAATCACACAATATATGATCTTAAACGAACGCATAGCAAATCAAATAACCAATCAACCATCAATAAGTCAAACAAACAATCGAACACGCATGTGTGCACTTTCCAGCCCGAATCTCAATTGAGTGGGGAGCTACGGAACTCACCTTGATCGGAAAAAGAAGTTAATATCGAGCTATAATGAGATTATGAACGTTCAATGACCGCCACGTGTCCACAACCTATCATTATATACAATATACATAATTATTACCAACCATGAAACCCTAGCTAGGTTTTATGTACAACTTGTGGCTTTAAAAGTCTCCCGAGGCCCGACATAGTCGTTAGTGAAGCCGAGTAATAGCTTAGAACGAGTCATGATTGTCAAAAAGGTTGCTCAAGTTCACAATTTGTAATTATGTTTTCATATATATACATTATTAATTTGTCTCGGCTCTAAATGAGCTTTAGGAAAGAGCCACCACTTTGCACGACCCATGTGACCCGCTCACGACACACTAGGAGCTAAAAAAGGGGTCAATTGAAAGCTCGATTTGATCCAAGTATAAAGAAAAGGAAGCTGGAACGAAACTGGAAGATCTGAGCCACCGTCTTGGACGGTGGCACCACCGTCTTGGACGGTGGTCCAGAAAGTGTTTACGGTCAGAAACGGTAGGCACACGGTGCTATGCTCTGTTTTACGGTGGAAAAGGAGTCAAACGGTGAAACTAGAAATTCCAGACCACCGTCCCAGACGGTGGTCTCACCGTATGAAATGGTGGGGTGGCATCTGGGCGAGCAGCAGCATGAAAGGGTCAAGAACACGACCCATGAACACCCAAAACCACACTTTTGACTAGCAAATCGGTTTGTATCAGTCCATAACCCATTTTTAACAGTTGGCAAACATATTTAATCATAATTAGACTCAATTCACTTCGAATTAACAACCTAAACATAAAAATTCTTGTTGGAATTCGGTTTTGACCCATTTGAAATCATAAAACCCTAATCCGACCCATTTCAATTTTTAAAGCCAAAATCGACCAAGTGACACATTCATACATGTTTTTGAACATAATTACATGTTTTCCTTTTAACAAATCCGACCCATTTCATCTTTAAGTGTTCCAATTCGTTTATGACCTAAAATAAGTCAAATAAACCCTAATTTGACATTCAATCCGATTTTGGACAAAAATCTCTTAGGTTTGACTTGGAAACAAGTTAATAAATGTAAAATGATTAATTTGAGTGAAGTTTTACTTACCACAATTCACCAAAAGTTCTTGAATCCGAAAATTGACCCGAATTGTTTATTTCTTGCAATGTGAACTTCAAACTTTTGATATAATGAAGATGAGATGATGGTGAAGCTTAATCTTGCATAAATTTGACTTGAACAACCATAAATGAGGATGAATTAAATGAGAGAGAGAGTTTATGTGTGTGTGTGTTTCTTGCAAGAGAACTAGAGAGAGAGAGAGAGTGTAATGAATGAATGGATGAAAGAGTGGATAAGGTGGGGGATAGGGTTGGGTCATTGAGATGGGTCATGGGTTGTAGGTTGACCCATGGGTTGACCCGTCACATTAAATAAGTATGTTAGTCAAATTACACATAAAGTCAAACGGTCAAATATTCCGGTTGTTACATCATTCCCCCGTTAAAAGAATTTCGTCCCGAAATTCAACAAAACCTTAATTACTAAGAAATGCGGGTTCCTAGGTCTCACATGGTCCTTTCGCCCTCGAGTGAACTCATTTTCCCGCTTCTAGCGTGTCGTCTAATCTTTGAAATCCGTGTAGCGTTTGTTTTTTTTTAAGTTTCTTGACCTCACTATCTAAAGTTCTACTAGTTCTCCAATAAGGTTAGGTTTTTTTGTCGACTTGCATCTTATGTATTTTATAATTATGAAATACCGTAAGCTTTTTAGGAAACTTCAATGGTCTACACTTCGCCTTGGCGTACCTCTATCATCATTCGTGGGTTAGCTGAAATCCTTTGTCGTTTTAATTTACTATCTCCGACCCAAGCTAGGGGAGAACAACGCTTTCTACCATAAGGTGCCCTAACGGGTGTCACTTTATTACCCATATAAATAATATTATTGTACGAGAGTTAAATCAATGGTAAATGACCTTCCTAACTATCACCGAAGTCGTAAGCACATGTTCTCAACTTGTACTCTAGCGTTTGTAGCGTTCTTTCACCTTGTCCATTCGTTCGAGGATAGAGTATCGTACTCATATCAAATCGAGTACCCATTACTTGTTGAAAGGCTCTCTAAAAATTGAGTCATCCCGGGTAACTCTATCGGAGGTGATAGAAACCGGAACTCCATGAATAGACACCACCTCTTTAAGGTATCACCGAGCCATGGTGTCAAACTAATCGGTTTCACGGATGGCCAAAAGGTGAGCCAACTCCGTTAACCGATTTCACAATCACCCAACTCAAATCACAACCCTTTCTTGTCTTCGGTAACTTCGTATTGAAGTTCATTGCGATTCTTTCCCATTTCCAATCCAACTTCACCTGTTGCACCAACAATCCGGGTAACTACTTACGATCGGCCTCAATTTTGTAAGCAAGTGAGACACTCACTCACATATTTGGCCACATCTTGCTTCATGCCCGGCTTCCAGTAAACTTCTTTAAATTGAAACACATCTTATCCGACCCAAGATGGACCGAATAAGCTAAATTTTGGCCTTCATCCACAAGAGATGTTTTTAGACTGCCCAGAAATGGAAACCCAAAGCCCCTCAACTAAATATGGTCCATTTTCTTCCTTACGGACAAATTATTGTCTCCCGTCGTCCAATTCTTCACTACCAAAATCTCTCCGGTGGGGGTAGTTTGCATTTGAGTTTCAATTGATCCGTCACAAATGTCTTGTCCTACTGTGAGGGTCATTACTCTTGCTCGCCTCGGCTTGACCCTCTCTTTCCTACTCAAGGGTAAGGCAGTAGCATCTGATGAAGCCCAGCCGGCCACTGATGTACCAATGCTGGAAACTGCCAATGCTGACATTCTTCCTCCAGTTTCTGAAGGTGTTAGCAAATAACTGGCTAGACTTGGTAATCAAATAAAAGAAAAAAAAGAAAATGAAACAAGCCAACCAAGTTGAAGCCAGAGAGCATCTTGCAAAATTAAGATTGCTTGATATTAGTGATGCTCATTTATTGGGAATCACTAAGGAGGAGTATGCCAGAATAAATAATGATCCCAGGATAGTTGACATGTTGAAAGAAATGCTTGATGTTG
>CM067174.1:28253139-28447866 GCA_034093135.1 Erigeron breviscapus
CACATCTAGATAGCTCAACCACCACCTCCCTCATCCAAGCTCCAAAGAGTACATGATCAAGATGTTGTTTCCACATTGTTGGTGATTTTATCTAATAAATACTCAAGGCCAAATCATCATCTTAACTACATTGGTACTAATACTACTACTACTACAGAAACTTCTTTTTTTTGTTTTTTATAATTTGTTTGATATACATTTTATTAACTTTACTACGATTCATGAGAGTCAAAGCTTGAGCGTTGTAAAATTTCTAAGGGAAAAGATCACTTAAAAGGAAAAATAGAAGGAAAGAAACTAAAACAAAACATAAAAAGAAAGGTAAATCAGAGTTGAATCCATAACCGGTTAGTTGAAGGTGTAAAGGTGTAAATACTCTCATTATAAAGGTGTAAATACTCTCATTAAACACCACAGGATTAAAGGTGTAAATACTCTCATTATAAATAGATAGTCATTAATCCTAATTTGTGACTAATCTTTCACTAACTTCTCACTTAAATTCATGTGTATCACCTAAATTAAATTCGTGCATAACATCAGCCGAATTTATCATCCCATTATACTACAATCATCTTATTTTGGGAATCCGAAATCAATATCAATCATGCTTAATGCTCTTACAGGTTACACAGGACGATCTGGAATGTCTTATCACTTGAATCGAATCATGTTTATTCCAATAGTAAGGCCATAAATACATTACATATCAGGCTCCTTGCAACATGGTCTTAGATGTGAAGAGTAATACGGGAGGTCTGACCAACCCCATTGTCTTGAACATACGGATTACTCCGGGATTGGCTTGTCATTCCTTAACGACATTGATGTACAGCCGTAAGGTTTGTCCATCTAGTCGGGTGTGACTTATGTCACACTTACAAAAATGTATATGTTATATGAGATGCGTGACTTATGTCACAACTACAAAGATGTTTAGATGTTATATGTGAGATGCAAAAGATGACTAGGCACATTTAGGATGACCCATCCTATATGAAAGATGTGTAATGCAAGATGTGATATAATAGATGTGGTGACTTGTGATGATATGTGCCTTAAAGATGAAATATGACTTTTCTATAATGTTTTAAATGGACAAATGCTTTATAAACTATGTGTATTTATCTTACTTAGCTAATTCGTTAGCTAACACTTGTTTCTTGAAATATGTTGCTCCCTCAGGTTAAGCAGGTTGAGCTAGTGAAAGACTTAGCTTGGTGAGACGGGTAGTTTCTATGAAGAAGACATCTAGTTTCCCGCTTAGTCATTTATGTTAGCCTTATGATGATTGGCTACTTTCAATATGACTTATGTATTGTTTATGATGGCATTTATTGTTGGTGCCAAATCTGGATTATCTTATCCCATTTTAATGATATGAATGTTGTAACACCAATTTTATAAATGAACTATCCGTTAAGGGTTAGTTATGTTTTAAAGATTCTGTTTTTCGTATTTCTAAACGCCGTTAGGCAAAAGCTTTTTAAAATCCAGGTTTTAAAATAACGGGTGTTACAATTATTCAAATACAAACCCCCATCAGTATTTCACGCCGCAGCCTACCAGAGGGTCGCGGAACATGCATACGCATTTTTCCACCCCACAACCTGGTAGAAGACAATCACAAAATACTCCCCATCAAAATGCAAATTACTATCAATCACACATTCCCAACACTACAAGGCACGCTCCGCCACCTCCTGGATGGTTCCCAAGTGAGGAAGATAAACGGAGCCGAGACCCTTTGTGCAATGGATCAAAGACTATCCACTGCCGGAGGGAGGCTTGCCAAAGGGGATAGAAATGTATGATGGAAAGGATGATCCGGACAACCATTTGAAACACTTTAATGGGATGATCCGGATGCAGAGGTGGAACGTTCCGATAGCTTGCCATATGTTCGCTCTCACATTGAAAGACTTGGCACGCGCTTGGTTGGATGCGCAGCCAATGGGAAGCATTACAAACTTTGAAGATCTAAAAACGAAGTTTCGCTCACATTTCAGTCAACAAAGAAAGTACAAGAAAATTCATTTGGAAGCCCATAATATCAAACGGAGAGAAAATTAAAGCGTCCGCCAGTTTATAACCCGCTACACTGACGAGACATCACTAATGAAAGGTCTCAGTGAAAATCAAAAAATATCTGGTTTTGTCCATGGGCTACGGTTCCAGCCCATAGTGGAATTCATTTCCACAGATTTGCCACAATAGTATACAGTTTAATGGACAAGACTTATACGTTTCTAGTGGGAAAAGAGACAGCGGGCGGAGTCACAGGTCCAGGCTACAGAAAGGATCTCGATAGAAACAGAAGAAATCGGAACTTTCAACATGAAAGGTTCCGGACAGCACCATTCAATAGATCACAAGGAGGAGCCTCCGGAAGCCACTCTACTCTCTAACATCCCCCAAAGAATTCTCGTGACATTTTAGCAACGGAGAAGGCTTCGATAAAGGGAGGACTCCGGAACAAAGACATGACCAAATATTGTGAATTTCACAATCGCTATGGCCATGAGACGAATGAATGCAAAGTTTTCAAGAACAAGGTAGAAGAAGCCATGAAGTCAGGAAAATATTCAATGCTACTGAAGGGCATCAAGGAGCCAGGACCAAGGCAAAACAATGGCAAAAACCCAGTGATCGAAGCTCCAGATGCAAAAGTGGAGCCACTGGAAGACATTATTGCAGCAGTTATCCCGAAGCGTAACAATGCCAGAAAGACCACCAGCAAGGGCCGAAGCCTGGAAGAAGGTAGCCATAAGTTTCCCTCCGGTTGAAGACGAAGAAGCATCGGAGGCACCAATCATAATTGGAGCCATCATAGGGAATCAACCAGTGAAACGAATTCATTTGGATACCGGAAGCGGATGCGAGATTATGTATGAACACAGTTTTTTGAAACTAAAGGCAACACTAAGAAAAACAAGAAAAGATAACATAAGTCCTCTAGTAGGCTTTTCAGGAGAAAGAACTTGGTCACTGGGAGAGGTTGTATTGAATGTTACCGTAGGAACGGCTCCGCGAACATGAACGGAGGCTTTGACGTTTGTGATTGTAAGGGCAGAATCCCCATATAACGTCATACTTGGTCGTTCAGCAATGAGAAAAATGGGTATGGTGCCATCCCCAGTTCATGCAGTCGTAAAGTTCCCAACTCCAAGGGGGGTAGGCTTTGTAAAAACCGAACGCCGGCCGGAGGTACAATGCGCTCAAGTTAGGGATCCGGAGATCGGAGAGTGTTCAAGCAAGAATGAAAATGTTGAAGTAGAAACAGAAAAGTTGTTTATCAATAACAAATTTCCGGATCAACACATACTCATCGACAAGCAACTACCGACCGAGTACAAAAGAAAATTGAAAGATGTTTTAGACAGAAACAAAGATGTATTTGCTTGGACGCCTGCGGACATGACGGGCGTCCCCAGAGAGTTGAAGATAAATGGTGAAACTTTTGACACACAACATTATTTGAATACAAGACCCCATCTGGAGCCTATCAAGCAAAAGCGCCGAAGCCTAGCTCCAGACCGGAGCAAGGCTGCGAAAGAACAAGTGGAAGATTTGGTAAAAGCTGGCATCCTCAGAGAAGTTAAATACCAAAGTTGGGTGGCCAACCCGGTGATGGTGAAAAAGCATGATGGAGGATGGAGAATGTGTGTCGATTTCACTGATATCAACAAAGCGTGCCCTAAGGACTGTTATCCTCTGCCGGAGATTGATTGGAAGATCGAATCACTTGTAGTCTTCCGGCTAAAATGTTTTTTAGATGCTTACAAATGTTACCATCAGATACAGATGCATTCGGACGATGAAGACAAAACAGCCTTTTACACGTCCGAAGGAATCTACTGTTACAAAAAGATGCCCTTTGGTCTAAAAAATGTTGGAGCAACATATCAAAGACTGGTGGACAAGGCTTTTGGGAGGCAGATCGGAAGAAATTTGGAGGCTTACGTAGATGACATGGTCATTAAAAGCCGAAGTGAGGAAGATATGCTCCTAGACATTGAAGAAACTTTCAAAACCCTCCGGACCATCAATATGAAATTGAACCCAAAAAAGTGTTCTTTTGGGGTGGAAGAGGGTCAGTTTTTGGGACACATAATTACAAAAGAAGGATTCAGAGCAGATCCAGAAAAAATCAAAGATATTCAAAGCATGAAGCCACCGCAGGCTCTCAAAGAAGTTCAAAGTCTCAATGGCAAGCTCGCAGCCCTTCATCGATTTTTATCCAAGTCAGCAGACAGATCCCTCCTTTCTTCAACACCTTGAAAGGTTATCTGGAGAAACAACATTTCAGATGGACAGAAGAGGCCCAAAAAGCCTTCACGGAGCTAAAAAACTATTTATGCCAACTGCCAACAATGACGGCTCCGGTACCAGGTGAAACCCTCCAGATGTACTTAGCAGCATCCGGTGAAACCATAAGCGCAGTATTGATAGCAAGCAGAAAATGAGTGCAACAGTCGATATACTATGTCAGCAGAGTTTTGCAAGCTCCGGAAACGAGGTACCCAGAAATTGAAAAGCTAACTCTTGCTTTAGTTCATGCAGCTAGGAGGCTCCGACGATATTTCCAGGCACACCCTATCCAGGTCCTGACAGACAAGCCGATCAAGCAAGTCTTAACCAGGCCGAAGGTCTCTGGAAGATTAGCAAAATGGGCAATTGAACTCGGAGAGCACGAAATTGAATTCAAACCTAGAAGTTCAATCAAGGAGCAAATACTAGCAGATTTTCTTGCAAAGGTCCCACTAGCGGAACCAAAAAGCAAAAGAAAGGCAGCAGGTAGTGTGAAGCTGGAAGAGTCGGAAGTGAATAATATTCCGGAGACATGGAAACTTTTTACAGACGGAGCCTCTAGTGCGGACGGCTCCGGAGCAGGCCTTATTTTGACAAGCCCAGAAGGTCAAGAATTTACTTATGCTTTACGATTCGACTTCAAGGCATCGAACAATGCCGCAGAGTATGAAGCACTACTAGCAGGCCTGCGAATCGCAAATCAAATGAAAGTAGATCACATCCATGTTTGTGTAGATTCTCAAATAGTAGCTTTTCAAGTAGATGGGACGTATGAAGCAAAGGAGCCAGCAATGAAGAAATACTTAGAAAAAGTTAGACAAATAAGGCAAAAATTTAAAAGCTTCCGGATACAAAATGTGAGTCGGAGCCGAAACAAAATAGCAGATGCTCTGAGCAAGCTGGCCTCCACCTCTTTCGCTCATCTAACTAAAGAAGTCCTTGTTGGAACATTGCAAAAAAGCTCTATTGAAGAAGAGATTGTTGTGGCACCTGTGGAAGAAGAAGGACAAACTTGGATGACACCAATCATAGAATACTTGACAAGTGGACTGCTGCCTGCAAACAAAGAAGTGGCAAGAAAGATCAGGATTAAGGCTCCGCAATACACCCTCCGAGATGAAGGCCTCTACAGAAAATCTTACTTGGGACCATCGTTAAGATGTGTTGGCCCAAATAAAGCAAAGGAAGTTATTCAAGAAATACATCAAGGATGTTGCGGAGCCCACGCCGCACCCAGGACGGTGATAGCTAAAATCACCAAAATGGGGTATTATTGGCCGTCCATGTATAATGATACTTTGAAAGAAATCCAAGCTTGTGATTCATGCCAAGTCCATGCAGTCGTGCCGGAGGCTCCCAAAAAGGAGCTAATACCAGTTACAGCAGCATGGCCTTTTTCAAAATGGGAAATTGACATTGTCGGACCTTTCCCTCAGGCTCCGGGTCGTGTTAAGTTTTTGGTTGTAGCCGTAGATTACTTCACAAAATGGATCGAAGCCAAACCTTTGGCCACCATTTCAGAAAAACAGATGGAAAAGTTCGTATGGGAGCAAGTAGTGACAAGATTCAGAATCCCACAAATCATAGTCAGCGATAATGGAAAGCAATTCAGCGAAGGAATTTTCCCTCAATTCTGAAACAACTTGGAAATTCAACAACGATTTACGTCCGTAGACCATCCGCAGGCTAACAGACAAGTGGAAGCAATGAAAAAGCAGGTTATGCAAGGAATTAAGACAAGGCTAGGAAGATGCCAGAATGGATGGCTAGATGAGCTCCATCAAGTCCTATGGGCTTTGCGAACAACTCCAAAAACAAGCAATGGAGAAACACCATTCAGTCTTGTGTACGGCTCCGAAGCCATGATCCCAGCCGAAGCAAGTGTGCCAACTATCCGCAGGTCCAACACAGAGGCTGAAAATGAAGAGCAGCTCCGACAAAATTTAGAGCTACTTGAAGAAAGAAGAGAAGTAGCCTCCATCAGAGAAGCAACACACAAAAGGCAGATGAAGAAGTTTTATGACCAAAGGATCAAGAAAGAAACTTTCCTGCCTGGAGACTACGTCTTCAGGAACAATGATGCAAGCAAAGCATAGAAAATTGGAAAACTGGGACCCCAATGGGAAGGCCCATACCAAGTAACAGAGGCTTGCGGCAATGGATCCTACAAGTTGGCCACACTTCAAGGAGAAAACCTCCCTCGAACTTGGAATGGATCATAACTAAAAAAGTGTTATATGTAAATCTTTTCTATCTATCTTGTCAATGAGGCTATGCCCTCCTATCATGTAAAAAAGGCCACGGCCAAGTGAAATTATTTAATCAAAACGCAGCTTACGGCCATCCGGAGCCTAAGCAACGCGATATTTTGAAAATTATGACAAGTGCAAATGACAAAGTTTTCACAAAGTAATCGCAGCTTACGGCCAACCGGAGCCTAAGCAACGCAACACTTGTGAAATTTATTTCCTTGGAAAAAAAAATTTCTAACTAATAAAAGCATTGTGTAAATAAGAATATGCTACGGCTGGCCCTCGCCTCCGCAAGCAGACGCGTAGGCTCGCAACCTTGCGTCGCAAGACCCTAATAGTCTTGCAAGATATAGATGGAAGCATACTTTCCTAAGTACAAAGCCCAAAACACCTTGGCAATTGCGTAAGCCCAAGACTTGGCAAAAATTAATTCTTTCCTTCATAAAAATAAAGCAAAAAAGGAGTGCGTACATAAAAGAATCCTTACCAATAGGCTACGCCAACAATACGAGGTTACGCCAAAAATGCTAAACAGCCTTGCCAATAGGCTATGCCAACAATACTTAAAGCATGCAACAACAAAAAATGCATAGTAACAAAATACTAGCAAGTAAGAATAGCAGAAATAAACATGCATACCAGCAAACAAATATTGTCTTGACCACAGCTCATCACCATCTAGCGTGTAACCCATAATAGATAAAGAAGTAAAGGAGATAAATTGTACAATCCAACAAAGGCTTTACAGACCAAATATTAAATAAATTGTTCAGGAATGGCAAAGTATCCAACACATAACTCTCAAGAGTTATGAACAACAGATGCCGAATGAGCAGCTGAGGATGTGGTCGCTTGAACTGAGACGGAAGCGTCGGAAGCTCCAGCAGGCTTAATAGCAAGTATATCCGCAGCCGGGAGATCGGGGTTGGAAGCAATCTGATCCAAGTAGTCATATTTCATTTCCGCAAACTGTTTTGCTGCTTCCGTCAAGGCTACGAAGGCTCCCCTTTGATACCCAGGAATCTGCGTAACGTCCAATTCCGGGGCATGCGCCTTCACCTTTATCAAACCTTTATTGAAGCTAACAGTCAATGCGCAAGTTTGAACCGCCCCCGTCTCCTTAGCAAATTCGGAACTTGATCGGAGCCTATCAAAAATCAATGGAATGCCCCGAATCAAATCCGCTCTATCCGACGTCAACCTCTCAACATCTTCCCCCAACTCTTGCACTTTACTTTGTAAATCCCTCTCCCTAGCTTTATGCTCATCGATTTCCAGCCCAAGCTGCTCAATTTTGGCTTTCTCCTCATACAGCTCATCATCCACTTTCTCCTACTCCAAAGTTACCTCCTCAAGCTTCTTCCGGAGTACGGACACCTCTTGCTCCGCCATCTCCGCCAGTTGTGTTTTACATCTTAAATAATCTTCTCAAAAATTGTTTATTCACTCTTTTCTGTTATGTTTTTAGAAATCTGAGCCATAATATCCAACCTTAGAAGTGTCTAAATTATGTAAGCTTCTTGAATTGACTTTTACTTCATAGTAAGATTTGTGATTTTTACAAAATTTCAGCAAGTACTTCAGTTTACATGTTTTGGCCTAAAGTGTTACCCCAATGTCCACTTTCTATTCTTAAACAATATGCTGTTTAAAACATATTGTAAGTTGCGACTATTTTCATACTTCATCTACCCATATCGACCTGTTACAACAGGCATAACAAAATCTTATAAAATACAATTTAGTCATATAAGATCCCTTTTTTGGAGAATACCACATACAGCAACATTGTAGTGTAAGTATGTGGCTATCCTATATGATGCATATTTCATCTACCCATATCGACCCGTAACAACAGATATATGATAATCTCTCGAATTAAATGTATATAAATGGTTAACGTTGCAAGCTTTAAGCACGCTGATCAGATTTGTAATTTATCTTCAGCTTCTGATTTACCTTCAGGTCACTACATACTGCTTGGTGGCTTTGGCTTTGTAGACGAGAACCATCTCAAATCCATCTCGGCGAACATACCGTGTTCTTGCGGTACCATGTTGCCTTTAATTTCTTTGCACGGATGTAAAAGTCGCTGATGAATCAAACCTTTTCTTTCTTTAAGTAGTGATACAAGTGATTTCTTTGGACAATATAGTTGGGTCACTTCGGAAATAGTTTGTAGAAAGCCAAAAAAATTTTAGTGAGTTCATGGATTTTTTTCTTTGTGATGTGTTTAACTAGGATGCTTAGATTTTTCTATCGTCAGTTTCAGACTCTTTTCTTAGAACAATCGATAAAATTTCATATTATTTTTAGTGTGATGTCAATTTATTTTACCATGTCTTTTGTTTTTACATTCACGCAACCTAAAACGAACCGCCACATTTAACGACCGCTTTTTAACGGGTTCCGCTGCAACGCGCGGGCACCAGGCTATTATAAAAAGAATAGCATTTTATTTTTGGAAGTGTTGAAAAAATGTAATATTTTCTGTAACACCCCGAACTAGAGCCCGAAATGTCACGGAAACTATATAGCACACAGTGGAATTATCGTAGAACATAAACTACATGAAAATAAAGGATCCAGTGAACCCAAACGACAATTAAGGGTACGAGATGCAAAGTAAACAAGAAGTCAACAAAAGAGATTCAAGACAAGCCAAATACAACTAAGTTCGTAAGATTCTGAGCATAAACCCTAAATGGACTAACGGATCACAGATCCATGAGAGTCCCAGTCCAAGCCCTAGCAGAAGCAACAAGTAGTCATCAAGTCTCCAATTTCACACGAATACCTGAAAAGTGCACTAAACAAAGTCAACACTAGGTTGGTGAGTTCGTAGTAATGGATCACAAGGAACCATCGCCAAATAATCACAATATGAACAAGATAATGGCAAGTAATAACTTACATGTAGTCCTTACACAACCAAGACACGTAATATAGGTTTGCTCATGGCAACACCTCATCACACACCAATAATCATACAAGTAACTATACCAGATAGTTAGAAAACATATAATGAATATGTACAAGTGATATCAATACAAGAGTGTACCAAACGCGTGTCAATGTTAAGGAATAGGCTAAATGCATGCGAATATCAAGAGTGTAATCATATGCGTGTAATGAGTATGCACAGGAGATGTCATTATCAATATATGTGTCCTATGCATATCAATGTCATAATGCATATCATAAGTGTGACCATCAAGTCAACAATTCAACGATACTCACATGTCATCACAATGAACAATGTGGCATCTCAAAATCATCGGTGTATATATGTCTATATACCCGGAGTCATGTACTTCTCATCAATTCAACACAAGTGTATACATCTATACACTTGGATGTACTTATCCATCTCACCAATATCCATATCATCACATATGCGTGTTTACCTCAATCACAATTCCATCAATCATCAACCACCAAACCAACCAAAACTATACGTACATACACTTGGGAGGATTCTACTTTCAATGAGTCCTAGATGCTTATATATAGGGTCACCCGCAGCCTTCCTACCACATCTAAAACCCTTTGAAGGCATAACCGACTTCCATGTATGTACGACTATCCTAAATAAATTACAATATCACAATCATATGTGTAAACCATCAAACAATCAATCAAAACTATCCACCAATCAAAACCATAACTCAAATCAAACATCCAATCACACAATATATGATCTTAAACGAACGCATAGCAAATCAAATAACCAATCAACCATCAATAAGTCAAACAAACAATCGAACACGCATGTGTGCACTTTCCAGCCCGAATCTCAATTGAGTGGGGAGCTACGGAACTCACCTTGATCGGAAAAAGAAGTTAATATCGAGCTATAATGAGATTATGAACGTTCAATGACTGCCACGTGTCCACAACCTATCATTATATACAATATACATAATTATTACCAACCATGAAACCCTAGCTAGGTTTTATGTACAACTTGTGGCTTTAAAAGTCTCCCGAGGCCCGACATAGTCGTTAGTGAAGCCGAGTAATAGCTTAGAACGAGTCATGATTGTCAAAAAGGTTGCTCAAGTTCACAATTTGTAATTATGTTTTCATATATATACATTATTAATTTGTCTCGGCTCTAAATGAGCTTTAGGAAAGAGCCACCACTTTGCACGACCCATGTGACCCGCTCACGACACACTAGGAGCTAAAAAAGGGGTCAATTGAAAGCTCGATTTGATCCAAGTATAAAGAAAAGGAAGCTGGAACGAAACTGGAAGATCTGAGCCACCGTCTTGGACGGTGGCACCACCGTCTTGGACGGTGGTCCAGAAAGTGTTTACGGTCAGAAACGGTAGGCACACGGTGCTATGCTCTGTTTTACGGTGGAAAAGGAGTCAAACGGTGAAACTAGAAATTCCAGACCACCGTCCCAGACGGTGGTCTCACCGTATGAAATGGTGGGGTGGCATCTGGGCGAGCAGCAGCATGAAAGGGTCAAGAACACGACCCATGAACACCCAAAACCACACTTTTGACTAGCAAATCGGTTTGTATCAGTCCATAACCCATTTTTATCAGTTGGCAAACATATTTAATCATAATTAGACTCAATTCACTTCGAATTAACAACCTAAACATAAAAATTCTTGTTGGAATTCGGTTTTGACCCATTTGAAATCATAAAACCCTAATCCGACCCATTTCAATTTTTAAAGCCAAAATCGACCAAGTGACACATTCATACATGTTTTTGAACATAATTACATGTTTTCCTTTTAACAAATCCGACCCATTTCATCTTTAAGTGTTCCAATTCGTTTATGACCTAAAATAAGTCAAATAAACCCTAATTTGACATTCAATCCGATTTTGGACAAACATCTCTTAGGTTTGACTTGGAAACAAGTTAATAAATGTAAAATGATTAATTTGAGTGAAGTTTTACTTACCACAATTCACCAAAAGTTCTTGAATCCGAAAATTGACCCGAATTGTTTATTTCTTGCAATGTGAACTTCAAACTTTTGATATAATGAAGATGAGATGATGGTGAAGCTTAATCTTGCATAAATTTGACTTGAACAACCATAAATGAGGATGAATTAAATGAGAGAGAGAGTTTATGTGTGTGTGTGTTTCTTGCAAGAGAACTAGAGAGAGAGAGAGAGTGTAATGAATGAATGGATGAAAGAGTGGATAAGGTGGGGGATAGGGTTGGGTCATTGAGATGGGTCATGGGTTGTAGGTTGACCCATGGGTTGACCCGTCACATTAAATAAGTATGTTAGTCAAATTACACATAAAGTCAAACGGTCAAATATTCCGGTTGTTACATCATTCCCCCGTTAAAAGAATTTCGTCCCGAAATTCAACAAAACCTTAATTACTAAGAAATGCGGGTTCCTAGGTCTCACATGGTCCTTTCGCCCTCGAGTGAACTCATTTTCCCGCTTCTAGCGTGTCGTCTAATCTTTGAAATCCGTGTAGCGTTTGTTTTTTTTTAAGTTTCTTGACCTCACTATCTAAAGTTCTACTAGTTCTCCAATAAGGTTAGGTTTTTTTGTCGACTTGCATCTTATGTATTTTATAATTATGAAATACCGTAAGCTTTTTAGGAAACTTCAATGGTCTACACTTCGCCTTGGCGTACCTCTATCATCATTCGTGGGTTAGCTGAAATCCTTTGTCGTTTTAATTTACTACCTCTCGACCCAAGCTAGGGGAGAACAACGCTTTCTACCATAAGGTGCCCTAACGGGTGTCACTTTATTACCCATATAAATAATATTATTGTACGAGAGTTAAATCAATGGTAAATGACCTTCCTAACTATCACCGAAGTCGTAAGCACATGTTCTCAACTTGTACTCTAGCGTTTGTAGCGTTCTTTCACCTTGTCCATTCGTTCGAGGATAGAGTATCGTACTCATATCAAATCGAGTACCCATTACTTGTTGAAAGGCTCTCTAAAAATTGAGTCATCCCGGGTAACTCTATCGGAGGTGATAGAAACCGGAACTCCATGAATAGACACCACCTCTTTAAGGTATCACCGAGCCATGGTGTCAAACTAATCGGTTTCACGGATGGCCAAAAGGTGAGCCAACTCCGTTAACCGATTTCACAATCACCCAACTCAAATCACAACCCTTTCTTGTCTTCGGTAACTTCGTATTGAAGTTCATTGCGATTCTTTCCCATTTCCAATCCAACTTCACCTGTTGCACCAACAATCCGGGTAACTACTTACGATCGGCCTCAATTTTGTAAGCAAGTGAGACACTCACTCACATATTTGGCCACATCTTGCTTCATGCCCGGCTTCCAGTAAACTTCTTTAAATTGAAACACATCTTATCCGACCCAAGATGGACCGAATAAGCTAAATTTTGGCCTTCATCCACAAGAGATGTTTTTAGACTGCCCAGAAATGGAAACCCAAAGCCCCTCAACTAAATATGGTCCATTTTCTTCCTTACGGACAAATTATTGTCTCCCGTCGTCCAATTCTTCACTACCAAAATCTCTCCGGTGGGGGTAGTTTGCATTTGAGTTTCAATTGATCCGTCACAAATGTCTTGTCCTACTGTGAGGGTCATTACTCTTGCTCGCCTCGGCTTGACCCTCTCTTTCCTACTCAACACATTGGCCACAATCTTGGTTCTACCCGAATGGTAACGGGTTCCACAATCATAGCCATTAAAGAGTTTAAATCATCGCCCTTAGTCCCATGTACGACTCACTCTGGTTAAAGGTGTGTCGGAGGCTTTTTGGTGATCGGTATAATTTACACAATATATCTTTGAGTATTTGAAAGGCTCATTCTTGTCTTTTTCCCCATTCAATTTATCTTTTATAAAAACCCGCCAGTCCAAGAATTTGGCGAATCTCGGATGGCGTCTCGGGTCGTCTCCAATTCTTGACCATCTCCATCTTGCTTGGACCCACATGAATATCATCCTTGTTCACCACGTAACCAAGAAAGTGGGCCTCCTCCGACCAAAATTCACATTTAGGGGTTTTAGCATACCACTTCTCCTTTCTAATCAATTCAAGCACGTTGATCGAGTGTTCAATAGGTTCTTTCTTTGGCTTAGAATAAACAAGTACGTCATCAAGGAAGACAAAGACAACTTGTCCAAGTAAGGTCGACACTCCCGGTTCATCAAATCCACGAACATCGTCGGTGCATTAGTCAACCCGAAGGCGTAGTGGTGGATTCAAAATGTCCATACTTTTTATGAAACGTCGTTTTGTGAATGTCATCTTCATGTACCCAGAGTGGGTGATGATCCGATTAAAGATAAATTTGAAGAAATACTTGGCACTTTGTAGTTGATCAAACAAGTCATCTATTCGGGGAAGTGGATACCGGTCCTTTACCGTAAGCTTATCCAACTCCCGGTAGTCAATACACATTCTAGACGACCCATTTCTCTTTTTCACCATAGGATGGGAGGTTCCCACGGCGGTCAGTTAGAACGAATAAAACCCTTCTTCTCGAAGCAACTTGTGTTATGTTTCCAATTCTTGCTTTTCGGTTATGGCATGCCTATAAGGAACTTTAGCTACGGGTGCGGCGTTAGGAAATCAAGAAATACGAAAGTCGAGTTGTCGAGATGGAAGGAAATTACGGTAAGTTATCCGAAAAGATATCGGGAAAGTCGCAATTAATAGTAACGGTCTTTAATTCTACCTTTGAGACGGTAGCACTAAGGACTTAGAGTTAGTGGAATCGGATATCTCGTCTTGGACCCTAAGAATCTTATCGATAAACAAAAACATTTTTAAACAACTCCTTGCCACAATCACTAATCGCATTAATCACCGTTATCCAATCCATGCTTGCAATAATTAACAAGGTTTCCAAATTTCAAGGGAGCATAGGGCCAATAAAGAGTTTGATATCGTTTAAAGTCAAACTATCATTACCAAGCAATTCAACTAGACCCATCTAGCACATCACAATTCATTTAAAGATCGAGTTTCAAATCTAGGCATACGGATAATTGTCAATCAAAGAAGTCAAGTAAAAGGAGTAAGGCTAATATCGGTTCTAAATCAACTAACATCGCGTCGTAATGGTCGGGAGGAAGGAATGTACCTGTCACCGCTTCTGGATCGTCGCGGGCTTCATTAGCATTTTCCACCAAGGCTCGTCCTCGAGGTGGCACTTGACGGCTTTGATAGCTACCGTTTTGGGTAGAAACGACAACTTGAAGTTGATTATGAGAAGCCGCCACTTGGGCTTGTGGTTCAACCCATCTAGAACAAGCATTTCTATAATGGTCGGGGCTACCACACACAAAACAATTACCCCGTTGGCTCCGTGGGTGATTAGCTTGGGGATGGACGGTTTGAAGAGGAACCACATTCAAGGGAGCCACTCTTGGTTCTCTACAATCCTTGACCACATGCCCGAACTTGTTACAATGGTAACATGCCCCACAAGGAATGATAGGAGCGTGATGCCGAGAGCACCTCCTGCACTTAGGTAAAGAACCCAAATACTCTTTCCTTGCCGGCCCAAATGCCGTAAACACTCCTCCCTTCCTAGCATGCTTATTGTCAAACCTACCAACTTTCTTTGTCCCGCTAGGACTCCCCGACTTCCTTCCTCTTGGCTGACGACCTATTCGACACATCATCATCACCCATATTTACCCGAGCTTCATGTGCTTCATTGCTTCCCTGAAGGCTTGATGTGACTTGGGCAACAATAGTAGGTATGGCATTTACTACCGCTTGGGCGATTACGGTTGCCAAATCCGGCTCATTGCTATGGTTAGTCATACTCCTTCTTGATCCCGCCATTTTCTATAAAGCAAGGAACACGTTGACCCGAAAGTTAGCCTCAAAATGCTCACATGTTAGTCACACAAGTAGTTAATGCTCTCATGCCGACATAATATACAAAATTCATATCATTACGCTAAGGCAAGAGTACTAATGTTCTAAGGGGATCGTTATCTATCATGCCATCATGCCAAGTTTACAACAATTGTCTATCATTTTCTCATGCTAAATTCATACTAGTTGTCCATTATCATAACCAGTACTCATGTTCCACACATCACACAAACAAGCAACTAAACAAGCGGTTTAAAGTATAATCCGAATCCGATATGCCCCCTAGTTATTGACCGAGTATGTATACAGGGTGTACCAGCGGCTAACCCTCCACCCAACCAACTCCCATTAAGCATATCGGTTCCTTATTATACTCTAAGCCAAACATGTGCAATCCGTGATGTCATTAACTTGTTATAATACCGGGTGACCATAAAATAGTTGATCAGGCTCTTTTAGGGTTGCCACAATATTATACCATGTTAATGTCATAACTTCATTTTGCCCTAAATCATCAAACTATCATCAAACTCAACAACAATCCAATTCATCTCATCAACAATCAACAATCAAGTCAACATCAATGTATAGGTTAACCATATTGTATTCATCTCAAAACAACACGTTATCCAGTTGCATTCAAGTCATCACATAGTTGGTCTTGTCTACGAACTCACAATGTACACTTTCAGGGTTTCATGTAATTCACGTTGCAAACAAAATTCCTAACCATGCATGCTATATATGAAGAGTTTTAACTTAAGCCGTAGTCTAGGTCAAACCGCCTAATTCTCTACGACCTGCATGGGCCACCATTCTGTAACACCCGAACTAGAGCTCGAAATGTCACGGAAATTATATAGCACACAGTGGAATTATCGTAGAACATAAACTACATGAAAATAAAGGATCCAGTGAACCCAAACGACAATTAAGGGTACGAGATGCAAAGTAAACAAGAAGTCAACAAAAGAGATTCAAGACAAGCCAAATACAACTAAGTTCGTAAGATTCTGAGCATAAACCCTAAATGGACTAACGGATCACGGATCCATGAGAGTCCCGGTCCAAGCCCTAGCAGAAGCAACAAGTAGTCATCAAGTCTCCAATTTCACACGAATACCTGAAAAGTGCACTAAACAAAGTCAACACTAGGTTGGTGAGTTCGTAGTAATGGATCACAAGGAACCATCGCCAAATAATCACAATATGAACAAGATAAAGGCAAGTAATAACTTACATGTAGCCCTTACACAACCAAGACACGTAATATAGGTTTGCTCATGGCAAAACCTCATCACACACCAATAATCATACAAGTAACTATACCAGATAGTTAGAAAACATATAATGAATATGTACAAGTGATATCAATACAAGAGTGTACCAAACGCGTGTCAATGTTAAGGAATAGGCTAAATGCATGCGAATATCAAGAGTGCAATCATATGCGTGTAATGAGTATGCACAGGAGATGTCATTATCAATATATGTCTCGTATGCATATCAATGTCATAATGCATATCATAAGTGTGACCATCAAGTCAACAATGCAACGATACTCACATGTCATCACAATGAACAATGTGGCATCTCAAAATCATCGGTGTATATATGTCTATATACCCGGAGTCATGTACTTCTCATCAATTCAACACAAGTGTATACATCTATACACTTGGATGTACTTATCCATCTCACCAATATCCATATCATCACATATGCGTGTTTACCTCAATCACAATTCCATCAATCATCAACCACCAAACCAACCAAAACTATACGTACATACACTTGGGAGGATTCTACTTTCAATGAGTCCTAGATGCTTATATATAGGGTCACCCGCAGCCTTCCCACCACATCTAAAATCCTTTGAAGGCATAATCGACTTCCATGTATGTACGACTATCCTAAATAAATTACAATATCACAATCATATGTGTAAACCATCAAACAATCAATCAAAACTATCCACCAATCAAAACCATAACTCAAATCAAACATCCAATCACACAATATATGATCTTAAACGAACGCATAGCAAATCAAATAACCAATCAACCATCCATAAGTCAAACAAACAATCGAACACGTATGTGTGCACTTTCCAACCCGAATCTCAATCCAGTAGGGAGCTACGGAACTCACCTTGATCGGCAAAAGAAGTTAATATCGAGCTATGATGAGATTACGAACGTTCAATGACCGCCACGTGTCCACAACCTATCATTATATACAATATACATAATTATTACCAACCATGAAACCCTAGCTAGGTTTTATGTACAACTTGTGGCTTTAAAAGTCTCCCGAGGCCCGACATAGTCGTTAGTGAAGCCGAGTAATAGCTTAGAACGAGTCATGATTGTCAAAAAGGTTAGTCAAGTTCACAATTTGTAATTATGTTTTCTTATATATACATTATTAATTTGTCTCGGCTCTAAATGAGCTTTAGGAAAGAGCCACCACTTTGCACGACCCATGTGACCCGCTCACGACACACTAGGAGCTGAAAAAGGGTCAATTGAAAGCTCGATTCGATCCAAGTATAAAGAAAAGGAAGCTGGAAAATCAAGCAGGAAACTGGAAGATCTGAGCCACCGTCTTGGACGGTGGTCCAGAAAGTGTTTACGGTCAGAAACGGTAGGCACACGGTGCTATGCTCTGTTTTACGGTGGAAAAGGAGTCAAACGGTGAAACTAGCAATTCCAGACCACCGTCCCAGACGGTGGTCTCAGCGTATGAGACGGTGGGGTGGCATCTGGGCGAGCAGCAGCAGGAAAGGGTCAAGAACACGACCCATGAACACCCAAAACCACACTTTTGACTTGCAAATCGGTTTGTATCAGTCCATAACCCATTTTTATCAGTTGGCAAACATATTTAATCATAATTAGACTCAATTCACTTCGAATTAACAACCTAAACATAAAAATTCTTGTTGGAATTCAGTTTTGACCCATTTGAAATCATAAAACCCTAATCCGACCCATTTCAATTTTTAAAGCCAAAATCGACCAAGTGACACATTCATACATGTTTTTGAACATAATTACACGTTTTCCCTTTAACAAATCCGACCCATTTCATCTTTAAGTGTTCCAATTCGTTTTTGACCTAAAATAAGTCAAATAAACCCTAATTTGACATTCAATCCGATTTTGGCCAAAAATCTCTTAGGTTTGACTTGGAAACAAGTTAATAAATGTAAAATGATTAATTTGAGTGAAGTTTTACTTACCACAATTCACCAAAAGTTCTTGAATCCGAAAATTGACCCTAATTGTTTATTTCTTGCAATGTGAACTTCAAACTTTTGATATAATGAAGATGAGATGATGGTGAAGCTTAATCTTGCATAAATTTGACTTGAACAACCATAAATGAGGATGAATTAAATGAGAGAGAGAGTTTATGTGTGTGTGTTTCTTGCAAGAGAACTAGAGAGAGAGAGTGTGTGTAATGAATGAATGGATGAAAGAGTGGATAAGGTGGGGGATAGGGTTGGGTCATTGAGATGGGTCATGGGTTACACGTCACATTATTTTTTTTTTTTTTTTTTTTTTTTTTTTTTTTTTTTTTTTTTTTTTTTTTTTTTTTTTTTTTTTTTTTTTTTTTTTTTTTTTTTTTTTTTTTTTTTTTTTTTTTTTTTTTTTTTTTTTTTTTTTTTTTTTTTTTTTTTTTTTTTTTTTTTTTTTTTTTTTTTTTTTTTTTTTTTTTTTTTTTTTTTTTTTTTTTTTTTTTTTTTTTTTTTTTTTTTTTTTTTTTTTTTTTTTTTTTTTTTTTTTTTTTTTTTTTTTTTTTTTTTTTTTTTTTTTTTTTTTTTTTTTTTTTTTTTTTTTTTTTTTTTTTTTTTTTTTTTTTTTTTTTTTTTTTTTTTTTTTTTTTTTTTTTTTTTTTTTTTTTTTTTTTTTTTTTTTTTTTTTTTTTTTTTTTTTTTTTTTTTTTTTTTTTTTTTTTTTTTTTTTTTTTTTTTTTTTTTTTTTTTTTTTTTTTTTTTTTTTTTTTTTTTTTTTTTTTTTTTTTTTTTTTTTTTTTTTTTTTTTTTTTTTTTTTTTTTTTTTTTTTTTTTTTTTTTTTTTTTTTTTTTTTTTTTTTTTTTTTTTTTTTTTTTTTTTTTTTTTTTTTTTTTTTTTTTTTTTTTTTTTTTTTTTTTTTTTTTTTTTTTTTTTTTTTTTTTTTTTTTTTTTTTTTTTTTTTTTTTTTTTTTTTTTTTTTTTTTTTTTTTTTTTTTTTTTTTTTTTTTTTTTTTTTTTTTTTTTTTTTTTTTTTTTTTTTTTTTTTTTTTTTTTTTTTTTTTTTTTTTTTTTTTTTTTTTTTTTTTTTTTTTTTTTTTTTTTTTTTTTTTTTTTTTTTTTTTTTTTTTTTTTTTTTTTTTTTTTTTTTTTTTTTTTTTTTTTTTTTTTTTTTTTTTTTTTTTTTTTTTTTTTTTTTTTTTTTTTTTTTTTTTTTTTTTTTTTTTTTTTTTTTTTTTTTTTTTTTTTTTTTTTTTTTTTTTTTTTTTTTTTTTTTTTTTTTTTTTTTTTTTTTTTTTTTTTTTTTTTTTTTTTTTTTTTTTTTTTTTTTTTTTTTTTTTTTTTTTTTTTTTTTTTTTTTTTTTTTTTTTTTTTTTTTTTTTTTTTTTTTTTTTTTTTTTTTTTTTTTTTTTTTTTTTTTTTTTTTTTTTTTTTTTTTTTTTTTTTTTTTTTTTTTTTTTTTTTTTTTTTTTTTTTTTTTTTTTTTTTTTTTTTTTTTTTTTTTTTTTTTTTTTTTTTTTTTTTTTTTTTTTTTTTTTTTTTTTTTTTTTTTTTTTTTTTTTTTTTTTTTTTTTTTTTTTTTTTTTTTTTTTTTTTTTTTTTTTTTTTTTTTTTTTTTTTTTTTTTTTTTTTTTTTTTTTTTTTTTTTTTTTTTTTTTTTTTTTTTTTTTTTTTTTTTTTTTTTTTTTTTTTTTTTTTTTTTTTTTTTTTTTTTTTTTTTTTTTTTTTTTTTTTTTTTTTTTTTTTTTTTTTTTTTTTGTTAAGGGTTGGGTCATTGAGATGGGTCATGGGTTACACGTCACATTAAACAAGTATGTTAGTCAAATTACAGATAAAGTCAAACGGTCAAATATCCCGGTTGTTACATTTTCACTTACCTACACTACACTTTTAACATTAATGATTAAATTACACTATTAATCCTTTATTTTTTAAAATATCTCCATTAACCTTTTACATCAATTATTTACACCACTCGATGCCTCATCTACCACCAACAGTCGCCCCCACCATCACATCGTCGCCGCCATGACCACCGCCGCATTGCGTGGTTAACGCGCTAGTGTTATTAGAAATACATTAATACTATTAAGCATTTATTGTTATTATTATAATATAAGTCTTAATTAGAAAATATATTAATAACTTCCTCCAAATTCGAAGTTATAAAAAAGAGGTTAAACGAATTCTATTTTGGCCAACAATATGATACTCACTTTTGAAGTTGATCTAAACTAAAATTATATTAGTTTGAATAACATGCATCTAACCAGCCTAACAGTATTATTTTCATTTTTATTTTATACTCCGTATATACTTTTAGCTTTTCTGGCAGCCTAAATTTCTTCCTTGTTAAGACTGAAAAGTTTTTACTTTAAAATTTGAAAGGATGGAAGTTTATTAAAAGAGGTACCTAGCTAGCTTCTTGTTTCATGCTTCCTGCTTCCTACATGTAACAAATAAAGGAAAAAAGATTCTGCAAAACTAACAACACAAACGACAAATTGTTAAAGTAATGGAGTTGAAACAAAGGGTTCACTTTGACCCTTTAGATCAAAATTATGAATTTACAATTTATATTTTTACATTATCAATCAGAAGTAAGAATTTGAAAAATAAATCGTTATACAATTGCCACTATTGATTATTGCATGATCAGCTTCTCAAACTCGAATTAATCTTAGACAGCGAGGATGAAATATTTCGTCCTATCTCATGCCGGCCCTTTATGTTCTCGTTAAGCGGAATCTATTGATTATTTGTACAATTTATGTAAATTTAGAGCGGAGCTTGGCAACAATATGATGAATTGGCTTCGTCTCGATTTGCCTGTTGATCACTTTGTTTAATGTTCTCTGAGTGGTTACATTCTCGGCGGTACCTTAATTCAAAAGTAAAGAGACTCATGGAAAGGGGGTGTTCTGTATGGTGGTGGTCGCTACATAAGAGTCAGGTGCTCTATAGAAACATCTCCGAGTCAAGTAAATAGTAATGAGGGTGTTAATTCCATATTATAGTTTTCTTTTCTGATGTCTAGTCACTAACACTTGTATTTCGTGGACTTCATATAGGCGAAGTGTTTTTTTGTTTTTTTTTTTGTTAATTGTTTTTCTTCAGTTTTTAAGGTTATTGTTAAGAGAATGACTGACATGATTTTGAGTGATTGTTGGATATTATTGACGTGACGTACACTTATGTGCACAAATCTTAGTGTGATAGTGTGAGTTTGCATGTATGAAAGGAAGAAAATGTGGTTATAAAATGTTGTATAATAGCCTTCTCTTATACATCTATTTATATACTTACCTCAACCCTACGATCATTTCAACGGTGAAGATCATCTCACAATATTCCATTGGTTGTTATAAATTCAAGTAGAACCGAACTCTTGCTAATAAAAAACCTCACACAAGCTCGACACAAATGGGTGCAAACAAGTCTCAAAAGAAGACCTATTTTTCATTTTTCACCTTCTTTAAATTTAAGAAGCAGACTCGAAAAGGAGGCAGTGACTCATGGGATGATTACTCTATGAAGGCTTATAAAGTGTTTCCTAGTGATCAAGATGGAGCGGGCCGCTGGGCCGATCCTCGTATCGACAGAAAAGCTTCGGCTTACATTGATGACAAGACAAATAAATGGAGCAACGTCGAGGTATCAAGCTAATTAATGATCATGTTATATATGGTTTAGAGGCACCGAAGAGATGCAACTTCTTCAACATTTGTTGTTAGTTTGTTACTATATATGTATATGTATGTATCTTAGTATTGCAAATTGCATGTATTAAATAAATTGTTGTGTTATGTTTCAATTTCTTGATATTCTTAATTAGTTCAATCACCTTGAATCTTGTTGCATAAAATATATATAACGACTATCCTCATCTAAGTGAACTTCACCTTTAACTTTGAGGCGCTTGCTATTCGACATTTACTGTATAGAGAATCTAATGCATTAGATATAGCATTATTTATAGAATACTTAGTAACATATTGAACTATATACAATTTGAAGGAACTTAAAACGATCATCAGTTGATCGATCACCATAAGTGCAGATCAATGGAAAATCGAAAGTTCGTCTTTGAGGCATCATATCCATTGTACTTCATTAAATTATATGATTATGACTATACGCATATTACCATGATACATATAATAAGGTACTTAATAGCAGATAAGCTAAAAGAGTTTGTTTTTTTTTCCGATAAAAGGTCGTCACCCTGGTTAGAATTTTATAAATCACGAATAATACAGGCGCTTGACAGATGTGTCAAGTCGGCTAACAAAAAAGAGTTTATTGTATACTATATATATTGTTTTAACTATGGGCCGTTGCAAGTATTCGAAGGAAAAACCCCTAGGCTTGTTATCTATGTTTAGCTTTAGCTGAGGGGACATATCTCAACTTGACGTACGTTCTCATTTTACTTAGTTGTATAAAAATTCCTTACGTTAACGATACTAGTATCTTATTTTTTTTTCAACATTCAGTCGGTATACGACGTCGGGAAAACCTCACCGTATAATGGTGAATCTTTCACGTATCATAGACAACAAAATGTTGACTATGAGCCGTTACAAGTATTCGAAGGAAAAACCCCTAGGCTTGTTATCTCTAAAGATCGAACTTAAGACCTTAAATGAAATCGAGAGAATCTTATTGTTAAAATTACTAAATTTAGACCCAATTATTAGAATATTTTAAAGATGATAGCAGAAAGTCTTTGTAGTTATAATAAGGAAAGAGATATTTAAAAAACAATTCTATTGTATATTAATTAATAGATAGATTTAGATCACACTAAAAATAATTAAGTATGTTAATTAATATATATTTTTGAAGAGTCGATAATCGATTTTCAAGAAATATCCAGTAATATAATGGATCAGTCCAGCATAACATTCCAACCCGTTAGGAGGTTCAAGAGCCCAACACAACTCTTTTTTCCACATCATTTAATATGTATTAATATTATATGTTTATTACTGGTACTATATTCCAACTTTAATAAGACGTAGTGGTCCTAAAAAGATTTGTTACTTTCTGAAGTACAGTAAAATTTTATTTCAATATATATTGTTTTATGAAAAGAAAGAGGAATTAAAAGATGTTATATATGTGCTTTGTGTCTTTTAAGTTGTAACATAGTTTTCATGAGTGAGTTATGAATTTTAATTTCCTACCTTATCCTTTTACTAGGAATTATGTGTGGCAGCAATCAAAACGACAATTTGCAGATGAAGTGAAACATAATTTGGTAATTACCGCTTGAGAGAACATAAACTAATCATATAAATTAAGTTACAAATGCCAATTCCTTCAATTCATAGGATTGACACGAGAGGCTTGAAATGAGTGCTTTTGTTCGAGTAGATCCACATTCAAGTCTTCACAAACATAAGGTTTACCAATAATCCATCGTGCCTACAAGTAGATAGGTCGATAGGTTTTCTTGGATTGTGAGACTAACTGTCTGGGTTGGGCCAGCTGGGCTGTAACCTTTGGCCTCACGTACCCCGGACAGAGTTCAAGAAGTATTTATTAGCCAGTTTTGATTGTAGGCCTTTATATATAAAGTTACAAATTAATACTCGTAATATATAGAGTTTAATTTGACCTAAACTTCTTGTATATCATTAGTTCATAGTTCGTGTCTTAGGAGTCAAGGAGGGAAGAAAAATGCTCAAATTTATTTCAGTGATTGCCGAGCAAAGAAAATAGAGATTGACGAGCGATTAGACTGGTTATAAATCAAATTAAACTCAAATAAGCAAAAACAAACAAAGATTCTGGATGGTCAAAGGAGGAAAATATTTCATCCTAAATATTCCCGCACGTTTCTTTTCTCACTTGTTGAGTTTACGAGGGTTTCAGAAGGGTGATTGCATATCCTAGCCTAACTTTTAAGCTTCTACACTTACCAACAAAACCATTTGTATCAAATTTGGTTAAAGAAAAAATGAGCATATATAACTTTTTTTCACGTGACAAATTAAAGTTTCTTTATTGTTTTCAAGGGCGTCATGTGGATTTTAAAGACCATGTGAGACAACTAAAAAAGTAGGCCTCACACTTATAAAATTTGTACAATCCAAAGACACTCTAAATAAACCTGTTTATATATATATATGTGTGGACGCAAATTTGACAATAAAAAACCGACTCAAGCCGTTGTTAAAAATAAAGGTTAAGAATTTTAGGTTCGAACTATTATATATGCATGTACATTGTATTACAAAATCAAGTTATCAGGTTAAAACCTTTAAAAGACAAAAAAAAAAAAAAAGGAAAAATTATCCATCAATTGATCATATTGCACATGTTCAAAGTCATTTCTGATAATTTTACGGACATGTAAACTAAGGACTTGAAAGGCTTAAATATACAGCCCTGCTCAGGGTATACTTAATTTTATTGAACTCATCAAATCTATGTATCCATGATTAATTGATTATATATCATGATATTATGTTACATACTACAGTAATACCTATTATATCCATTGCCGAATGAATTACTGCCGGAAAGGTTAATACAGAATGGCAATCGGGTTAATTTAAGAAAGTTCTTGAATGATGCAAGGGGACATATAGTTTAATCAGAATGGCAAGAGGGTGGCATCCAAGCAAAGTTCAAATAAGAGCTTGTGAAGGGCTCATTGCTTTTGTTTACCAACCACACTTTTTTTCCTTTATGTTCGATACAAACGAACATTATCTTTCTTTTTCAATGATCTCTACTCCGTAGACTAGCTTTCTACTACCAAAATGTTGGCTAAAAAGAGAAGATTCTCTTGTTAAAATAATTAAATTTCCATACCCACTAATAATGTGTGCATCTTTAAAAGGTAAATAACAAACCACAATGACCGATTAATAACCAAAGTGAACAAGACAATGGAAAAGCACTATATCGACGATTTTACTGTTGAAACATTACTTGGACAACAGATCATCATATTAGTAGATTACCATGGGTGGAACTACCCCGCAAGAGTAGCGAATTGTAGTTTTCGTCTGAAAATAGTTCAATTTTAATTTAGAGTTAATTGCAGGATTCGTCCTTGTCGTTTGTTCATTTTCGTGACTTACATCCTTGCTCAAATTTTAGTAATGTCCAAACTACTTTTTTTTTTTTAGAACAGCGAAGGGCCGGACCACGGGTATCCGGACTGAATACTGTGGGCCTACCCGATCCCCTCCCCCCGCCCGATCCACCCGGTAAATTCAACTCGCTCGCCAAGAATATTGGCTAGTAACAACGCTCGAGATGGGATTCGAACGTGTGACCCGTGCTACAATCCGGGGTGTCCAACCACTGCGCTAGCAAGTGAAGGACGGTCCAAACTACTTAGTTTGTTGCGGTTACATCCTTGAAGACGGATGTAAACCGCGAAAATGAACAAACCAAAAGGATGTAACTCGCAACAAAAACGCCATTTTCCATGAGTTATGGGCCTTTATTTAAGTTTTTTGGGTTTTTTCGGGTTTTGTTTTTGTTATAACTTTCGGCCCACTTATGTTTTAGGGCTCATTCGAATTTTGCTTCTTTATTTATATCATTGTAAGCATGGGAAAATGATGAGACTTTGCTAAATCAAAAATTCATCTTTTTCCCTGTACACATGTTTGTGTTTTAGTGTGAAAATCCTAATTTTCGGTATTCTTTTAGAATCAACGAATTTTAGAAGAACTATTTATGGCATTCTTAGGAATCAACATGTTCAATTATCTATCCAGAAATTCCGTCTGCTTCATAATATATATTTGAAAATTTTATTTTAATTTCCTTTAATTAAACCTAAACAGCATACAGACTTGTTTGATTTGAACCCGAATTAAACAGTCGAATTCCATTGCTAAAATTTTGTGCAGCGGTCACTTTGAATCCTGATTACACAACTTCACAGCCTTTGAGTAAATAGTTTCAATGTTCATTGTGTAGGATTCAGGCCCCTTTATTTACACACTTATGGTTTATATGGAAACAATGAAAAGAATTTGTAAAGAAAAATGAGAGAATATTAAAGGGAAACTTGCTAGTCTTGTGTATAAAGTAAAACAAACAGGGGCTATAAATAGCCTTACAAAGAGCTAACTGCCAAACCCATGTTCTTCTAAATGTTAGCCATACTCTCCCACGTTCTTTTCTTCCACAAGACTTTGTCAAACCAAACTCTACTTAACATACTAACTTTAAATAAACCATAAAATAACTAGACTCATTCTACTAGACATGTTAACATACTAACTTAACAAGGCACTTAAAACTTACTAAACTTCCTAGACTTAAAATCACATGCATAATTATATTAAGTGACCCATTTATGTCAAGATTATCCCAACAATCACCCCTATAATCTTGACATCTAGATCTTACTACGCTTCATGTAACACCCCAAGCCGAGGCTCGGAATATCACGGAAATCACATAGCACCAGGTGGAATTACAATAGAACAAACTAAATGCAATTAAAGATTCGGTGAATCCCAAACATAACAAAGTAAGTAACAAAATACAACAGGAGCAAATAGCCATCAAAGTTAACAAAATAACAACCAAAGATGGCAAACGATCCTAAGTATAATGCAAAAGGCAGGCCAATGAATCCTTGATCCATGAAGTCCATAGTCCGGGTTTACAGCAAGCAAGCAACTAAACTCCACGCCCTGGGAGAACCTGATTACCTGAAAAGTGTACTAAGCATAGTCAACACAAGGTTGGTGAGTTCGTAGTAATGGCCCACAAGGAGCCATAGACAAATCATAACGCACGAAAGGAGGCTAAACCTGACATACAGTGAGCCTCTACGAAACACAATAATGTCCAACAACAAGATTACACAAGCGCAACGCGTGAAATGAGAAATGCATAAATGATATGAGTATCAATGCAAATGCCGGAATGCATGAATAAGCCAATGTGCCTATCCTATGCGTGAACTCAAGTCACCAATGCAACGATACCCTTCTGTCATCGCAATGAACAAGGCTGTATCTCAAAATCATCGAGATATATATGTCTATATACTCGGAGTCAGGTCTACATCCAAAATGGGTGCATACATCTATGCACCGGGATGTCGGCAATCCCCTGCCGAGGGTCATCAACAATGTATGCAATGCTTACAATCGAATGTAAATGCATAAATCATGAACCAACAATCAATATACGATAAACCTGCGCCAACAATCAATATTCATCAAACATAACCCAACAACCAATATACGACCATCATACGCCAACAATCAATATCAACAACATAAGCCACTAATCACAATTTAAACCGACTATACGTACATATACCTCAGAGGATTCTACTTTCTTCAAGTCCCAGATGCTTATATATAGGGTCACCCGCAGCCTTCCCACCACATCTGGAACCCAATGAAGGCATAACCGACTTCCATGTATGTACGTCTATCCTAATAGAAAAATAATACTTAACTAAAACATAGCCCAAATCAATTAAACGAAACGAACTATCCCATCAATCCAACAATCAAGTCAACCAATCAATAAATCAATAAAAGCAAGTAAACACGCCAGGTTTACACTTTTCAGCCCGAATCTCAAGCGAGTAGGGAGATACGAAACTCACCTTGCCCGGCAAAGAAGCTAGAATAAGATTACAAACGAGTAATAGGGTCCACACGTCCACAACCTATAATTATACATCATAATATCATAATGTCAACTCTACAATCATAAACAAGTTGGTTTATCACAATTAGGTCGAGTCACAAACCCTAAATGCCTTTACAATTTAAACGAGTAGGAACAAGACGCATTCGACTCAACCTTATTAGAAATGAGAAGAGATTCATGCAAAAGAGTGTTACCACAAGAAAATAGACTCTCTTACGATTCCAACGATAGGTCATACGACTTATTTGGACCTACGGATCAAAAGTTATTAACGTTTAAAAACCGACGCGCAACATTTCCCAGAAACTAACCACTGCGCCGCAGTGAGCCTTTGCCAAGCTCACTGCGCCGCAGTGAGCTAACCCAAACTGACCAGGCCCTAGCCACTGCGCCGCAGTGGGCTAGCCTAAGCCACTGCGCCGCAGTGGCCCCATACTGGACCAGAAGAGCAGCAGCACCAGCAGAAAAACAAGAACAAAACCCTTAAAAACTCGACCCAAACCAACCCAAATCGATTTGTAGGAACTTGTAACTTAATGTGAAGCATAAATAAACACCATTAACCATAAATAAACATAACCCAATCCACAAATCCGACCCAAAACATCAAAATCATAACAAATCATTTCAACCCTAATCGAAACCCTAGTTTGACCTAAATCGTCTTTTGACTCGATTCAAGACTTGCAATTGTTCAAGGTGACTAGAAATGCAATAACAAACATAAGTAGGTGTAAATGGGATGAATTTGACTTACCAAAACTTCTCCTTGAGCTAGAACCCGAAATTAGGTCAAATGGATAAAAATGCAAGACTTCCACCCTTTTGATTCTTCGATATGAAGCAAACGAGGTTAAGATGGCTATGATTCTTGTATGATGGCAGTTCCAAACACTAATTTGATGCAAGTATGATGAAGAATGGAGATGGCTCTTTACTTGAGAGAAAATGGAAGTATAGATAGATAGATAGATAGAATGAATGAAAGGAGGAGGAAAGGATAAGGGGGGGAAATGGGTCTTGGGGGCTGGTGGGTCATGGACTACCCACGGGCCAACCCATTTCCCTTCACAAGCCATAATACAATCGGTTGCACAACTAAATGCCAACAGACTAAATAACGACTCGACTAACACACATTGTCATTTAATTCACCAAACGACCCACTTATTTCATTAAACAAGATTGTTAGTCCAATTACACATAAGGTCAATGGGTCAAAATTCACGGATGTTACATTATTCCCCCGTTGAAAGAATTTCGTCCCGAAATTCAACAAAACCCTAAATATTAAATAAATGCGGATACTTAGTCTTCATGTGATCCTCTCGCTCCCAAGTGAACTCGGCTCCACGTCTAGCATTCCATCTAACCTTAACAATCGTGTAGCATTTGTTCTTGAGTTTCTTCTCTTGACGATCCAAGATCTCCACCGGCTCTTCAACAAAGTTCAAATTCGAATCAACCCTAATTTCATCCATAGGCACATGATGTGTAGGATCCGCCAAACACTTGCGCAAGTTACAAATATGAAACACATCATGCACACCGTTAAGCTCTTGAGGCAATTCTAGCCGATAAGCAACCTTTCCAACCCGTTCAAGAATCTTGAAAGGACCAATATACCTTGGTGCAAGTTTTCCCCGCTTCACAAAACGTACGACTCCCTTCCAAGGTGACACTTTCAAAAGTACTAAATCACCAACTTCAAACTCCAACGGTCTCCGCCTCACATCAGCATACTTCTTTTGACGTTCACGGGCCAATTGCAACTTCTCCTTAATTTGGGATATTACCTTAGTCGTTTCAATCACAATTTCTGGCCCGATAAGTTGACTCTCTCCAATTTCCGCCCAAGCTAGAGGAGAGCGACATATCCTACCATATAATGCTCTAAAGGGCGCCATTTGAATGGTAGCATGATAACTATTGTTGTAGGAAAATTCGACTAGAGGCAAATGGTCTTCCCAACTTCCACCAAAATCAATTGCACACGCCCTCAACATGTCTTCAAGTGTTTGGATGGTTCTCTCGGTTTGCCCATCCGTTTGAGGGTGAAACGCCGTACTCATGTCAAGTCGAGTACCCATGGCTTTTTGAAAGGCTTCCCAAAATTTTGATTTGAAACGGGCATCTCTATCGGAAATGATAGAAATTGGCACTCCATGTTTAGATATTACTTCCTTGATGTATAGACGAGCCAAGGTGTCAAATTTATCGGTTTCGCGAATGGCTAAAAAGTGAGCCGACTTCGTTAACCGATCTACTATCACCCAAATCGTGTCACGACCGCTTCTTGTCTTTGGTAGCTTAGTAATGAAGTCCATTGAGATATGTTCCCACTTCCATTCGGGCATCACCGGTTGTACCAACAATCCGGGTGGCTTCTTGTGATCGGCTTTGACTTGTAAGCAAGTAAGACACTCACTCACATACCTTGCCACATCACGCTTCATGCCCGGCCACCAATATAAATCTTTCAAGTCAAAGTACATCTTATCCGACCCGGGATGGACCGAATAAGGCGATAGGTGAGCTTCATTCATGATAAGTGTTCTTAAGTCGCCGAAAATAGGAACCCAAAGTCTTTCAACCATGTATAGCCCATTATCATTCTTCCGGTCGAATTGTTGTTCCATACCATCTAGGTTCTCGTTTCCAAAGTTTTCTGGTAGGGTGGCTTGAATTTGGGCTTCAATGATCCGATCACGAATATTCGGCCCTACCGTGAGGCTCATAGCTCTAGCCCGTCTTGGTTTCACTCTCTCCTTTCGGCTCAAGGCATCGGCTACTACATTTGCCTTGCCCGGGTGATAACGGATGTCACAATCATAATCACTAAATAGTTCTAACCAACGCCTTTGCCTCATATTCAATTCACTTTGGTTGAAGATGTGTTGGAGGCTTTTGTGATCGGTATAAATCACACATTTGGTGCCATAGAGATAATGCCTCCAACACTTCAAAGCAAACACAACCGCTCCCAATTCCAAATCATGTGTCGGGTAGTTCTTCTCATGCACCTTCAATTGACGAGAGGCATAAGCAATGACCTTACCCCTTTGCATAAGAACACAACCCAACCCTTGCCCCGAAGCATCACAATAAACAACGAAATCTTCAATTCCATCCGGTAGCATCAAAATAGGAGCATCACATAGCATATCTTTAAGAGTTTGGAAGGCGCTTTCTTGTCTTTCGCCCCATTCAAAATTTCTCTCCTTTTGAGTCAAGAGAGTGAGTGGTTGTGCAATACGGGAGAAATTTTCAATAAATCTTCTATAATAACCCGCCAATCCAAGAAATTGACGGATCTCGGATGGCGTTTCGGGTCTTCTCCAATTCTTGACCGCTTCAATCTTGCTTGGGTCCACATGAATACCCTCCTTGCTCACCACGTGACCAAGAAAGTGAACCTCTTCCAACCAAAACTCACACTTGGAGAACTTAGCATACAATTTCTCTTTCCTTAGTAGTTCAAGCACTTCACGCAAGTGCTCAACATGTTCCTCCTTCGTCTTCGAGTATACAAGTATGTCATCAATGAATACAATGACAGACTTGTCTAAGTATGGTTGACACACCCGGTTCATCAAGTCCATGAACACCGCCGGTGCATTAGTCAACCCAAAAGGCATTACGGTGAATTCAAAATGACCATACCGTGTGCGAAAAGCCGTTTTGGGGATGTCATCTTCATGTACCCGGAGTTGATGATAACCCGAGCGAAGATCGATTTTTGAGAAGTGCTTAGCTCCTTGAAGTTGATCGAACAAGTCATCAATTCTTGGGAGAGGATATCGGTTCTTCACGGTGAGCTTGTTCAATTCCCGGTAATCAATACACATTCTGAAGGATCCGTCTTTCTTTTTGACGAAGAGAACAGGAGCACCCCAAGGAGATTGACTAGGGCGAATGAAACCCTTCTCTTGGAGTTCCTTGAGTTGAGTTTGTAGCTCTTGCATTTCGGTTAGAGCTAGTCTATAAGGAGCTTTTGCTACGGGCGCGGCTTCGGGAATAAGATTAATACGAAAGTCTAGTTCACGAGTCGGAGGTAACCCCGGTAAGTCATCCGGAAAAACATCGGGAAAATCACAAACGATAGGAACGGTCTTCAATTCTACCTTTGAGATGGTAGCACTAAAGACTTTAGAATTAGAGGAATCGGAGATTTCGCCTTGAACCCTAAGAATTTTACCGTTAGCCAAAGGTATTTTAACAACTCTCTCGCCACAATCAATGGTTGCATTTACCGCCGTCAACCAATCCATACCCACTATAATATCAAAACTACCAATGTCAAGGGGCATAAGGTCAATGAAGAAGTCGACATCTTCCAAAGTCAAGACACATTCTCGAAGTATTTGACTAATTCTAGTTAGTGACCCGTTTACCATTTCAATGTCAAGCACATAGTTTAAAGCACACGGATGCACATCAATCAAAGGAACAAAGTTGGAAGACACGAGGCTAAAATCGGCCCCGGAATCAAATAGAACGGTGGCATAGAGACCATTAAGGAGAAAAGTACCTGCTACAACGTTAGGATCATTGCGGGCTTCATTTGCATTGGCCGCAAAGGCTCGGCCGCGTGGTTGCACTTGGTGGCCTTGTTGTCCCCGGTTTTGATTAGGCCCGACCATTTGTAGTTGATTGGGATGAACGGCTACTTGAACTTGTTGTCCCACCCATCGAGGACAATTATTTCGGTAGTGGTCACGGCTACCACATTCAAAACATTCGCCTCTTCTTTGGTTACCTTGAGGAGGAACGGCCCGAATAGGAGCCGCATTCATTGGGCCGGCTCTTGGAGCTCTACAATTCTTGGATGCGTGCCCAACTTGGTTGCAATTATAGCATGCCCCACATGGAGTAGTGGCGGGATGGTGCCTGTTGCACCTCCCACAGAAAGGATGAGGCCCGGTATAAGGCCTCCTAGCCGGTTCTACCGCCGCCATCACCCTACCCCTATAAGCATTCTTGGGGTCAAACCTTCCCGCTTTCTTTACCCCACTTGACTCCCCCACTTCTTTCCTCTTGTTTGATGAGGACTTACTCAAAACACCACATCTCAATAAATCTTCAGTCACACTCCCGGCTTGGTTGACCGCATTAGCCAAAGAAGTAGGCATGTTGGAGTTTACATAAGATCGGACTTGAGGATTCAAGCCCAATACAAACTTCTGGATGGCCTGTGACTCGGTACCCACCAAGTGAGGAATAAGGGTGGACAACTCTTGAAATCGTCTCACATAGCCCTTGTAATCGGCTCCCTCCATGTTTAGATTTGCAAATTCAATGGTTAAGTTTTGTAGTTCATACGGAGGACAATACTTTGTTTTTGAAGTCAATCCACTCCAAATTTTGAGTCCGCCCCAACGTTATTTCTTGGTTCCACCAACTCAAGGCGTCATGCCTAAACATGCCGGATGCATAGGAAATCCGGTCATCGTAGGTGCAATGACTCCTTTCTATCACCGCCTCTATCGCCTCAAACCACCTTATACATTCTGTGGGCCCACCTTTCCCGTCAAACTCCGGTGCCCCACAACTTTTAAAATCTTTAAATATGCATCCTTGACGGTATCCACCGTATTGATTATTCATGGGCATCCCAATATTAACCCCCATAGGTCCCTCTTCTTCATCCTCAACGGCATGAGGTTGGGCATTTTCGTTATCCATATTTTCTGGGGCTTCATTGTTTTGAGGCCCATTGTTTTGCCCAAGATTTGCCGTGACCTGAGCAATAATGGTTGGCATGATATTGGCGATCGTTTGAGCGATCACCTCAGCCATATTTGGCTCGGGATTTCACCACGACCCCTACCACGGCCCCTACCACGACCTCTACCACGGCCCCTACCTCCTTGCACTTCCGGTTGAGCTTCCGGTTGCGGTTCTTCCTCTTCGGCCCTATAGTTCATTCCGACTCTCCTTGGTCTCGCCATTTCTATAAAACAAGTGACACGTTGACCCGAGAGTTAGTCTCAAATGCTCACATGTTAGCCACACAAGTAGTCAATGCTCTCATACCGATACCACATACTCATTTCATAACGTTATGCTAAGGCGAGAGTGTTAGAATTATAAGGGATTTCCACATATCATATCATCACGTTGGATTTATTACAATACCTCACCATTAATTTAAGTAATCATGCTCAAAATATCATGCAGTTAAACAACTAACACAAATGATTCAAAGTATAATCCGAATTCGATATGCTTGCTAGTTATTGACCTGGTATGTATACAGGGTGTACCAACGGCTAACCCTCCACCTAATCAACTTCCATTAAGCATATCGGTTCCTTATTATACTTTAAGCCACGCGTGCGCAATCCACGATGTCATGAACTTGCTATAACATCGGGTAACCATAAAAGAGTTGATCGGGTTCTTTTAGGGTTGCCACAATATTATACTAAGTTAATGGCATCCTTTCATTTTGCCCTAAATCATCCAATTAGTTCCAACAATTAACCACAACAAACCATACTATCCGTAATCCACATTCATCACATTGAATTCAAGCTATCACACAAGAGGTCTTAACTACGAACTCACGCGGGGATTCACATAATTCACATTGCACACGAATTTCCTAACCATGCATGCTATATGAAGAGTTTTAACTTAAGCCGTAGTCTAGGTCAAACCGCCTAATTCTCTACGACCACGCATGGGCCACCATTCTGTAACACCCCAAGCCGAGGCTCGGAATATCACGGAAATCACATAGCACCAGGTGGAATTACAATAGAACAAACTAAATGCAATTAAAGATTCGGTGAATCCCAAACATAACAAAGTAAGTAACAAAATACAACAGGAGCAAATAGCCATCAAAGTTAACAAAATAACAACCAAAGATGGCAAACGATCCTAAGTATAATGCAAAAGGCAGGCCAATGAATCCTTGATCCATGAAGTCCATAGTCCGGGTTTACAGCAAGCAAGCAACTAAACTCCACGCCCTGGGAGAACCTGATTACCTGAAAAGTGTACTAAGCATAGTCAACACAAGGTTGGTGAGTTCGTAGTAATGGCCCACAAGGAACCATAGACAAAATCATAACGCACGAAAGGAGGCTAAACCTGACATACAGTGAGCCTCTACGAAACACAATAATGTCCAACAACAAGATTACACAAGCGCAACGCGTGAAATGAGAAATGCATAAATGATATGAGTATCAATGCAAATGCCGGAATGCATGAATAAGCCAATGTGCCTATCCTATGCGTGAACTCAAGTCACCAATGCAACGATACCCTTCTGTCATCGCAATGAACAAGGCTGTATCTCAAAATCATCGAGATATATATGTCTATATACTCGGAGTCAGGTCTACATCCAAAATGGGTGCATACATCTATGCACCGGGATGTCGGCAATCCCCTGCCGAGGGTCATCAACAATGTATGCAATGCTTACAATCGAATGTAAATGCATAAATCATGAACCAACAATCAATATACGATAAACCTGCGCCAACAATCAATATTCATCAAACATAACCCAACAACCAATATACGACCATCATACGCCAACAATCAATATCAACAACATAAGCCACTAATCACAATTTAAACCGACTATACGTACATATACCTCAGAGGATTCTACTTTCTTCAAGTCCCAGATGCTTATATATAGGGTCACCCGCAGCCTTCCCACCACATCTGGAACCCAATGAAGGCATAACCGACTTCCATGTATGTACGTCTATCCTAATAGAAAAATAATACTTAACTAAAACATAGCCCAAATCAATTAAACGAAACGAACTATCCCATCAATCCAACAATCAAGTCAACCAATCAATAAATCAATAAAAGCAAGTAAACACGCCAGGTTTACACTTTTCAGCCCGAATCTCAAGCGAGTAGGGAGATACGAAACTCACCTTGCCCGGCAAAGAAGCTAGAATAAGATTACAAACGAGTAATAGGGTCCACACGTCCACAACCTATAATTATACATCATAATATCATAATGTCAACTCTACAATCATAAACAAGTTGGTTATCACAATTAGGTCGAGTCACAAACCCTAAATGCCTTTACAATTTAAACGAGTAGGAACAAGACGCATTCGACTCGACCTTATTAGAAATGAGAAGAGATTCATGCAACAAGAGTGTTACCACAAGAAAATAGACTCTCTTACGATTCCAACGATAGGTCATACGACTTATTTGGACCTACGGATCAAAAGTTATTAACGTTTAAAAACCGACGCGCAACATTTCCCAGAAACTAACCACTGCGCCGCAGTGAGCTAACCCAAACTTGACCAGGCCCTAGCCACTACGCCGCAGTGGGCTAGCCACTGACCAGGCCCTAGCCACTGCGCCGCAGTGAGCTAACCCCAAACTGACCAGGCCCTAGCCACTGCGCCGCAGTGGCCCCATACTGGACCAGAAGAGCAGCAGCACCAGCAGAAAAACAAGAACAAAACCCTTAAAAACTCGACCCAAACCAACCCAAATCGATTTGTAGGAACTTGTAACTTAATGTGAAGCATAAATAAACACCATTAACCATAAATAAACATAACCCAATCCACAAATCCGACCCAAAACATCAAAATCATAACAAATCGTTTCAACCCTAATCGAAACCCTAGTTTGACCTAAATCGTCTTTTGACTCGATTCAAGACTTGCAATTGTTCAAGGTGACTAGAAATGCAATAACAAACATAAGTAGGTGTAAATGGGATGAATTTGACTTACCAAAACTTCTCCTTGAGCTAGAACCCGAAATTAGGTCAAATGGATAAAAATGCAAGACTTCCACCCTTTTGATTCTTCGATATGAAGCAAACGAGGTTAAGATGGCTATGATTCTTGTATGATGGCAGTTCCAAACACTAATTTGATGCAAGTATGATGAAGAATGGAGATGGCTCTTTACTTGAGAGAAAAATGGAAGTATAGATAGATAGATAGATAGAATGAATGAAAGGAGGAGGAAAGGATAAGGGGGGGGAAATGGGTCTTGGGGGCTGGTGGGTCATGGACTACCCACGGGCCAACCCATTTCCCTTCACAAGCCATAATACAATCGGTTGCACAACTAAATGCCAACAGACTAAATAACGACTCGACTAACACACATTGTCATTTAATTCACCAAACGACCCACTTATTTCATTAAACAAGATTGTTAGTCCAATTACACATAAGGTCAATGGGTCAAAATTCACGGATGTTACAGCTTCAGCCTTTTTCTTATCACGTGAACATGTGGTCTCTAGTTCGGTCTTTCCTCGCTTCTTCATAATTTTTTGCATTCGTTCACTTGCTTCAATTCTAATTCTTCTTGTTAATCAAACCTCGTGCATGTTCCATCTTTCTCTACAAACCAAAAATAATAAAACAAACATGCATATGTTGAATAAAGATACAAGTTTGCTGAATATTGGTCACTTCAAAGTTCCTGAGACTTCTGCTCTTTATCCTTTGCAGTAGTACCACTCTTCAAAGTTGAAGGAGGTTTGTATCAGAACCTATTTTCGAATATGCTGGTAACCAATGACTCATTCACTCAATAATATATATTTTTTTCTCTATTTGGTCACTGCTCACCTCCATATCAAACAACCTTGAAGGTTACCCTCTAGTCACTTAATCTTTCTTCGTTTTTCGGTCATCAAACTGGGTTAATCAACAAATCCAATGATTTGGCCAGAATCATGGCTTGTCTTTCAACCCAATTGATCCTCTAGAACCGAACCCTTCAAAGTAGGTAACTTACGTTCATATAAATCTCTGATCATAGCAGCCCCTTGTTTCCTACTTTGCTCGTTTCTCATGCATTTTCGGTTAGTCTCCCTTCTGGCCGAACATGCTGTAAAAACAGCCCAGAGACAGCCACAAAATGACACCGAACAACCACAATGTCTTTCACCCCTTCTTTCTTCTTGCTAATAATACCACTGCAGCCCGGTATTTTCTGCTCTTGCTCTTGCTAGCTTCTTTTGTTATGACGCGTCTCTTGCTACTTGCTTCTTGCTACACTTGCTTCTTGCTTTTTTCTTGCGGGATCCCTTTCATTCTCTTCTTGCTAACATGCTGATTTCTTGCTTCAAGGATTCAAAACAGAACCCTGCTTGCTTCTTGCTTCTGCTGTTGCTTTCGCCCCACAGCCATGGGCTGCTCTTTCTCTTGCCAACGACTCTCAAACCGGCCCTTTTTCTCGACCTTGCTCTGATACCACGTGTAGGATTCAGGCCCCTTTATTTACACACTTATGGTTTATATGGAAACAATGAAAAGAATTTGTTAAGAATAATGAGAGAATATTAAAGGGAAACTTGCTAGTCTTGTGTATAAAGTAAAACAAACAGGGGCTATAAATAGCCTTACAAAGAGCTAACTGCCAAACCCATGTTCTTCTAAATGTTAGCCATACTCTCCCACGTTCTTTTCTTCCACAAGACTTTGTCAAACCAAACTCTACTTAACATACTAACTTTAAATAAACCATAAAATAACTAGACTCATTCTACTAGACATGCTAACATACTAACTTAACAAGGCACTTAAAACTTACTAAACTTCCTAGACTTAAAATCACATGCATAATTATATTAAGTGACCCATTTATGTCAAGATTATCCCAACACATTGTTCGATGAGATATCCAAAATGTTACAATAGAGTATGTACATATATTCATGGACGACAGTCTTTAGCTAATATATATACAAGAACGAATTTTCAAGGCAAGTCCTACATGTATTACGGTTTGGCTCTTTGCCATTGCTGAATTGAAATGTGACCATCAAATTTGATTATTTCTATAAATGGTTCAACTACTTTAGACCTAAAACAATAAGACTTTCGAATTCTTTAATACAAATATTCTAAACTCTTAGCTGTCTTGAACATTTGATGAGAATTAGCCCGGCCTTTTGCATAGTACGGATTAGAAAAGCAAGTCCTACATGTACGGATTAGAAAAGCAAGTCCTACATGTATTACGGTTTGGCTCTTTGCCATTGCTGAATTGAAATGTGACCATCAAATTTGATTATTTCTATAAATGGTTCAACTACTTTAGACCTAAAACAATAAGACTTTCGAATTCTTTTATACAAATATTCTAAACTCTTAGCTGTCTCGAACATTTGATGAGAATTAGCCCTTTCTTTCCTTCTATCTGATTAACCTTCCACCTTTAGTCTAGAGCATCTACAGCTTTTCGTGTTTCACTTTCGTACTTGACTCGAACTTACCTCTTAGTTTTTCTTAAGGTTGAAGGATAGTGGGAACACATTGATGAAGTTAAAAGGGAATTCAAATGCCTTTTGTTTAAAAATACTTTCTTTTACTGGCTGTTGATTGATGTATGAAAAGTTTCTGGTAATTATAAGCTTTAAGTCATTAGCTTCAACTTCACTTATTCTTTCCCTTTGCAGAAGTAAACTTAACGTGCGTTTTTTTCTTTGCTAGAAGTAGAAATTAAGTACAAATAATATTTATGGGACAATCTTTACAGAGAGGCCGGAATTTATAAAAGAGGTTAAGTTAATAACCACCGTTAATACATAAACGTGTTTTTTCTATAATTAGTAAGAAATAGATACATAATAATCCTATGGGTTAACAAACTACCTCAAAAGTATCATTACAATAATTATAGATATACCGTATTCGTGTGGCTTGACTTTAAACATACCACCAAACCACATTAGTATATATGATAATAGCTGTATGAATCAAAAGCATCTTGGAATGAGACGTATAGACACTACAAATCGAAGAGAAATGAAAAATGGATCGAGCCTGACTAGTATCATCTTAACATTGAAAGCTTAAGTCGCTAAAAACCTTATCATTCGTCGCAAAACAATAAACTGGAAATACTAGTACTGTTTCCGAATCCTATGAATCCGTATTTAGTAAGTCGTGAAGGATAAGTTGATTGGATTAAGGTCACGAAAACGTGAGACTTTTTTTTTAAACGGCAGAATAACTATCTATTATAAACAAACGATCATTAGCAAGATGCTAATGGCAGAAAAGTACACTTACAATCTAGACATCGAATCAAATAACGTTACACGATCTAGATTCATCCCGAGGCCTTAACTTCTAGGACTGTAAAAGGGTGAAAAAGCTCGTGCCAATTACGAAAACATGAGATTTGCATGGGAACTCTCAAATTTATGATCATATATTAGGATAGTTCAAATCCAGCTACCTAGGTATTAAACACCATTCAATAAAGAAAATAGCATGACAAATATTTGAGAATTTGGTCGTTCAAGACATATAGAGAAGATTTAGACAAAGGTGTTCTTATTCATATCAATGTCCCCGTTTAAAATTAAACTATAGTATGTAATTTATGAATTAAGATCATCTCAAGTTGAAAATTACATACTAGATCATGAATTCGTAATTGCCAATCATATACTGTTGAATGAAAAATTAGACTCCCTACTTATCTACATTTGGGTGTTTGTTATATGTATATTGGAAATGAGTTATGTATAACAAAATCTAGCATATTGTTTCTAGTACCAAATTGCTATAAGGCGCTCACTTTGTAAGAACAAGGTCCTCTATCAACATATATGGTTATGGATCTGAACATCGCTATCTATTTGGGTGTGTCTCTTCCTTTTCTAGTCTGTATGTGATTTCCGTCTCTATTGCAATATGTCATATTTTAAGCTAGATGTTATCATACATGATGATACTTCAAAAGGTTAATCTTTCGTAAACACTAATTAACCAATGTTCGCAGTAGACTGTTTGAAGCCTTTCACATGAGAGGTAATTATAATTAAGTTAAACTTACTTATCGACGCCTTTCAATGGTAGCCAACCAATGATTAATACTTAAACATCAATTAAAATTTCATGGTATTAGTTATATATAATTGTAAGAATAATCATTCTATATCATATATAATATATTTGTAAAATCTAGATTTGAAAGGCCCAGCTCATAATGCCTCAAAAGTACAGAGAAATGCAAATACAATGGTCTCTAAATGAATTTAACAGTGATTTTACTAGTCAACAATGAAAAGAGGGGTTGTCATAACATGTTCTGTACCTAAGTTATTACCTACACATAGTCATTATTTTAAAATCATTTCATGGCACCATAGAACCTATTTGATGGTCAAGATCAAGTATCAAGATTCTATTTTGCCTTGGATCCACTAACCCCTCAACAAAGGTAGCATCCCTCTATAAAATCAGCAGGGAACCTCACTCTTAGAAATCAAGAAGCTCATTTGTACTCAAAGAAAGAGCTACACACATTTAACAAACTCTTGTCTATTGTGTCATATATTTCAAAGAAATGGGTGGACATAAATCTCAAAGAAAGTCTTCTTTTTCTTTCTTTGGTCTCTTCAAAGTTAAGAGGAGCCAAAGAAGAGAGGCCGATTCCTGGGAGGACTCGATGAAAGCATACAAAGTGTATCCAAGTGATCAAGACCGTGCTGGACGTTGGGCTGACCCTCGTATTGACCGCAAAGCTACTGTCTTCATCAACAATGTTACGAACCACTGGAATCATGTCGAGGCGTCAGGTTGATGATTTCATAGTTTCGGCGAACCTAATTAAGAAACTTACATGTAAATTCATTATGTAGCATGTTCAAGATTAATTATCTAGCTAGCTAATGTTTCAAACGCAACGTACTATCAAATAAATTCTTTTATATTGTTTATTTATCAACTTGTTACCCTTTTCTTAAATAGCAATATCAATTTCTAATACTAAAAAATAATCAGTGTATACCAAGATATGCCAATATATCTATGTAATCCTGTTGCATCTCTTCTCATTGTTATACGTTTTTTTTCTTGAACACACAAATTTTATTCACACATCAACAAGATGCCGAAAGATTACATCATGTAGTTTGGGCTATTAAGCTAAGAGTGCCACAAAAATTAGCCCTTTCTAATAGCTTAGTATTGAGCTATATTTTGGCCAGTTGAATTGAAAACTCCTAAACACGTCTTCAGTATACACATGCATTATCATATATTTGTCAGTTGAAGAAGTAAGAAGTGCACATATCTCATCTGTTAGTAGCTAGCTAGCCACCGGAAAGAGAGATTTCGACTGAATGCTATTGGGAGACTCTATTCCGATGAACGTACACCAGTAATGCTGAGAAATAGTCGCTAAAAAAGCACTTTTAAGGGTCTGCCTAATACCAAACATAATTACTTTTTAGTTGTTTATTCACTTCATTTAACAAGTAATTTCTCGACGAATATAAGAACATCAAAGAATTTGATTTTGAACTGGGATGAGATGGGATGTTCAAACCAAGAATAAGGTATGATTCCTTATTTGATAATTAACTATATGATTAATTATAGGGCTTTTCGTTTCTAAAGGTACTGAAGTTGTCCATTTTTACTTTAGGAGGTACCAATCTTTAATTTCGTATATCGTGGGTTATATATTGTATAACACCACCTATTGTGGGGGACAAAACCACTATGTGGTTTTAAAAAAATGACAGTCCTTGTTTTGTGTGTGTTGACTATACTGTAGTTGTTGACTACACTGCACATAATCGGTTTATATATAAACACATTATATATCTCTTAATTTATGATGCCTTAACCATCATCATCACACATTATAAATCTAACCATTATATGACATATCAAGGGAAGACAACTACCATGAAACCCAAAATCATCCATCTCAAAAACATATACACTTTCGGTCTAATGTTTCAGCAGTATATAGATATAAAGATATTGTATATGTAAACGTTGGTGAGTGAGCAGATCCAGAGTTCCGGTGGCGGCGGTCTAAGGTTTCAACGGTGGTGGATATAGGGTTTTGGTCAAGAGACGATATAGGGAAAAGATTGTTTTGGCCGGAAACAGAAAGAATCACGACGTAGTGCTCGGCGGCATGTGGCGGAGCGTGGAGGAATTATGGCGGTCGTTTTTGTGGGGGTCAAGTCGGACTGTATTTCGACAATGATGGTGATGGCTGTGGATCTTATTTTTGTAAAGAAAGGAGCAAATCTGAAAGAGCTGGCTAGATTTGTTACCGGACATGTGGCCGGAAAAATCAGATCCCGATGATATAGAAATAATAATTGTGTTGTTGACTTCCATTAATGAAACTGAATCTATTGGTTCAAACTTAATTGAAAGTGACGGCTAAAGAAAGCTTAATTTATCTCTAATAACAACTTGTGTAACGTTGTTTGTTGTGATTGAAAAAAAAAATGTTTTAAAATCTCAAAAAGGAAAAGAGTGGAAGATGCAGTGCCATATTTATTTTTAATCTAAAAAAAAAACTCTGTATAAATGTGGAGGAAGACCACGGCAATCCTAAGTGGCCAAAACCACTAAACGTTGGCGAAAACCACCAGTGGTATTTTTAGAACCCGTAATAGACGGTGTTTGTCACTATATAACCCACGATATACGAAATTAAAGATTGGTACCTCCTAAGCGATTATTCTCCCACACAACCCATACACGTGAAATGGCAAAGAAGTATGGTTGCGCGTTGAAATAAATCATAACATGGCATTCACGACCATTCTCCATCACAACCCATACGAGTGCACCGGTTTCCATAATAGGAGTTGGGCAATTGTCAGTACCTTTACAGACGAAAAGCCCTTAATTATATGATGTCCACCTAATTACTCTTCAAGATTCCTAACTTTTTGATCGGGGCTTAATAATCCAATGTCTGGTGAATTGGTTAACAATCAAAATTGAAACCATAATAATAAGAAGACTGTATTGTTTAAAATAACAACTTATTTTTTGTTTTGTCCCTCACATGTGATAATCTACTATTTTTTGTCTTTGAAAAGCAATTTACTTGGTACTTCTTCCTTTTGCACCATACCGTTATCAGAACACTGAACGTGACATAACGACATTGGTAACATGTCTATTGAATGATTATGTGGTATTTGGACAGATTTACTATCCCTCATACCAATCTACATTTCATTTTGTCCCTTATGCGACAACTTACTTTGTATAACCATATACTTGCCCCTCTTTAAACCATTGTGTAACCCTGAATGAGAAAGAGATAAGAAAATCTTGTTCAATTATACATGACTTGATGACTACAATATGGTATAGATATGTACACAATCTGGTTGGTGGTTGTAGTATCATGCAACACCTTAAAAGCTCATGTGATCAATAAAGCTCACCTCTGCTGCTCCAATCATTCAATCTGGTAGGATAGACTCGCCTCGATTAAAGTCAGCATTATTTCAATGGAGGATGTCTTTTTAACGAGTTGCCAACATGCCATAATCTTGTTATTCGTTGAATTTGATATTCAATCATCACGTTGTCCAATTTGTGATGAGGATGTCGAAAATATTGGCCATCTTCTCCTGTAATGTCCAATCAACAAAAGCAGTGGAAGAACATCAGAATATTGACTCCCCCTGCTTCACTCAACATATATGGGCGTACTTATTGGCTTGGGCAGATGATGTTGCAGCTACTAATAATGCCAAATCCAGAAACGCTGTAATCCAAACTGAGAGTGTGGCTATTATGGGATACAGAAACCGGACATGCTTTAACAAACCCATTGATGCGCCCGTGAACATCTTTGATGAGGTTATGCTTTACTCATTCAATCGGATTAGGAATAGAAATAGAATTTGTTGTTTTTATTTATTGGACAGCTTGGAATTCTTCCCTAGTGACCATTTGTTCATTGTCTCTGTAACTTTGTAACTTGATTTATTAGCATCTTGCTAAATCAATAATAAAGATGTTCAAAACAGAGGTTAATGAGTCTCACATTATCAGAAAAAGGAATATAAGTGCAAGAAATTGCCATTCCAATCCCAACAAAAAAGTGCAAGAAATTGACAGTAAGAATATAAAGTCTATAGATCGGGCTCAATGTATATTTCTGATTTTGAATATCGAGGACATCATAAAAAAGTATAACATCTATCTGATGTGATGACGTTCCATTAGCTTGACCATGTAGTAAATTATCAAAACCTCCATAGTTGATCATTGTTATGCGAATCACTATGAATTAGCAAGAAATTGAATTTGTAGGTCGGTGTTAATAAGTTTGTTCTAATGGAAGGCCAGAATCACAATTCACAGGTCTGCGTTTTCAAGTTGGATTCGAACTCGGGTGGTTTTCACCAATCCTCGGGGGTGTTTGCCAATCCTTCTGCCTTAGAAAAAAATAGTCCTACTCACAAAAATCTAAGAAAGTTAATGGAATTAAAGAGCAAATATAATAGCTTCCACTATAATATACTCTGCTGACTAGTCAAAAATGAAATGAGGGGTTATTATAACATGTTCCGTGTCTAAGTTAACTTAATAAATTAAAAATATAATATCGAGATTCTCTATTTACTAGGCTTCACTAATGTAGCACCCCATATAAATACTGAGGAGTGCTAGTCCTAGAAACCAAGAGACTCACTTGTGCTAATAGAAACAGCAAGAAAGCGAGAAACTCGTTTGCTGAAACAGAGCGATCACACGAAATGGGAGGACACAAATCTCAGAAAAAGCCGGCCTCTTTTTCTCTCTTAGGTATCTTCAAAAATAAGAAGAGCCAAAGAGGAGGGGATGAAACATGGGAGGACTCTATGAAAGCTTACAAAGTGTATCCAAGTGATCAAGACCGGGCTGGATATTGGGCTGATCCTCGTATTGACAGTAAAGCTTCTGCCTATATTGACACCATCACAAACCGATGGAACCATGTTGAAGTCTCTGGCTGATCATAATTTCATGGTTTCAAAGAACCAATGATGGATTCTATTTGTACATATATTCATTATATGTAGTGTGTATTATACTACCTAGCTAGCCAGTGTTTCAATTGCAAATATCAAATAAATTCTATTTATTTTGTTCATACATACTCTTCTAGCTCTATCATTTTCTACTATGTTCTCAAGCATTGGATGCCAATATATCTATTAAATCTATATCTATATCTATTTGTTCCTTCCTATATAGCCACTAAATAGTTAACAGGATAATCTAAATATTGTTACATAACTTTTATGATCCGTCAATCAGAAGAAGGCATACAAAGTGCATTTATGGGAACGGTTTTCAGGCCTCATATATATTTTTCATCAGAAATCTCCATACTGCTGATCAGCTCAAAGTTGTGTTGCTGTTATATCAACCTGCCTTATTTTCAAATGTAAGAAAAAATACATATAATGAGTTTTTACCACAAATTAATTATGTATTCCGATACCCTGCCACATCGTTCATTGCTTTTCCAAAACTCGTGCATCTACTATATTAACACATCTTTCATCACATCTGAACAACTAAGAATTACTTTTCTGTTGGAATATAACATGATTCAATTCGTAATAAACACGTACCGGGGAATCCAGATCGTCCTGTGGAACCTGTAACAGCATAAAGCATGATTGCTATTGATTTCGGGTTCCCATAACAAGATGATTGATTTAGAATGGAATGATGAATTCGGTTTTGATGAATTCAACAGAGGAAGGAGAACGAAATTAGATATGAGGGAGGCTGTGATTATGTGTGTTGATTAACCTAAAATTAGGTTAATTACTCTCTATTTATATAAGGAGCGTATTTTCACATTTAGTCCCTCTGGTGTTTAATTCATGCCTCATTAGTCCTCTTAAGTCCAATCACCTAATGGGAAACCCTATAATATGTCTTTAAGAGTAAATACGTCCATCGAATATTTACTAGACATAGGGATTTCAGTTATCGTCAATTATCATATCAGGAAGGATAGATGATCAGTGACGGTCACACTAACGTGGTTCCAACATTCTCCCACTTGACCGAGCGATCATTTATCTATGAGTATTTAATAAGTCCGGCCGGGATAATACTCATTTCGTTTTAAACCGAAATCATAGCCAATAAGTACAGTCGTAGAGAAGAACATCAACTCAGGACCCCACTAGTCAAACTATGACTCAAATTTAAAACTAATAAGCAATGATCAATTGACTGAGACAAATTTTGTTGCATAATGTCTTTACACTGTTATGAGCTCGAAGTGTAACTAATAGACAAATAAAATCTGAATAAGGAAGAAAATTTTCATTAACATAATAATAATAATGACCAACAAGTACAACATGCTATCATAATAGGTCCTTTAGTAAGCCTCATCTTCGATACGTATCCTACGAAGATTTTTTAGGAGGAAGACCTTCGGTCATTGGATCCAGTAGCATCTTATGTGTACTTATGTACTCAATACAAAGAACATTTTCCTCAATCTGTTTACATACAAACAGAAACTTTGTATCAAGATACATCTCAGCGCCAGTTAAACTGTTACTGTTCAAGCAAGTTACGGTAGCTGAGTTATCACAGTAAAGCTTCAATGGTCTATAAATAAAGTTGACGATTTTTTTTCGAGTCCACTGACTAAGTTCTTTAACAACATCCCATGACATGAAATTATAAACGTTCAGACATCATGGTAGACGTTGCAGTCAGTTTCTACTTATGACTCCGTCAAAAGATAGGTTTGCCAACTAACCATAAATATATACATTCAGAAGTAGATTTCTTATTGGAATTAAAACATCCTACTACTTCTAAGTTGTCACCTCTTCTATAAGTTAATGTGTAGTCTTTGGTCCTTAGCAGATATCGTAAAACCTTTTAGCCGCTTTCCAGTGTGCTAATTCGGGATTAGATAAGTAACTCCCAAGCATACCGGCGATATAAGCGATATCTAGATGAGTACAGACCTGAGCGTACATAATGCTCCTAACTACTTATAAGTAAGGTATCATCCTCATTTGCTCCTATTTTATCTCAATGATTGGACTTTGGAAACAATCACATACGTCTCCTTTTACTACTAGAGTTATAGTGGGTGTGTAGTGCTGCATGTTATGGCGTTCTAAGATGTGTTCAATATAAGTCTTTTGAGAAAGAACCAGAACATCATTACACCTATCTCGATGTATTTCGATACCTATAACATAAGAGGCATCACGGAGATCTTTTATGTCGACATTCTGCGAAAAAGTAAACGCTTCGATTCATGCAACATATCCAAGTTGTTACTTGCAAGAATATCATCCATGTGCAAAACAAGGATTGTAAATTTACTCCCACTGATCTTGAGATAGGTGCAAAGATCCACTTGATTCTTTAGGAAGTCTTGTCCTTTTATGACTTTATTAAACTTAAGGTACCATTTTAAGTGATGATTGCTTCAACCCGTATATGGACTTATTCAACTTGCAGACCATGTGCCATTTACCTTCTGGAATTATAGGTTCACATGTATACGTCTTATTGCAAGTTTCCATTCAGGAAAGTGGTTTTGACATCCATCTGATGTAACTCTAAATCATAATGAGCTACTAATGTCATGACAATCCTTAAGGAATCTTTATGAGACAGGAGATAAAGTCTCTTGATAATCGATTCCTTCCTTTTGAGTAAAACCCTTTCGCAACTAGTTATGGCCTTATAGCGTTTGACGTTTCCTTTCGGGTCTAATTTGGTTTTGAAGATCCATTTACAACTTATAGGTTTGGATTCTTCAAGAAATTCAACCAAGTCCCAAAACGTCATTATGCTATATGGAATTGAGCTTTCAAATTACAGCTTCATTCCACTATGTGGCCTGATCGCTAATAATGGCTTCTTAATAAGAGGTAGGATCAGTAAGCTTTCCAATGTCCTCAACTTCAGTTAAATAAGTTATGAAATCATCAAAAGTTATGGCCTTGCGTGACCTAGATGATCTCCTGAGTTGATTTTCAGGTTGAGTAAGGAAGATGCTTTGCTTTAGCATTATTTAATAAGATGCTTTATCATTAGTAGTATCATAATTAGGAGGATTAGGATTCTGATTTGGAGAAGGTGGATCAGTGATTTTAGGAGCAGCGTTGAGTACAAGAGGAGTTATCGGAGGAGTAATAATAACCGACGAGTGGTTCCCCCCGCTTCTTGTACTTATAGCAAATCTTAAGTTATGATTTGTCGTGCTCCCACTGATCTCTTAGTCTTTGAGAAACGTGGCATGATGCGTGTCAATAATGCTAGTAGTGTAGAAAAGACAGTAAAACTAATAACCGATAAAGAAACATGTAAGGGATTTAGGATCCAGTTTCTTTAAGTTAGGGTTACAGACTTATGCTTCGGCATGACAGCCTCATACTTTCATATATTTTAGACTCAGATTCCTTTCTGTCCAGGACTCTTAGGGACAGATTCTAATGGAACTTTTATTGAGTATATGAAAAGCTGTTTTAAGGCCTTAGTCCAAAGGAAAGTTGGTAAGTTTGTGTTGAAAAGGCATACTCTTCACCATGTTCATTAAGGTTCTATTTCTCCTTTTAGCAACATAACATTTGTTGAGGAGAACCTGACATGGTGTATTGGTTACTTATGTCTTGTTCCTTTAAAAAGTTATGGAAAAAGACCATGAGCTTCACCAATATCAGTATGTCTACCATAATACTTACCTTCTTTATCTGATCTCACAACTTTTATTTTTACGATCAAGTTTGTTTTAAACCAAAGGTTTAAGATCAATAAAAGTCTCTAAGGGTTCAGATCAGATTTAGGTGCATATAACGTGAATAATCGTTAATGAATGTAATAAATGATGCATGTCCTGAAATGAATGCGGGATAGGGGCCACTTAACGTCAGAGTGAATTATTTCCAACAAGTTGGAACTTTTAGTAGCTCCTTTCTTATTCCCTTTAGTCATCTCACCTTAGAGGCAGTAAATACATGTTTCAAAATCACTAAAGTCAAGAGAATGTAATATTTCATCCTTTATGAGTCGTATCACGCAAACTCGTGATATGTGGCTAAGATATTTATGCCACATTATGGAGGAATTCTCTAATTATTTAGGTGATTTTGTCTTTGTTTTAGTTATGTCATCAATATCAGGAGACAACAAAGACTGTGAGAAATTATGATCTAGTTCTAACTTATACAACATTCCATTCAAGAAACTAGGACCACGTAATGCATTATTATGAGTAATGGCAATCTCGTCATAACCATGAATTATTACATAACCTTCAAGGTCTTAGACTAAAAAAACAGATACAAGGTTTCGAGAAATTCTCGATACACATAAGGTATCTACTAGTCTAATACACTTTCCATTGTTTATATGTAAATCATAAGTCTCCATGGTTTTGACATATAAGAGATCAACCCTTCCAACTCTAGGCTTTCTCTGGTCATTTGATAGTTTCTAGATTGCATGGAATCCTTGTATAAAACTAGAATCACTCACACATGTATTGATAAGTACATCAAACATAAAAGAATCAAATATTACAAAAATTAAGTTACCTTTCTTAGCTAGCTACTCCTTGATTTTAGGGCAATCTAGGCACAATCATAATTTGCAGTTAGGATTGCTTGTCAAGGACTTAATGCTAGAGGTAGTAGCACCATGATTAGCCTTTGAACTTTATTTGCAGTTTTTTATTACTGTTTTTATCTTTCCTCTTAATGGAATTAGCAGTGGTACTAAGATGAACAACTTAAGGTTGGCCCAACTTAAGGCGACCATTTTCTTGCACACACATTGCTATTAGTTCACTCATCAACCATTTATCCTTCATAGCGCTAAAATTAATTTTGAAGGAGTCGAAATGAGCAAGCAATGAGGTCATTAAAATGCAAAAGAAAATTGTCATAGACTTCCATTTTTTATTTTTTTTTTGGACTCTTAAGCTTATGAGTCATGTCAGTCATTTACATTATGTGTTCACAAGCACTGCTATTTCCTTTGTATTTAAGCTACTTGCAAACGCCTTATACATTCCCTCGGAAACTATGATTGATGAAGTTTCTGACCATCATTATTGACAAGTGATTCGCCTATCCCACTTTATTAAAAATTCGCTTTCTGAGCTGCGGAAGAGTTAGCAGTAAAGCAGTGGGTTCATTATGGTGAATGACATAGTCAAGGTCTATCATCTACAGAATTAGAGGTAATTAATCCTTTCATAAAGCAAAGTTTGCATCAGTAAGTGGCTTAATGCCTAAGTTAGGTACTTCAGTGGAAATAAGGAGGATATTAATTTATGATACAAGCAATAGAAGATTATAATAGTAGTGCCTAAAATAAGTAGGCTCAATAGTAATAGTGACATGATTAGCTATATAAGGCAAACTAAGTAATGTCTATAAAAGTAAGGGAACTAAAGTAATGCCTAAAACTAACTAAGGGCTAATAATAATGTTCCTTATAGCAACATAATTAGATTTCAAAAGGTAATGAGACTAAGACCATTATACTAATGAAGCTAGTGATAAGTAAGCCTATTGTAAACACCAAAACAATAAGCTAAAGTAAGGCTCTACTTAGATGTTACATCACCTTTGGGCAGAAATAACTAATATCTAAGTACACATGAGCATTAGGGTCATGCAACACAACGCTTATCTTTTGATCTTTGGGCACAAAATTAAGAATCGTGTATATTAGGCATGAAAAGAATCCCTTTGCTACACAAAACATATTAAATCACCTTTGGGCAGAATTAATATGCTAAGTGTTAATTATGCAAAAGAGAAAAGAGCGCAACATGAGAATCACATTTGACCTTTGGGCGCAAATGATGAAACCATGTACTTTAGTGCGAAGCCCCCACACATTACGGGGGTCCGGGGGCAGCGCCCCTGGAAAGCGGGGTCCAAGGGGCAGCAGCCCCTGGCGGGGTCCAAGGGGCAGAGCCCCTGGCTGGGGTCGAGAAAAAATTATTTTCCGAAAATAAGGGTCATTTTTTTTTTCATTTAAACTTTAAGGTAAAACATAAGCACGAACTTGATAATCAACTAAGTTAATCAGTAATCCATGAAAAATAAGCACGGTACGAAGATAGTTAAGTTCGTAATAAGGATTAACTTCGTAAGTAGTGATTAACTTCGTAAGTAGTAATTAACTTCGTAAGTAGTAATTAACTTCGTAATAAAAGTAACTTCGTAATATAAAGTAACTTCGTAAGTAGTTAACTATCTTCGTAAGTAACTTACGAAGATAGCTTACGAACATAAGCAACGAAGATAGCTTACGAAAAATAGGCAACGAAGATAGCTTACGAACATAAGCAACGAAGATAGCTTACGAACATAAGCAACGAAGATAGCTTACGAAAATAAGGTAAGTTCGTGAGGAAGTAAGTGCGAAGATGAGCAGAAGTTTCGTACACAGTTAAGCCTTACGAACTTAGTAATTCCTTACGAACTTAGAGTTCAAACGAATTTAGAGTTCAAACGAATTTAGAGTTCAAACGAAGTTTAAGTTCGTAAGAAGCATACGAACTTAAGCTTCTGCATTTTTTAGTTCGCGAATTAGGGTACGAAAACGAATCAAATCAAGGGATAAATTCGTAACGAGGCTCTGATACCACATGTTGGAATATAACATGATTCAATTCGTAATAAACACGTACCGGGGAATCCAGATCGTCCTGTGGAACCTGTAACAGCATAAAGCATGATTGCTATTGATTTCGGGTTCCCATAACAAGATGATTGATTTAGAATGGAATGATGAATTCGGTTTTGATGAATTCAACAGAGGAAGGAGAACGAAATTAGATATGAGGGAGGCTGTGATTATGTGTGTTGATTAACCTAAAATTAGGTTAATTACTCTCTATTTATATAAGGAGCGTATTTTCACATTTAGTCCCTCTGGTGTTTAATTCGTGCCTCATTAGTCCTCTTAAGTCCAATCACCTAATGGGAAACCCTATAATACGTCTTTAAGAGTAAATACGTCCATCGAATATTTACTAGACATAGGGATTTCAGTTATCGTCAATTATCATATCAGGAAGGATAGATGATCAGTGACGGTCACACTAACGTGGTTCCAACATTCCATCAAAAGGTACATTACTTCAAAGTACTCTAGAAGCACAATAGCTTATAGTCAGATTAATAGGTTTGAGTGAATATGTATGAAAGCAAATCTAGCACATTAAGTGGAGAAGATGGGAGTAATATTTGTTCACCTGGACCTTTATCTTGAGGACCGTGACTCTAACGACCAAGTCATATATGCAAAAGTAATTTAATTAAGATTTTTGAATCGTCTGCTTTAATACCCATAGTACATTTTAATTCGTTTTATACTAACATGACTGAACAAGTAACTTCTGCTAGAACAATAATTTAGAATGTTGGATCATGTTAGTCCAATGATTGGACTAGGGATTAGCGGAAAAGACTTAAGCCATAATGTAGGTCATGAACAATCAAGAAGTCTTTAGCGACCCCGTTCATCAGTGATAACTTAGCGATAATGTTATTCAAGATGAGAAGATAACTAAGTTTGACAAAAACTTAGTTATCGTTCACATGGGAAAAAAAAGACCCCTACATTTGTAAGTCAAGAGAAACGGGAAAAGGTACTTCTCATTATAGTTCAGTGGTAGAACATCAGCTTTACATGCTGGAGGTCTCGAGTTCGAGATATGGGAAACACATTTCAAAATAATTTCACAAATAAAGTCCTCTAGTGAAGCAGTTTGAATTCTGCAAAGGGGGCAGGAATATACCTCAATAAAATGTCGTGTCTTCAGGCGGTTTAGTTGGGGGTTTCTTCTCCTACTAGGCATTGAAGGTGAGGGGGCTCTCAAGCGCAGACCCGGTTAAGACAGTGTATGTTAGACCCTTCGTTGCGAGTAATCCACACCTTTCATAAAAAAAAGTGAAAAGTGAAAGCGAAACGGCCCATACAAAAAGAGTCACATGTTAGATTGCACAAGAAAACAAGTGACTAACTAGTATTCATTTTTGGAATAAATAGTTGAAGTTTTCCTACACAAATTTTTGTTTTACCCAAATGACTAAAGAAAAAGGACACAAGTTAAAAACAATTAATGTCAATTGTACCTAAACTTGGTAACGTTAAAATTTTTATCTAAGATTTACTAGTCAATCATGGCCAGTCTAGCTGCAGAAGCACTCTCGTTTTACTCAAGGTCTAGAGTTCGATACTCATGGATCGCTGGCAAGCCTTGGATTTTTCCCTCCGAATACTTGTAACGGCTCATGGTCAACATCTCGTTGTCTAAGGTACGTGTAAGGCTTCACCATTATACGGGGAGGTTTCCCTGATGTTGTGTTTCAACTGATTGTTAGGGGGAAAAAACAGATTTACTAGTCAAAAACAAAAGGAAGGTTCGTGCCTAAATTTGTTAGCTACTTAAAACTTAATGAAGTAATTAAAATATCAAGATTCTCTATTTACTAGGCTCCACTCCCTCCCATAGATGTAGCACCCCTTATAAATACCGAGGAGAGCTAGACCCTTAGAAACCAAGAGACTCACTTGTGCTAACAGAAACAGCCACAAAGCGAGAGACTCTCTTCATCTCTTGTGATATCTGAAACAGAGAAATCACACGAAATATATAATGGGAGGACACAAATGCCAAGGGAAGCCCTCTTTTTCTCTCTTCGGCATCTTCAAAAATAAGAAGAGCCATAGAGGAGGGGATGGTGCGTGGGAGGACTCTATGAAGGCTTACAAAGTGTATCCAAGTGATCAAGACCGGGCTGGATATTGGGCTGATCCTCTCATTGACAGCAAAGCTTCTGCTTACATTGACACCGTCACAAACCGTTGGAACCACGTTGAAGTTTCAGGCTGATCACAATTTCATGGTTTCAAAGAACCGATGATGGATTGTATTTGTACATTTATTATATGTAATGTGTATTTTACTAGCTAGCTAGCCTGTGTTTCAATTGCAAATATCAAATAAAATTTTTATATTGTACATAAATACTCTTCTACCTCTCTCATTTTCTAATATTTTCTCAAGTGACGGATGCCATGATCTAAGATGTATTATGTGTATATATATATATATATCTAACTTACATTGTGGGTCAAGTGTGATGGGTCGGTATTCGTAATATGGTTTGAATACTAGTAAACTAGGAATAAGGAAACATGCAAGAAGATGAAGAAGTAGTCTTCTTTAGACCGAGTTTATCGGGAAGTGAAATATGTACGTTGAGTTTGTTGCGGACGTGATTCACTTTTGTGCATGTGTTTTATTTGCTTTATAAATAGGTTTAGAGTCATTTATATTTGAGTAAATTGTACTCTTTTGTTTTGCAAATACAGTAGCTTTCATGGTCATCTTCTTTCTTATTACATTCACCATGATCACGTATAAAATATGTCAGTGAAAGTTGAGTGTGTGTATTGTGACAACTCGTAATTAATTAACATCGGGTTAGTCCTAATCTCAATTAGACAGTCATTTGACGTGGAACTTATTAGACTTTTGGACTTTTGACTTAGTCAAGGTAGACGTATCTTGTTGACGTAGACTATTAGCTATCTAGACGAATGCCGAGTCTTTAAAATAACTTTAAATTAACATTTAAAGGTTATGTCTTGTACGAAACAATTAGACCGTCTAGACTTAATATTATAAAGTTCACTTGGACGAAACTTTATTGGCTTGTCTTGACTAAAATGAGACGAGGAAAAATACCTTCACTTTACATTTTAACCTTTGGGTCAAACGGTATTAAATCGTAAGCATTTTACCAAATTTGGGGTATTTAAATGACTAAAAAGGAGCCACATAGGCCGGCCCCTTTGTTTGTGGTGGGAATTAAAACAACAAACACTTCCCTCCTTTTCTTTCTTTACCAGTCGACCCAACACACAACACACAACACACACACAAAGATCTTTATGCTCTAAATCAATTTACAAGGTGAAATCAAAGAGAAAATCAAAGGAATTAATCATATTTCAATAATAATTTAGGGTTTTGGCATCATTATCATCACCATCTTCATCTTTACCTCAAGAACATCAAATTTTGGTAAGTAAACATTTTTCTCAAACTTTTGATTTGATTTAAATTCATTTAAGGGTTTATTTCAGTTTTGAGTAATGAATTAGATAGCCATGAAAATGAAATGAGTTTGGTATTGTTGTTAAATGAAGTTTTGATTTACAAATTTGGTCTTGAAATCAAAATGATTAAAATGGCGAAATGATTTGGCGAAATGGTATGTTTCTAGGTCTTTTGAACATGATAACAGTTGTTAGAAATGAAAGGAATCGATTTGGAGTCGATATAGTTTGCTAAAAATGGTCATAAACCAGGTTTTTCACTCGGTCAGGTAGAACTCGCGCCGCGAGGTGTGTCGAATTTCGAACAGAACCTGCACTCGATCTGACTCGCGCCGCGAAACCTCCAGGTCGCGCCGCGAGGAACGTAGCAGGGTCGCGCCGCGAGGAACGTAGCAGGGTCGCGCCGCGATTTCTGGAACTGTTTGACGTTTCAGTTTTTGACATCTTGGACACTTGAACTTCGTTTGTACGAAATGGTACTTTGGACTACCTTTTAATAACAGTGTCAATGACATTAATCTTTTGAGTCAAATAAAATGAAGGTTTGTAACACATTCTCGGTTAAGGCATTCTAGGATTGATAGCTAAGTAGTTGTACGTAGGATACTTGTCGTCGTGAGATTTGATCCTCACCATTCGTGCTCATATCCTAGGTTTTGGATAGACGTGGAGACTAGACTGCTCTTATTCTCAGACTGCTCATACTTTTAGCTCTTGATCGCTAAGGTGAGTTTATGGCGCCCTTTTTCCTTTACTTTGGGCCTGAAAGCATGTACTGTATACACGACTACTTTATAAATGATTTGTCTTTGTCTATGCCATGAGATTTGGTAAATTAAATCATTTGTCTTATGTCTTGCCATGTTGACGGCTGTATGAAAATGTGTATACCTGTCTTGTGAAATATTGAACTAAATGACTTTGACTGGCCATGTTGTCGGCTGACTAAACTGTTCTTTGTGTTTGACGAACTAAAATGATCCCCCCTTCATGTAGTTATCACCATTATGAGATCCTAATGGTTGTCTTGTCAGATTTTGTTCCTGACTGTCTTTGTTCTGGTCCGCACCCCATTATAGACGGGAGACCTGTGCGAGGTAGTCTGGTCCGCACCCCATTATAGACGGGAGACCTGTGCGAGGTAGTCTGGTCCGCACCCCATTATAGACGGGAGACCTGTGCGAGGTATACTGGTCCGCACCCCATTATAGACGGGAGACCTGTGCGAGGGAAATTGTCTTATTGTCGGACTTGGTCTGGACTGTCTTGTCTTAAATAACTACATTAAACGACGATTGATCTTTTAGTCAAACACACTGTAAACTCACCAACTATTTCGATAGTTGATCCTCTCAAATTTCATGCTTTTCAGGTGACCATCAGTAAGTCTTGGAATCGTACTTGGCATAATAGGGCCAATCTTTTGACTTTGGACGTACAATTAGCATCAGACATTGAGGACTCTCATGCTTTTGGCTTTAGTTGTATTTGACTGTCCAATTTATTGAACTTATATTCAGTGGGCCCAGTTCCAAATGAGGATGACTTGTATCCGTATTTTGGGGTCCACACTTTGAACGATTGTACTTGTATTGACTTGTATTGGCATAAATGGATGTAATCTCTATTAACCTTCTGATTAAGTGTGCAATTCTTTGTTAACCCTGTATTTCCGCTACAACGGGGTGTGACAAAAATTGGTATCAGAGCCAAGGTTATAGTTAATACCGAGTTTTTCCGCTGGAAAAACTCAATCTATAGCCATTTCGTTTCAAAAGGGAATCTAAGTCTATTTAGGGTTTTGGCATCATATCATCACCATCTTCATCTTTACCTCAAGAACATCAAATTTTGGTAAGTAAACATTTTTCTCAAACTTTTGATTTGATTTAAATTCATTTAAGGGTTTATTTCAGTTTTGAGTAATGAATTAGATAGCCATGAAAATGAAATGAGTTTGGTATTGTTGTTAAATGAAGTTTTGATTTACAAATTTGGTCTTGAAATCAAAATGATTAAAATGGCGAAATGATTTGGCGAAATGGTATGTTTCTAGGTCTTTTGAACATGATAACAGTTGTTAGAAATGAAAGGAATCGATTTGGAGTCGATATAGTTTGCTAAAAATGGTCATAAACCAGGTTTTTCACTCGGTCAGGTAGAACTCGCGCCGCGAGGAACATAGCAGGGTCGCGCCGCGATTTCTGGAACTGTTTGACGTTTCAGTTTTTGACATCTTGGACACTTGAACTTCGTTTGTACGAAATGGTACTTTGGACTACCTTTTAATAACAGTGTCAATGACATTAATCTTTTGAGTCAAATAAAATGAAGGTTTGTAACACATTCTCGGTTAAGGCATTCTAGGATTGATAGCTAAGTAGTTGTACGTAGGATACTTGTCGTCGTGAGATTTGATCCTCACCATTCGTGCTCATATCCTAGGTTTTGGATAGACGTGGAGACTAGACTGCTCTTATTCTCAGACTGCTCATACTTTTAGCTCTTGATCGCTAAGGTGAGTTTATGGCGCCCTTTTTCCTTTACTTTGGGCCTGAAAGCATGTACTGTATACACGACTACTTTATAAATGATTTGTCTTTGTCTATGCCATGAGATTTGGTAAATTAAATCATTTGTCTTATGTCTTGCCATGTTGACGGCTGTATGAAAATGTGTATACCTGTCTTGTGAAATATTGAACTAAATGACTTTGACTGGCCATGTTGTCGGCTGACTAAACTGTTCTTTGTGTTTGACGAACTAAAATGATCCCCCCTTCATGTAGTTATCACCATTATGAGATCCTAATGGTTGTCTTGTCAGATTTTGTTCCTGACTGTCTTTGTTCTGGTCCGCACCCCATTATAGACGGGAGACCTGTGCGAGGTAGTCTGGTCCGCACCCCATTATAGACGGGAGACCTGTGCGAGGTAGTCTGGTCCGCACCCCATTATAGACGGGAGACCTGTGCGAGGTATACTGGTCCGCACCCCATTATAGACGGGAGACCTGTGCGAGGTAGTCTGGTCCGCACCCCATTATAGACGGGAGACCTGTGCGAGGTATACTGGTCCGCACCCCATTATAGACGGGAGACCTGTGCGAGGTATACTGGTCCGCACCCCATTATAGACGGGAGACCTGTGCGAGGGAAATTGTCTTATTGTCGGACATTGGTCTGGACTGTCTTGTCTTAAATAACTACATTAAACGACGATTGATCTTTTAGTCAAACACACTGTAAACTCACCAACTATTTCGATAGTTGATCCTCTCAAATTTCATGCTTTTCAGGTGACCATCAGTAAGTCTTGGAATCGTACTTGGCATAATAGGGCCAATCTTTTGACTTTGGACGTACAATTAGCATCAGACATTGAGGACTCTCATGCTTTTGGCTTTAGTTGTATTTGACTGTCCAATTTATTGAACTTATATTCAGTGGGCCCAGTTCCAAATGAGGATGACTTGTATCCGTATTTTGGGGTCCACACTTTGAACGATTGTACTTGTATTGACTTGTATTGGCATAAATGGATGTAATCTCTATTAACCTTCTGATTAAGTGTGCAATTCTTTGTTAACCCTGTATTTCCGCTACAACGGGGTGTGACAAAAATTGGTATCAGAGCCAAGGTTATAGTTAATACCGAGTTTTTCCGCTGGAAAAACTCAATCTATAGTCATTTCGTTTCAAAAGGGAATCTAAGTCTATTTAGGTTTAGGATACTTATTTCAGGAGTTATATTATTTGTCTATAATTAGACCTAACCTGATCAACTACGTCCCGATTATGTAAAATAATATAAGGCTCGAAATAAATATCTTAGATTTTGTATATACGTTATAGTTTGAGCTATATTCACAACATACTGTAGATGTGGTGGGAAGGCTGCGGGTGACCCTATATATAAACATTGAAGGTATGTTAGGAATAGAAACTCAAATCGTATGTGTGTGCATAAGGTTTATATACGTGATAGTTTGGATTATATTAACAGCATATTTAAATGTGGTGGGAAGGCTGCGGGTGACCCTATATATAAGCATTTCAAATATGTTGGTAATAGAAACCCAAACCAAATGTGTGTAATCTAGACAAAGATTTCTTTAAAACTCAAATTGCGTACTGTATCATCCATTCGAGACGTACTGCCTTATCCATTTGACTTATATGGATTCTTTGACTATCTTTTCAGACTAGTCATGTCGGATGGAGTTAGCTCAAATGCTGTTGTACCTTGTACACCTCCAGTTCCTGTCATAGCAAACTCCATTCCTTGTGTTCCTGACTCTTATGAAGAGGAACCAATGGAGGAATCGGGCAATGAATCACGCCCTATCAATCTTGTGTCATCTTCCAGTGAATCTGGAGGTGAACATGTGTCTATCCATGTTCAATCATCTGTAACACCGGTATCTCCATATCAGAGGAGGACTACCGAGGGAACTCATATGCCTTATGCTCCTAAAGACCCTTATGCTCCTGGTCCTTCTGCACCAGTTCAGGGCAACTGTGGACTTGGTCTTTCATTCTTTCAGGGAGATCCGTATGCGGCGGGTCCCTCCAGAGTGCCTGTCTACAATCCAAGCGCCGTTATGCCAGTTGCATCTGCAGCTGATAGGTCGGAATATTATCGCCGACAATTGTCAAGGATGAACAATTCCCTCATCTGTACAAGGGAGAAAATAGAGAATCAAGCTCAGGCGTTGACTGGAGCTTATCATCAGGCAGCGGAGGCGTTGACTGTTGCTAGAGAGGGGAAGGAAACTATTGGGAGGTTGATCTGGATACTGTCTGTTGTGGTGGTTTTGGTGGTGGCTTTGCTGGTCGTTGTTATTTGCAAGATGTAATTTTGTAATAAGTCTTTCTATATTGTAAGCCTAGAACTTTTAACAACTCGTACTTCTGTACTTTGAGTTGTAGTCTATCTTTTTGGTGGATGTATTTCCCACGTGTCTTTAGATCGTATTGCTCCGACTATGTAGTCTATCGTTGTGGATGAAGTTTCCCACATGTGTTTTTGGATTGTACATACCAGACTATGTAAAATTTTGAACATCAATGAAATACGATTGTCTTTTGGCTTACTTACTTGTTCAGGCTATGTCAACTGCTTATTCTTAGCTCTAGAAATATGATTTTCCATATTTTTCTTGTCTTGTCTAGTACATGAATTCATACAAGTCAATAATTTATGACTTTCATGGTACGGTCATCTGTCTTGCAAAGCTACTTTCTGTTTAACCTATCAAGGAAATCTCTAAATGACATTTTTGTTCATATCTTAGACTTATGGCTCCTAAGACGAAAAACAAAGTTCAGAAAAAGGCTCCAGTCAAGAAAACTGCACCAAAGAGAGTTACTCGATCCACTCCTTTGAATACTGAAGCTGAACAGGAAGAACCTGTCATTCAGCAAAGACCGGAAGCTGCTACTGTCCAGGTGAACACTGGTCCTGGACCTACCCCAAATACTGGCGGGGATAATAATATGGCAGCATTTGTAACACAACAGTTGTTGGCTGCTATGCCTACTTTAGTCGCACAGATTACGGCAAGCCTGAACGCAAATAATAACCATCATGCTGACAACAGTAACAATGTCGAGCCTACTGCTGAACAAGTTATTCCTCGAGTGCATCTGCACGGGACTGACTACAAGACCTTCACTTATTGTAAACCAAAAGAATTTAATGGTACCGAGGGTCCGGTAGGTCTAATCAACTGGCTGGAAAGCATTGAGGCAGTGCTCCATATCAGCCGTTGTGCCGAAGAGCACAAAGTGGAATATGCTTCCACTCAATTTCAAAAGCACGCACTGTCATGGTGGAACGAGCAGATTAGGACTCGTGGCCGAGAGCCGGCATATAGCATACCTTGGTTGAACTTTAAAAGGATGCTCATGGAAAAGTACTGTCCTCGTGAGGAAGTACAGAAAATGGAAGGCGAATTCTGGAATCATAGTATGATTGGACTAGACAATGAGAAATACACAACTCGTTTTCATGAGTTGGCTAGACTAGTTCCTCGTATGGTAGATACGGAGGAGAAATTGATCGAGAGATACTGTTATGGCTTGTCACCTGATGTCCGAAGGTTGGTAGCCGCTTTTAATCCTATGACTCTTCAAGCGGCAGTTAGTGCAACCAACCGGATGGTGATAGACTTGAAAAGAACCACTGGTTCTTCTGTTGGAACTGAAGTGGTCAAGAGAAGGAGTGATCATGCCTCTGGTAGTAAATATGGTGGCAGTGGAAATGGCAAGAGGTTTAGGACTGCCAGAAACTTTGCGGTGGTTACTCAGGACGTCACGAGGTACACTGGCACAGATCCTAAGTGTAATAGGTGTAATCTCCATCACAGGGGAAATTGTCCTACTTGTCGCCGTTGTAAAAGAACGGGACATCTGGAAAAGTTTTGTAGGGACAAGGCACCGAGTCAATGCTACGAATGTGGGAGTGAAACCCATCTGCGACCTGCATGTCCAAGACTCAATCTGAACCCGAACAACAATGCAATGGTTCCCGTAAGGAACAATGCGGGGAATAATCAAGCAAGGAATCAAGGTGGACGAGGTAGAGGCCGAGTTTTTGCTTTGGATGCTGCTGATGCACGACGTGATCCCAACGTTGTGATAGGTACATTCATACTCAATAATCATTATGTCTTTGTGTTATTCGACTCTGGTGCTGATAAAAGCTTTATATCCTTAGAATTTAAGTCTCGATTTGGTATAGTAGCTATCCCCATGAAAGACACTTATATTGTCGAATATGCAAACGGTCAAAAGTATATTGCTAGAGATCATTTAGTAGATTGCAATTTGACATTGTCTGGCGAAACCTTTAAAATTGATCTAATTCCCATAGAACTCAGTAGTTTTGATGTAATTGTTGGTATGGACTGGTTATCTAAGGTTAGAGCCGAAATAATGTGTTACGAGAAGATTGTTAGAATACCCCTTCAGAATAACGAAACCCTAGTAGTGCAAGGAGACAAGTCAGGGAAGGAATTGATTTTAGTGTCGGCGATAAAGGCGAATAGATATTTACAAAAAGAATACCCTGCTTTCTTGGCACTGGTTGTTGAAAGGAAACCAGAGGGTAAAAGCATTCAAGACATTCCTGTAGTCAAGGATTTTCCAGAAGTATTTCCTGAAGATTTGACGGGACTTCCACCTCACAGACCAGTTGAGTTTGGAATAGACTTAGTCCCTGGAGCTGCACCTGTGGCCAAGGCACCCTATCGCCTTGCGCCGTCAGAAATGCAAGAATTATCCGAACAACTTCAAGAGTTGTTAGCTAAAGGACTAATTCGCCAAGTTCATCACCTTGGGGAGCTCCGATTCTATTTGTCAAAAAGAAGGACGGCTCTATGCGCATGTGTATAGATTATAGAGAATTGAACAAGTTGACTGTCAAGAACAGGTACCCTTTGCCTCGTATTGACGACTTGTTTGACCAATTGGAGGGTGCATCACACTTTTCCAAGATTGATCTCAGATCTGGGTATCATCAACTCAGAGTCAGAGAGACGGACATTCCTAAAAACAGCCTTCAGAACTCGTTACGGACATTATGAGTTTTTGGTTATGCCGTTTGGCTTAACCAATGCACCTGTTGTGTTTATGGACTTAATGAATCGAGTATGTCGACCGTATCTTGACAAGTTTGTCATTGTATTCATTGACGACATACTGATATACTCAAGGAATAAAGACGAACATGAGAGTCATCTGAGAACCATTCTGCAACTGCTCAAGGATCAAAAGTTGTACGCGAAATTCTCAAAATGTGAATTCTGGATTAGGGAAGTACACTTCTTGGGACATGTAGTGAATGCAGATGGAATCCATGTAGATCCATCTAGGTCGAGGCGATAAAGAAGTGGGAAGCCCCTAAGACTCCGACAGAAATCCGTCAATTTCTTGGACTGGCTGGCTATTACAGGAGATTCATTGAGAATTTCTCTAAGGTTGCTCAACCTTTGACTTTATTAACTCAGAAGACTAAGGAGTTTATTTGGCAGGATGCCCAAGAAAAGGCATTTCAGACGTTAAAGGACAGACTGTGTAATGCTCCTATTCTAGCATTACCGAATGGCATTGAAAATTTCGTGGTATACTGTGACGCCTCACATCAGGGCATGGATGTGTACTTATGCAGGGAGGTAAGGTCATTGCTTACGCTTCTAGACAGCTCAAGATCCACGAAAAGAACTATGCAACCCACGATCTAGAACTCGGAGCGGTTGTCTTTGCATTAAAAATTTGGAGACATTATCTGTATGGTACCAAGTGTACTGTATTCACGGATCACAAAAGCCTTCAGCATATCTTCGATCAGAAAATGCTGAATATGCGACAACGACGATGGGTAGAATTACTCAGTGACTACGACTGTGATCTTAAATATCATCCCGGTAAAGCCAATGTTGTTGCTGACGCGCTAAGTCGAAAAGATAGAATTTCACTATCTGTCATAACAAGAGCAAGTTCTTATCTTGGCTCGTCATTAAGGGATAGAGTTTTAGACGATCAAAATGAAGCCCTACAGCCAGGACGTATCGAGAAAGAGGCATTGTGGAATGCTGAGCGTTTGTTTGAATTGGATGGCGATGGAATCAGACATGTTAAGGGCAGAGTGTGGATTCCCAAATATAATGGACTTAGAGAACTCTTGATGAACGAGAGTCATCGATCTAAATATTCAATTCATCCTGGTGCTGACAAAATGTACCATGGACTAAAGGACTTTTATTGGTGGCCTGGTATGAAAAGAGATATCGCCACTTATGTCTCAAAGTGTCTAAATTGTTCAATGGTCAAGGCGGAGCACCAAAAGCCTTCTGGGCTGCTCCAACAACCCAAAATTCCTGACTGGAAATGGGAACAGATTACTATGGACTTTATTACTAAACTGCCTCGAACCCTGAGAGGATACGATACTATTTGGGTCATTGTCGACCGCTTGACGAAGTCTGCTCATTTCATTCCAATCCGAGAGAGTTGGAAGATAAGGAAATTGTCTCAATTATATATTGAAAAGATCGTATCACTTCATGGCGTTCCTTTGTCTATTATCTCTGATCGTGATGGTCGTTTCACTTCACAATCTTGGAGATATTTTCAAGACGCCCTAGGCACTCAATTGCACTTAAGTACGGCTTACCATCCACAGACTGACGGACAAAGTGAACGTACCATCCAGACTTTAGAGGACATGCTTCGGTCATGTGTCATTGACTTCAAAGGTAGTTGGGATACCTTTTTGCCGTTAGCTGAATTTTCATATAACAACAGCTATCACACTAGCATCAAATGTGCGCCTTATGAGGCTTTATATGGACGAAAATGTAGATCTCCTGTCTGTTGGCTTGATGCTGGAGAACGTCGTTTATTTAAATATGGACTAGTTCAGAAGACTACTGATCAAATTGTTGAAATTAGGGCACGGCTGAAGGCGGCTCAAGATCGCCAAAAGAGCTATGCCGACCGTAGAAGGAAACCACTGAGTTTCAAGTGGGAGACAAAGTCATGTTGAAAGTGTCGCCTTGGAAAGGCACTGCACGTTTTGGCATACGAGGGAAACTTAGTCCTCGTTATATCGGACCATTCGAAATTGTTCAAAGAATTGGTTCCGTGGCTTACAAGCTCGATTTACCTAAGGAGCTAGAACACGTTCATCACACATTTCACATTTCGAATCTTAAGAAATGTCTGACTGATGAGACGTTAGTCGTACCTGTCGAAGAGCTGCAAGTGACTGACTCTCTTCAATTCGTTGAAGAACCTGTTGAAATTTTAGACCAACAGCTCAAACGACTTAGACGTAGTCGTATCAAATTGGTCAAGGTTCGTTGGAACTCAAAACACGGACCCGACTTGACTTGGGAACGTGAAGACTTTATGAGGGATAACTATCCTCATCTTTTTACTAAGCAAGACTTGATTTCGGGACGAAATCCTTAGAAGTCGGGGATGTTGTGACAACTCGTAATTAATTAACATCGGGTTAGTCCTAATCTCAATTAGACAGTCATTTGACGTGGAACTTATTAGACTTTTGGACTTTTGACTTAGTCAAAGTAGACGTATCTTGTTGACGTAGACTATTAACTATCTAGACGAATGCCGAGTCTTTAAAATAACTTTAAATTAACATTTAAAGGTTATGTCTTGTACGAAACAATTAGACCGTCTAGACTTAATATTATAAAGTTCACTTGGACGAAACTTTATTGGCTTGTCTTGACTAAAATGAGACGAGGAAAAATACCTTCACTTTACATTTTAACCTTTGGGTCAAACGGTATTAAATCGTAAGCATTTTACCAAATTTGGGGTATTTAAATGACTAAAAAGGAGCCACATAGGCCGGCCCCTTTGTTTGTGGTGGGAATTAAAACAACAAACACTTCCCTCCTTTTCTTTCTTTACCAGTCGACCCAACACACAACACACAACACACACACAAAGATCTTTATGCTCTAAATCAATTTACAAGGTGAAATCAAAGAGAAAATCAAAGGAATTAATCATATTTCAATAATAATTTAGGGTTTTGGCATCATTATCATCACCATCTTCATCTTTACCTCAAGAACATCAAATTTTGGTAAGTAAACATTTTTCTCAAACTTTTGATTTGATTTAAATTCATTTAAGGGTTTATTTCAGTTTTGAGTAATGAATTAGATAGCCATGAAAATGAAATGAGTTTGGTATTGTTGTTAAATGAAGTTTTGATTTACAAATTTGGTCTTGAAATCAAAATGATTAAAATGGCGAAATGATTTGGCGAAATGGTATGTTTCTAGGTCTTTTGAACATGATAACAGTTGTTAGAAATGAAAGGAATCGATTTGGAGTCGATATAGTTTGCTAAAAATGGTCATAAACCAGGTTTTTCACTCGGTCAGGTAGAACTCGCGCCGCGAGGTGTGTCGAATTTCGAACAGAACCTGCACTCGATCTGACTCGCGCCGCGAAACCTCCAGGTCGCGCCGCGAGGAACGTAGCAGGTCGCGCCGCGAGGAACGTAGCAGGGTCGCGCCGCGAGGAACCCAGGTCGCGCCGCGATTTCTGGAACTGTTTGACGTTTCAGTTTTTGACATCTTGGACACTTGAACTTCGTTTGTACGAAATGGTACTTTGGACTACCTTTTAATAACAGTGTCAATGACAATAATATTTTGAGTCAAATAAAATGAAGGTTTGTAACACATTCTCGGTTAAGGCATTCTAGGATTGATAGCTAAGTAGTTGTACGTAGGATACTTGTCGTCGTGAGATTTGATCCTCACCATTCGTGCTCATATCCTAGGTTTTGGATAGACGTGGAGACTAGACTGCTCTTATTCTCAGACTGCTCATACTTTTAGCTCTTGATCGCTAAGGTGAGTTTATGGCGCCCTTTTTCCTTTACTTTGGGCCTGAAAAGCATGTACTGTATACACGACTACTTTATAAATGATTTGTCTTTGTCTATGCCATGAGATTGGTAAATTAAATCATTTGTCTTATGTCTTGCCATGTTGACGGCTGTATGAAAATGTGTATACCTGTCTTGTGAAATATTGAACTAAATGACTTTGACTGGCCATGTTGTCGGCTGACTAAACTGTTCTTTGTGTTTGACGAACTAAAATGATCCCCCCTTCATGTAGTTATCACCATTATGAGATCCTAATGGTTGTCTTGTCAGATTTTGTTCCTGACTGTCTTTGTTCTGGTCCGCACCCCATTATAGACGGGAGACCTGTGCGAGGTAGTCTGGTCCGCACCCCATTATAGACGGGAGACCTGTGCGAGGTAGTCTGGTCCGCACCCCATTATAGACGGGAGACCTGTGCGAGGTAGTCTGGTCCGCACCCCATTATAGACGGGAGACCTGTGCGAGGGAAATTGTCTTATTGTCGGACATTGGTCTGGACTGTCTTGTCTTAAATAACTACATTAAACGACGATTGATCTTTTAGTCAAACACACTGTAAACTCACCAACTATTTCGATAGTTGATCCTCTCAAATTTCATGCTTTTCAGGTGACCATCAGTAAGTCTTGGAATCGTACTTGGCATAATAGGGCCAATCTTTTGACTTTGGACGTACAATTAGCATCAGACATTGAGGACTCTCATGCTTTTGGCTTTAGTTGTATTTGACTGTCCAATTTATTGAACTTGTATTCAGTGGGCCCAGTTCCAAATGAGGATGACTTGTATCCGTATTTTGGGGTCCACACTTTGAACGATTGTACTTGTATTGACTTGTATTGGTAAATGGATGTAATCTCTATTAACCTTCTGATTAGTATGCAATTCTTTGTTAACCCTGTATTTCCGCTACAACGGGGTGTGACATATCCCATTAAACACACAATATACATATAATGAGTTCTTACCACATATGTATTCCAATATCTTAAGACATGGTTCAGTAGTTTTCCAAAACTGAGTGCATCTACCATATTAACACAACTTTATCTCGTTAGAATAACGAAGAATTACATTTGCCATATATACTTATTTATAAATCATTTGGTCAATCAAATTAATGTACATTATTATTTCGACAATGGTACCAGCTCAGCTGGTTGAGTCACTAGGTTTTAAACTGGAGCGAGGAATTCAAATAAGGACGCAAAACCATTTTAAGGTGACGGTCATTCAGTGAGATGTCTGCAGAATGTTGGATGTAGCGTGGCCCGGTTAAGAGAACCAACTACCCTAGTCTGAGAAGTCCTTCACCTTTGGATGGTTAGGAGATCATAGTAACATTTGTTTATTTTGGAGACCGTCTCTGAGGACAAAGTCATATATGCGAAAGTGATTTTAGTCAAAAATGGTAATTGAATATGCTTTAATACCAAACTTAATTTATCTTAATCCGTCTTATATTAAAATGACTGAACAGGTAATTTCTTCAAGAATAAAGGTATAGACTGTTGGAGCATAAACTGTTTTTCTTGTTGGCCCCAAACGGATCTTTGATCTCAACTTTGTTCAAACAAAACGAAATTATGAATCTGAGAGAATTCTATACTAAAAATATAAACTTTATTGATATAGATCCAATGATACAAAGTTTTCAGAGATTCTAAAGATACTGATTTTACATGACTTCTATACATATATATAGACAATGAAAAGGTGCTAGTGAATGGTTGTGTCGGTTTGTTGATGCCTCTTCACGAACCATTGCATCCTTTCCTTTATTCGGTTACTTATCTATCTATTCGGTTATGTCTCTTCACCAAGAGTCATACCTTTCTATTTATTTACATAATTACACATATACTATATTTTCTACATAAGTTTCTAACTGTTCTTCATGTGATGATCGGGATTAACCCATCATTTCTTCAATTGGTATTGGATCATAAGCTTAATTTGCTCCCTAAATTGGTACTTCCAATATCAATATCTATCATTAAACTCATCAAGCGATACACTAGTTGTGTATTTAATATTAGGATTAAACCTGCAGCAAGATGAAACTTCTGCCGTCTGCCTGCATACTAATATCTGTCCTGAACTAGGTAAAACAATATTTGAAATGTGCATTTGATCTTAATTAGAAAATCAAAATTTGTGAAAAAGCAGATTGGTTTGTAAGTTACAAATTATAACTGAATAGGGCAAAATTTAACTGCTCCACATAATTAGTTCTACCTGCACATAATATAATAAAATGTGACGAAAAAGCCCATCAAATTTCTTGACGACGAACATTTTTTGACAAATTAAAACAGAAGCATCAAACACTTGCATAACAGGTTACTACTTTATCAGTAGGTATGAGTTACATCAAACTTGCTTTCCTTATATGTTTAAGTTCCGAAGAACATTTTTCTGATCCATACATGTTCTGAATTGGCAGCCTTTTCAAACAGTATGTAGTCTAATATCGAAGATCCAAATAATTATTTTGTCGTTTCGAATAAATCCTGGTTCCGTTGTCAAAAGATTGCACATCAAACCACAATCAGTGATTAGTAGCCAAAGTTGTAACACTAAATCAGGAAAAGAAGATGCGCCGTTTTCAGTCATAAATATAGTTATACTGAAGTATGGGAAGAATAGAATCTGTCACTTGATTGTCAATTTAAGATCAATTAGGATTCAACATAAAATACACCTCCTAGATTCAATGAGTACTCAAATTGTTGGTAAACAAGCAAATTGATTTGTTCCGAAGACTTGTAAGGCAAAATTTAACTATGCTACATGAGCTCTGCCTGCACATACCATGGCCACCATTATTAGTTTATAAGTGTAATCAAATTTACTAAAATTTTCAGAAAAGCCCGACAAATTTTTTGACGGCGAACATATTTTGTCAAAAAAGAGGCATCAAACCCACTTGCATAACAGGTTATTGATAGGTATGAGTTACATCAAACTTGCTTTCCCTATATGTTTAAGTTCCGAAGAACATTTTTCTGATCCATACATGTTCTGAATTGGCAGCCTTTTCAAACAGTATGTAGTCTAATATCGAAGATCCAAATAATTATTTTGTCGTTTCGAATAAATCCTGGTTCCGTTGTCAAAAGATTGCACATCAAACCACAATCAGTGATTAGTAGCCAAAGTTGTAACACTAAATCAGGAAAAGAAGATGCGCCGTTTTCAGTCATAAATATAGTTATACTGAAGTATGGGAAGAATAGAATCTGTCACTTGATTGTCAATTTAAGATCAATTAGGATTCAACATAAAATACACCTCCTAGATTCAATGAGTACTCAAATTGTTGGTAAACAAGCAAATTGATTTGTTCCGAAGACTTGTAAGGCAAAATTTAACTATGCTACATGAGCTCTGCCTGCACATACCATGGCCACCATTATTAGTTTATAAGTGTAATCAAATTTACTAAAATTTTCAGAAAAGCCCGACAAATTTTTTGACGGCGAACATATTTTGTCAAAAAAGAGGCATCAAACCCACTTGCATAACAGGTTATTGATAGGTATGAGTTACATCAAACTTGCTTTCCCTATATGTTTATGTTCCAAAGAACATTTTTCTGAACCATACATGTTCTCAATTGTCTAGCTTTTCCAAATGTATGTAGTCTAAAATGGAAGATCCAAATAATTATTTTGTCTTTTCGAATAACTTCTGTGTCCGGTGTCAAAAGAGTACACATCAAACCACAATCACTGATTAATAGCCAAAGTTGAAACACTAAATGAGGAAAAGAAGATGCGCCGTTTTCAGTCATAAATATAGTTATACTGAAGTATTGGAAGAATATAATCTGTCACTTGATCGTCAATTTATGATCAATTAGGTCAACATAAAATACACCTCCTAGATTCAATGAGTACTCAAACTGAAAAATGTCTTTGCCAATGACTCCTAGCCGAGTTGGTTAGGGTGAGGTAAAACACTTTGTATATGACCAATTGATCATAGATCAACTGTGACCAAATGGGCCCACAAGATAAAGACTGCAAGGTCACAGGTTCAAACTACCGGACATGAGTTCTATGTGGTGTCCGCTCTGGTCACCAATGGGTTCCCACCCATTTACCTTCTTTTTTTTCCACTTTGTCTATGGTGAGAAGTCACGGGGGTCAAACCTGAGCATTCACGAGTAACATATGGACTAGTGTAGGAGGAGTAAAGTAACATAAGCCGTTCATAAGAAATATATATACATTATATTAAAATGTTTGTTATTGTTAAGTATATATCGTTTTTTAACTCTCAAATTTAGACTATTATGACAACATTTCTTAGTGGAAATTGACACACTTCATTTCAGTATTTTTAAACAAATATGAGAACTCAGTATCTCTTTAAAGTAAATCTTCGGTTAATCCAATTCGCATTCATTTTTATTCATAGATAGCTTGAAGATTCCTAGCTAAAAGTAACCTAGTTACTAGTGTTACTACTTTTAGTGTCTTCCGTATAGCTCCATCGAAGCACGACCATCTATATTGATGTTGCTATGAATATCTGACTTTTGTTGATCTTTCTGCTGCTTCAAATATGCTGTCTTGAAAATTTGATGGTTTCTAGCCAACCATAGTCCCCACCCTCGCCCACATTCCAAATATAAAGTTAAGAGCACCATCTACACATTGTCGATTATACCTTCTTCTTTTACCCAAGTGAAGCCTTTATATGTATATATTCTTGACACTAGAAAAGGGAATAAATAACATAAAGAATGATGTGCAGTTTATGGAAGTAATGAATTTCTTTCTTTAGTTTCTTGGGGCTACACAACATGAACTGTCAAAGGTACTTTTGTTACCATTTACTCCGTAGCTCTTAGTCTAGTCGTTTAAGGAAGAGGTGGAAAGATTTGCCTCTATGGAGGTCTCGGGTTCAACCCTAACATGTGTGCTGGAAATGAAATTTTTAATCCATAAACTCTCAATTTTACCCTTTCGTTAAATACAAATTTGAACTGGAAATGATAATTAGGTAATTAATTAAGAACAAATAGATAAACAAATGATTAGTTAATGTCTTTTGGTTAAAATAGACAACAATCTAATGACAAACGAATATGACATTAATTAAATTAAAATGGGGCGGAAGTAGTATGTTTTTTTTTTTTTTTGTATTAGTTTGGTTTTGAATTACCTCAACTCATTATACTGATTATACAAACTTGAGTATCATTCAAGATAGACTATATTGTTATGTCAACTATGAGATTTGAACCCATGATCTGTATCTATCAATTGAGTTGGCTTCATTTGCTGAATGTAATTTACTTCCTTATTAGAGATATTCATGTGAAAAGATTAATATTCTTTCACTTTATTCTCATATAATTGGATAGAGTTTACTTGGATATCGACTTCCGTATAGTAACCATGTGTGCATATTTCTTAACCAAAGTTAATAAAACATTTTTCTATGCCATGGATAAGGAGTATATATGGAGTATCTCTACAATTCAATAAGCTTTCCGCATGAATACATATGATTAGTTATTCCACAAAGGTAAGAAATTTTTCACTACTATTGTTCAAATTTAATATTGAAGATTCTGAATTTAGCTCCCTAGACAATTGGTCTACAACCACTAACCATTATGACACCTAACTACGACTATTCTCAGACTTATATAATCCGCGGGTCGACGCCTAACTTCAATTATTCTACGACCCATCCTAGCTACTGCAATAATTGTAGTTTTGCATGCATCTACAATATTATGTCATATATGTACGATACATATATATATCATCATACAAGACTTGGATTGTTTCTAACTTACGCCAAAAGTCTAAAATCATTACCCGTATCGATAATAATTAACTTTTAAATTAAATATGACTATTACCCTATATTAATGATAACTAAAGGGATACCCGCGCAAAGCGACCACTGTTGCGACGAGGGACGGCGGTGGTGGCCATGGCGGCGGTGGTGGCGGCAGCGCCGTGGTTATTAATATAAAGGTAATTGATGTTAAATGGGGTAATTTAGATATTTTAAGGCTTGAGGGTTATATGTTTTTAATAATTTCATTAAAGATATTATAAGTATATTTGATGGTGATATTTTAATTAGTGAATAATCTCATTAAAGTGTTAAAAGTTGAGGGTAATTTAAGTATTCTAGTAAATATTAAAAGGTTGAAAAAGGAGTGAGTGGTTTGCTTTATTAATTAGAGTAAATTACACTTTTCGTCCCTAAACTTGACACGTTTTTCACTTTTCGTCCCTAAAGTTTAAAAATTACAATTTTGACCTTAAACTTGGCAGAATTTTGCAATCGACGTCCTTTGGCCATACGGCGTTAAGTTTCAGCCGTTAAGTCCCACACGTGCAAAACACGTGAGGGACTAAAAGTGCAAAAGGTGACTAGTTCAGGGACGAAAACTAAAATTTACATTATATATTGTCATCATCTTCATCTTCTCCGGCTGAGTGGCCGGAAAATTCGCCGGAAAACTTAAAATGCCGATATCTCACTCGTTTCTTCGAATTAGACCACGAAACCACCACCAAACTTTTCAAAATTAATTTCCGCACGAATCCTAACCAAAAGATTTCAGATTCAACACTTGCCGGAAAACTCAAAATACCGTGGTCACAAAAACCGAGCGTAATAGAGTAACCCGCCCTCCAATTAGATAAAACCGAGGTCTTCCATAACGAGAGTCGTGCCTCCACTAAATCAAATACTGGTTTCCAACTCTTGAATAAATACCTTAAGACCCAAATACGTGAAAGGAAAAGTATGACTTACAATGTAGTTTATCCGCTAGCTCAGAAATTTCGGGTCATCAACACTGCTTCCATAAAGATTAGACTTGTAGAAATTGATTTTTAACCCCAAAACAAGAAAGAAGACTCTCATAAGTCTAGTGATACACTCCACATTGGATTTAGATCAAGCAACAAATCGTCATGGTTTCATGTTACTGATCTTCTGTCTCAAATCGATCTGGAAATCACAAGGTTTTATTCGCGATAGAATTCTGAGCATGTTGATGTGATGATTTCTTCATTTCGTTGAGTTTGGTCGGCAGTTCGTTTTCCGGCGAGATTTTGAGTTTTCCGGCAAGTGTTGAATCTGAAATCTTTTGGTTAGGATTCGTGCGGAAATTAATTTTGAGAAGTTTGGTGGTGGTTTCGTGGTCTAATTCGAAGAAACGAGTGAGATATCGGCATTTTAAGTTTTCCGACGAATTTTCCGGCCACTCAGCCGGAGAAGATGAAGATGATGACAATATATAATGTAAATTTCAGTTTTTGTCCCTGAACTAGTCACCTTTTGCACTTTTAGTCCCTCACGTGTTTTGCACGTGTGGGACTTAACGGCTGAAACTTAACGCCGTATGGCCAAAGGACGTCGATTGCAAAATTCTGCCAAGTTTAAGGTCAAAATTGTAATTTTTAAACTTTAGGGACGAAAAGTGAAAAACGTGTCAAGTTTAGGGACGAAAAGTGTAATTTACTCTATTAATTAAGTAATAAAAATAAAAATAAAGATATTTAGTAATTGTAGTGGTGACTCTTGTTTTTTATTTCTATATCATGTATTTTTTGTTAGGGTCCGATTTTTTTTTTTCTCATTAAGTGCTGAATGTATTAAGTGACTGAATGTATAAATAATGTATGTATGCATTAAGTAAAAAATAGGTAATTGACGGTTATTTTTGTTTATTAAATAAAAAAAAACACGAAATTTGACTGAATGTATTAAGTTCTTAATTATTAAGTCTATTATAGAAAGGAAGAAAAAAAACAGGGCCTTAGTTTGTTTTGTGGAAAAAACTAATGAGTGAAATTGTTATATTTTTATTGTGTTGCTGTAATGTTGTTCTATCTTTTCAACTACAGAACAATGGTTTCGACTTCAAGTGTTCATGTGGTGTTTTTGTCATTTTTTGTTTGTGAATATAGTATACATTTGCACTTTCTATGTCAAGCCTCAATGTGTACTTTTTTTATAAAAAAATCTTAAATTTTGAGACTTTTGACAAAAATATTTATGGGGTTTCAATAAAAACGAGTTCATCACCTAATCCGTTAATTCTTATTATTTTTCATCATATGTGGAGGAATATCTTTACCAAATATGCTATTCTAACAATCTCCGGTATTTGTTGGATGGTTATCGATGAGACAAGGAGTTCTGATGCATGTGTCACATCTGATGAATAACGATGTCCATGTCTCTTCTGTGTTCCATCTGTCTATTAATTAGACCAAAATGAGGGGTCATTGATTTAACATAAGTTAGACAGATTAATAGACTTTGTTTGTACCACAAAAGTAATAACAAATACCGAATAAGCCTATTCACTTTGTCGATAATTAGTTAAACAATATAATTAATTAGCTTCCAAAAAGTTTTACCTACATTTTGCAAAAAGTGTTATTAAAATTCATATTTGTAGTTACTTTTTTCTTGAAGGCCAATGTGTTACAAAAATAATAAAATCTATATTTTGTTGCATTTTTGTAGAAAATGTCAATAATATAAGAATTTAATAACACTTTCAGTGTGTCATTAAAATCACCGTCAATAAATAGTATTTTTCGTGTGGTAGTATCAAAGTTTTCACTATGTGATAATACCAATTTAGCCAACAAGGCAACAAATGGTTGATTAAATTTATCAGGTAATTGATGCAATAAAATTTCTTACAACATGTACAATATATGTTGACTAACTTTAGTTACATCGACAAAATTCTATCATAAATGTCTTTGGCTTTTTGGTAGTGCAGAAGTAACAATGAGTTTTATTGACCAAATTGAAATGATTCAACCCATGATGCCCAATGATCGATTACTAACCAAAGTGAATAACTCAAAATCAAGACGTCCCACCATGTCTATTCAACAAGGGAATTAAATCATTCAAAGGAAAAAGCTTGTTAATAATTAAAGATTCTTTCTTTGCTTGTTACTTTTTACTTTTTGCCTAGAATAGTTGCAACTCTTGGAAGAGGGGTTTACTAGAGTCCTTACTAACAAAAATTCCATCCTACTTGTTCCATAGTGAGCTGTATTGAACAATTGATGGTTTTTAGCCAACTAACACCCTTCACCAATTCTTCTTAGTGCAGCATAGCATCAATAGTTCTACCTTCTAAATGTGAAGAGCATAGCTCATTCTAGGAAGTTTGTAGAATAATTGTGCACCTACCATGCTTTTGGGTCTTTGGGCAAAAAGATAATGGATGGAACCCAGTAAATTAAGTATCGCCCAATCCTTCCAAGTGGTGGTGGCCACTTGATTTATGACCAAGTGATTTTGTAGTTTTGGATTTTACTGTCTAAAGTTCCTGTCCTCATACTGTTCTTGATATCGTCCAAATTTTGTTACTTAACGAGTATATTTTGAGTCCTATAAAAAAAGGATTGTAATAAAGTTTAAGTATGGTTGAATGGTCATTTTAAAGTGTAAAAACAAGTTCTCAAGTATCAAGTTATATACTATTGTATGGTGTTGCAAAAATGAGTGAAAAAACCCAACTTTAAAAACACGAATAGTAAAAACAGTATTATATAGTTTAACGTTTTAACAAGTTAACATTATTAACAACAAATGTTCCATTTGAGAACAAAGTTTATAAAAAAAAATCATTACACTAAGTTCATAGGATAAATATCCTTTCAAATTCTACCAACTTGAAAGGTCAAGTTAAATAATCTTCAACTATTAAGGTTACAATCAAAAGTCAAGATTAAATTTAGTTTTTTTTTTTAATTTTGAGATTTGATTTTAACTCAAGATTTGAGGATCCCCAACTTAATCAAGTTGATAGAACTTGAGAAGATCTTTATCCAAGTTCATAAGGATGAATCTGAAAATACGAGAAAAACAGGTTCTTTAATATATTATTCCATTAACACAATTAACAAATTCTCTCTCTCTCTCGTCTAGAGAGAGAGTTTTCTCTCTTCTCTCTAGATGTAGATCTGAGATTGGGACCCGATTTTCACTCTTTCGATTTAGGTTTCACCTTATCGTCGAGAATATTTTTTCAAGGGTAAAGCATCAGGTCGGGGGTCCTTTTGGAAGCAGCCTCTTTACCTTCATGTAGGGGTAAGGTTGTCTACATCATACCTCTCTCAAACCCGGTTGTTGTCGGATTGGATACCGTTATCGTTGTCGTTGCCGTTATGTTTAAAGTTATTTTTTAATAGTATATATGTATATAACATGAATGGCCGAACATTTATGCTTGGTCTTGGTGTTCAATGGGCTTCGATTCAAATAATTGTAGAGCACGGTCGCACGGGTAGCGGGAAGAGAGCATTCATACATCACCAACCGTCGTGTTATTGATGTGTCTCAATTTATACATATTTTCCACATCTTATTTGGACATTTTAGGCACGGTTGATAGCCGTTTATACATATTTTGTGGTGCTTTATGGTATTTGCTAGTGATTTCAGGTCTAAGGCAGGTATTTCACTCACAAATGGTAGAAAACGACTTAGAAATGGTCCAAAGGCACTAACGGATGAAGAATGGTCGAAAACAAAGTTAAAATGCTGAAACCAGGAAGAACTCGCGGCGCGACCTGCAGATATCGCGACGCGAGCCCTCCAGTAAACTCGCGGCGCGAGCATCAGATCTCGCGGCGCGAGCTCACAACAAAACTCGCGGCGCGAGGAAATAAGATCGCGGCGCGATAAATTGCTGGTCTGACGGATTTTCTCTCTCCTGGGTATAAATACAAACACCCACTCAACCCTAAAGGAATCTTGGACACTCCAGCCTCCACTTTTTCTCTCTAGCAGTTTTGAAGGCTTTCCAAGGGTTTTTACTTCCCAAATATCATTTGAAGATTTGAAGACTAATTTTGGCTATAGTTACTTATTGTGGCTCGGTTGTAACCTCGATTTGGATTTCTACTTCATATTTGGTACATTATGTTCTCTTATTTAATTGAATCTTTGTTCTTTTCATTATGAGTAGCTAAACCTCCTTACATCTATGAAGATGAAGTGAAACAATTAGTCATGGTTGCATAATATTTTGAATTCAAGTTGGTTTTACTTAACATTTTGTCAAGATCTTATTGAAGTGATTTCTTCTACTTAATCTTGTGTCCTTGGTGATATTTGTGTTTTTCGATAGTGGTACTAGTTGAATGCAAGTATTATTTTAGTTGTTTGTCTATGAGCAACTCTTGCTAGGTCATGGTATGATAGTAAAGGATACAAGTTAATAGAAATTACTTTGGTGAGTGGATTTAACGGATGGTGGTACCACGTTTCTTTCACAAAGATGAAATTGTTATTTAAATAATCAAACAAACTAGTTAGTTCAAGGAATTGTAATAAGGATGGTGGTACCACTTGTTGCAAGAAATTGAGTTGATTAGGTAATTGAGTCGATTTTACAAACGGAGTGCACGCCGAATGTGTTTTGTCTTGTCACGATTATTATCACCAACATATAAAGAATTTTGAGCTTAACCATATGCAACCTAGACTTCTTGTGTAGCGGATTCGACATAGATGGCTTTTTAATCATTTGATTACAACAAAAATCTTTTCGTATACTCTCGAGTGACGCCGGTTGAGTATTTTACTTTACTTGTTAATTTCTTAGTTTCCTGATACGCGAAGTGACAACTCGGTCACAAACCAAACTTGTACTTGTTTCACAGTTTTCACAACTTTTAGTACAGCAGTCAGTCCTTGTGTTCGATCCTGGTCTTGCCAGTTACCTATATTACATACGAACGGGTACACTGCCCGTAAGTGTGTTGTAGTCAGTTAACGGTAGACCTTGTTATAAATTTTTAAACTAGATTTCACACATCAAGTTTTTGGCGCCGCTGCCGGGGACTGCGGTTTAAGTACTTTAGGTTGAGACTCTGTGAATCGACCCTTTTTCGTGCTTGCACGGGAAAGTTACTTGCTTTATTTAATTTTAGTTTGCTTTGATTGTACCCCAGGTGCTATTAAGGTTTTTGTTTGTTGTGTGTGTTCGCAGACTATTTACAGGTAGTGGATGAACACTCGAGCTTCTGGGAAACCATTAGCCAAGGCCACATCTAACCCCGAAAAACTTAAAAAGCGCACCAAAACACAAACGTCACAACCATCATCATCCGAACCAGTTTTCATAAACACCACTCCTTACCAAACCCACATACTTAACGAGACTTACTACGAGTCGGGAAGTAACGAGTGGGGGTATTTTTCCGAAAAAGAAGAACCCATTTCTGATAAAACACCAACTCCACCCGAATCGCCAAAACCGGACATCAACATGGCCGGTCAACAAAATAATCCGCCCGATCTCTTCAACATGAAAATCGAGGACCTTCCTCGAACCATACCTACAACTCGCCGATCGGCTATCCGTGCACCCGAGATCGACACTTTCGCGGTGAAAGGTAACCATTTACAAATGGTTAAGGATTTGTGCTTTGATGGATGGCATAAAAGAGACCCTCATGAGCATCTTGACAAGTTCGAGATGATTTGCAATCTATTCAACTATGGGGAAAACCAAGCCAACAATGTTAAGATGACGCTTTTTCCTATGTCTCTCACGGGAGAGGCTCACAAATGGTTGAAAGGATTAGCGCCGGATAGTTTGACTAATTGGGGGGCGGTTAAGGAAGCTTTTATAGATAGATTCTTTTCGGCTAATCGGGAAAGAGAGCTTAGGCTTGTTATCCGTTCTTTTAGACAAGACGAGGATGAGTCGATAGTTGAAGCTTGGTTAAGGATGAAGGATCTCTTATGGGAATGTCCCGGGCATGGGGTGAGTGACACCGAAATTGTGGGGATATTTTTGGATGGAATGAATAGGGAGAACTACGAGAAGATGGTAATGACTTGTGGGGGTAGTATTAGCTACAAGACCTCAAGTGAGCTTTGGAAGATGTTTGAGGATATGGCAAAAGCTCAAGTCTCTAGACCGTCGAATAGGGATAGGAGATCACGTAAGGTAGTAGCTCGGGTGGATGATGGTGAAACATCCGAGGTAGTTACCGAAATTCGGAAACTTTCAAACCGAATGGATGAAAGGTTCTCTATGGCGGAGAACAACTTTGGTGGGCTTGAGCGTGATGTGAAGATCATGGCGGGGGGATGTCTTCATTGTGGTGGTCCACACCATCCCGATGAGTGTGATTCTATGGCACAAGAAGATGTGAACTTTGTGCAAAACCAACGCCAAGGAAATTATCAATCTCTCTTCCAACGTGGTGGCAACTACCAAGGCCGCTACCAAGGTAACTCCTCGAATCCTTCTAATTTTTATTCTAACAATCGTGGTGGTAATTTTCAAGGTAGGTGGCAAAAGGATGATACTCATGGAGCACCTCAACAACAACAACCACCCTCACCTCCGAGGAAGGAGGAAAATCAAGATGAAGGATCGCCGCTCATGGCCATGATGGCCAAGTTTCTCGATAAACAAGACAAGAGGGAGGAAGCTCAAGAAAAGCGAAACGCTTCAATGGAAAACTATTCCAAGCTTTTGAATGAAAAGATTGGGGGGTTGCATGACAAGATTGACATTAGCAATAGCAACAACCAAGCTTTGATTTCTAACTTGGAAAAGAGGATCGATAGAATGGGCAATCAACAAAGGCAACCGGGCACTCTCCCAAGCAATACCCAACAAAACCCAAATCAAGACAAAGGCCCATGGAGGAACGGGGATGACAAGTACAAAGCTCCCCAACACCGGAATGAATCCGTGAATGCCATAACTACATGGCCCGGGGAGGTAATTACTCTTCCTATTGACGATTCTTTTGTTTCTAATGTTTCTCATCAGGTTGGGCAAATTGATGAAGGATTGGAGGATGAGGTAGAGAGGGAGTCACCGCCGATGGTGACTACTCCGGTTCCTATAGCCACACCAATCAAGGAGCCCGTGTTGAAACCCTACCAACCGAAGATCCCATTCCCACAGAGGTTGATAAAGGAAAAGATGAGGGAGCGAATGGATAGGTTCATAAGTGATCTAAGGAAGTTGCACATCAATATTCCATTTTTAGATGCTATTGTGCAGATGCCAGGATATGCAAAATGTTTGAAGCAAATCTTGATGAACAAGAAGAAGTTGGCTGAGGTGGAAACGAAAATTTTGGAGAATGTTTGCTCGGCGGCCGTGACGGGTAAGTTACCCGAAAAGCGTAAGGATCCAGGTAGTTTTACCGTTACTTGCAAAATAGGTGATTTAACTGTGAAAAAGGGATTGACAGATTCAGGTGCAAGTATTGATATAATGCCTTCATCTACTTATGCTAAACTGAACTTAGGAAAACCTAAACCCGTCAACATGAAAATTCAATTGGCCGACAAATCTATTATAAGACCCTTGGGTATTTTAGAAGACGTGTTGGTCGAAGTGGGTGGTTTGGTTTTTCCTGTGGACTTTGTCATCATTGATGTAGGTGAAGCATTAAACGTACCCCTTATTCTAGGAAGACCATTTCTTGCTACGGCCGATGCTACCATTGAGGTCGGTCGTGGCAAGCTTATATTAAGATCGGGGGATGAGTCAGTAGAATTCGTGAACACTTCTTCTTTTTCTTCACCTAATGTTGTTGATTCTCTTGAGACTGTTTGTGTTAGTTCTAGTGACTTTCAGATTGGTGAAATGTTGGATGATAAAGTGGAGAAGGGGAGTGATGGGAAGATAACCCTAGTACTTAATTCATGGCCAATAAGTAGCCGAAGTGCCAAGATCCGTAAATTGTACGATAGTGTCAAGACGGCAGTTTCTCATGGTAAAACGAAGTTGTCAAAGGAACTTTGTTCGAATTTGTCAAGCAAAGAGAAGGAGGAGTTGATGTTGGAGGTGGATGTTTTTGGTCGAGCAAATGATTGGATTCGGGCGAAGATAAAAGATGATAGTTTACCACCGATCAAGGATAGAACTCCCAACAACTTAAGTGTGGGGAGGGGGATTAAAGGCCCCAACTTGGAGAATCTATGAGGTTTGCTCGAGTCAAGCTAATGACTCGTAAATAAATAAAGCGCTTCTCGGGAGGCAACCCGTGTGTTTTTACAATCTTTAGTCGTTTAGTATTTTTCGTTCTGTTTTGTGTGTTATGCTGAGATATACAGGTGATAGGTCATCCAGGGCGAACCGTTAAGCGAAATTTAGCGTCACAAAGCCAAAAAGCTGACTGATATGCAGAAATCGCGGCGCGACATCTGGCACTCGCGGCGCGAGCTTGGCGAAATCGTGGTCAGAACAAAAACTCGCGGGCGCGAGAAAGTAAGTCGCGACGCGAGTCGGGATCGCGGCGCGAGTTCAGCGATGACCAGGTCAGAAGTTTTCCTCGCGGGCACGAGATGTCGAGGTCGCGGCGTGAGTTATCCGGGTAGGTCGCGGCGCGAGTTCAGCGATGACCAGGTCAGAAGTTTTCCTCGCGGGCACGAGATGTCGAGGTCGCGGCGTGAGTTATCCGGGTAGGTCGCGGCGCGAGTTCAGCGATGACCAGGTCAGAAGTTTTCCTCGCGGGCACGAGATGTCGAGGTCGCGGCGTGAGTTATCCGGGTAGGTCGCGGCGCGAGTTCAGCGATGACCAGGTCAGAAGTTTTCCTCGCGGGCACGAGATGTCGAGGTCGCGGCGTGAGTTATCCGGGTAGTCGCGGCGCGAGTTCAGCGATGACCAGGTCAGAAGTTTTCCTCGCGGGCACGAGATGTCGAGGTCGCGGCGTGAGTTATCCGGGTAGTCGCGGCGCGAGTTCAGCGATGACCAGGTCAGAAGTTTTCCTCGCGGGCACGAGATGTCGAGGTCGCGGCGTGAGTTATCCGGGTAGGTCGCGGCGCGAGTTCAGCGATGACCAGGTCAGAAGTTTTCCTCGCGGGCACGAGATGTCGAGGTCGCGGCGTGAGTTATCCGGGTAGGTCGCGGCGCGAGTTCAGCGATGACCAGGTCAGAAGTTTTCCTCGCGGGCACGAGATGTCGAGGTCGCGGCGTGAGTTATCCGGGTAGGTCGCGGCGCGAGTTCAGCGATGACCAGGTCAGAAGTTTTCCTCGCGGGCACGAGATGTCGAGGTCGCGGCGTGAGTTATCCGGGTAGTCGCGGCGCGAGTTCAGCGATGACCAGGTCAGAAGTTTTCCTCGCGGGCACGAGATGTCGAGGTCGCGGCGTGAGTTATCCGGGTAGTCGCGGCGCGAGTTCAGCGATGACCAGGTCAGAAGTTTTCCTCGCGGGCACGAGATGTCGAGGTCGCGGCGTGAGTTATCCGGGTAGGTCGCGGCGCGAGTTCAGCGATGACCAGGTCAGAAGTTTTCCTCGCGGGCACGAGATGTCGAGGTCGCGGCGTGAGTTATCCGGGTATGTCGCGGCGCGAGGCGCTTTTCTCGTGGCGCGAGGCGTGTTCAGCCAGGTGAAAATTTTGGGGTTTTGCACGTCGAATTCTGGAAGATTGCTTTTGGAAATTTTGAATAAGCAAGCGGGTTTATGCTGGCAGTCAGTTCAGCACCCACTTGAATTTTGGCTCCAATTTTGCAATGGTGATCTCTCGCTTTCACCCGGAGGTTTTTCATTGTTCCTTTCTACATTTTGCATTTTTCCCTTTTTCCCATTATTCGCCTTAGTTATTCGTCCATTGAGGACAATGTACAACTTAAGTGTGGGGAGGGGGATGGTAAACTGGAAAAATGAAAAATTTTGAAGTTTCTTTCCTTTACTAGCATTTTGGTTATGTTTTTAAATTTTTGAGGCTATAGGTTTTATGCAAAGACGAGAAATGAGGACCTAGAATTTTGTTAATTTAGGATAAAACTAGAGATTAGTTACCTTTAGCTTTCCTTTTCTAGTGCTTGTGGCAGTTCATCGTTCCAAGGGGTCATAGGCTTGTTCCGAACTTCAATATAATCTAGGTTGCTTGCTAATTGTACCTTAATGATGAATCAAATGTGAATGATAGCTTCATTAGATGATGTATCGGTAGGCACCGCTTGAGGTTTTCCAATTGAATTTTGCCAAATTGTGTGCATAAAGTGCTTGAAACGAATTAAATATACTTGTGGTAATTTGACTTAACATATGGTCTGCGCCCGGCTGTTGTCAAAAGCAGATTCCGGCCCTTAATTCTTATGTTATAGGTTGTGGTTCTAGTCATTATGTTGGGTCTTTATATCGGGGTGTCTGGGGTGCTTCGGCATCAAACGGGTGGCACATGCGGGAACACGCGCAAACAATTTTCAATAGTCTAGTGCTAATGTGGGCTTTGAGATTCGAACAAGTAGGTCCTTGGGGTAACTTCGTTTTACCTAGCTCACCTAAAGCTTCCAACTTGGGATGAGTTGTCCGAAAATTCGCTAAGCGGGTCTCATAGAAACTCACGGGTACTACATTATAAAACATTTTGTTCTCGTATGTGTTAGTGTTTAGAGCATGGTCTCTGGATATGCAACCCAACCTTGAGTTCTGGCGTATGTCTCTTAACGATACTTAGGTATCCGTAGCGAACCGTTGGCCGGACGCTTAAAGTGCACTTTCGTATGATCACCTAATGTGTGGATAGAGTCGCAATTCTAGACCGTAGGAGTATGTTTTGTCAAGGGACTCATAAGTATAACGTAATGAAAACCGTTTGGAAAACCAAAGGCGTGAGTGTTTAAGTGGATAAATATACCGGTAATCATTGTGGAATATTGCTTATGTTGCTAATAATAATTGCGAAGCTTGCTAGTGGATTATAAGCTTAGTAAGAACGAGCTTAAGATCAATTGGAACGATAGAAATGTTCAAGAGGTGTTAACACAAGCATAGGTGGGATTCTAATTGTAACCGAAAGATGGTTTTGCCTTAGATTAGTCGAATTTTCTGATTTCGTCTTAAACTTTGCTCATTAGTTCTTAAATGCATTTGCTTTTGGTATTCAACACCGCTTGGTTGGAAACTTCTCATTTAACTAATTTTGTTTCGACATTTTGATTTGTTGGGGTATTGAGAATTGGTTTAAGTGCATACTTGCTTGAGGGCAAGCAAGGTTTAAGTGTGGGGAGGTTTGATGTGTCTCAATTTATACATATTTTCCACATCTTATTTGGACATTTTAGGCACGGTTGATAGCCGTTTATACATATTTTGTGGTGCTTTATGGTATTTGCTAGTGATTTCAGGTCTAAGGCAGGTATTTCACTCACAAATGGTAGAAAACGACTTAGAAATGGTCCAAAGGCACTAACGGATGAAGAATGGTCGAAAACAAAGTTAAAATGCTGAAACCAGGAAGAACTCGCGGCGCGACCTGCAGATATCGCGACGCGAGCCCTCCAGTAAACTCGCGGCGCGAGCATCAGATCTCGCGGCGCGAGCTCACAACAAAACTCGCGGCGCGAGGAAATAAGATCGCGGCGCGATAAATTGCTGGTCTGACGGATTTTCTCTCTCCTGGGTATAAATACAAACACCCACTCAACCCTAAAGGAATCTTGGACACTCCAGCCTCCACTTTTTCTCTCTAGCAGTTTTTGAAGGCTTTCCAAGGGTTTTTACTTCCCAAATATCATTTGAAGATTTGAAGACTAATTTTGGCTATAGTTACTTATTGTGGCTCGGTTGTAACCTCGATTTGGATTTCTACTTCATATTTGGTACATTATGTTCTCTTATTTAATTGAATCTTTGTTCTTTTTCATTATGAGTAGCTAAACCTCCTTACATCTATGAAGATGAAGTGAAACAATTAGTCATGGTTGCATAATATTTTGAATTCAAGTTGGTTTTACTTAACATTTTGTCAAGATCTTATTGAAGTGATTTCTTCTACTTAATCTTGTGTCCTTGGTGATATTTGTGTTTTTCGATAGTGGTACTAGTTGAATGCAAGTATTATTTTAGTTGTTTGTCTATGAGCAACTCTTGCTAGGTCATGGTATGATAGTAAAGGATACAAGTTAATAGAAATTACTTTGGTGAGTGGATTTAACGGATGGTGGTACCACGTTTCTTTCACAAACCAAACTTGTACTTGTTTCACAGTTTTCACAACTTTTAGTACAGCAGTCAGTCCTTGTGTTCGATCCTGGTCTTGCCAGTTACCTATATTACATACGAACGGGTACACTGCCCGTAAGTGTGTTGTAGTCAGTTAACGGTAGACCTTGTTATAAATTTTTAAACTAGATTTCACACATCAGTTATCATCATCACAAATTGTCGTTACCACCATCATATGTTACTGTCGTCGCATTACGCTGGTATCTCTCTAATGAGAACTTGATAAGGTATTATTAGGTCATATTCAATGATATCAATAATTTGTCCAGACACAACGGTCAACTTAGCAACATCAACATGTTAGCAAATTGTTTAGTATATTGAACCAACAAACTGAGCTCATTTTTTTTTCCATTATTCATATTTTTAAAAACATATAATATTAACTAAAAAACAAAAAAAGTGGCCCCTACATATACTAATTTGCTTCCAATTTGAAATTGAAGACCGGTTTTCCAATTTGCAAACTCATATGGAGAAACCATTAATGATAGCCTTGAAATTATTTATACCTTGTAAAATTCAATGCAATATAAAGCAATGAGTATAAAGAGTATAAGATGAAGTGATGATGATGTGAATCTTAAACGAAATAATGTGTGGGAGATGTTTAATTTTAACAAGAGACATAGAATAAAAAAACAAAGGAGACATGTTTCAATAAATCCATATAAACAATAACCTTTTGAATTATTGTTTTCTCCTTAATAATACGAGTATTTATTTAACCAATCTATAATAGCAATTTTGACAAAAACCAAATGTATTACAAGTCCTACCATGTTCCTCTTCGTAACCAATTATCACCAGGAAAAGGCTCCATGTGACGATTTACATAAACCCCATCTGGTTTCACTAACCAATAACATCTTTGAACCTGAAAAATATTTCCATTGAAACATTTATCAAAGATTTTACGACTAAAAACACCAACAATAACATACTTATCTCCCCAATAAAATTCGCCTGTATAATGTGTGTAGAGTGGTATATCAAACTTCCAATCAAACTCTTCATTGAAAGCAAGTGTGTGATTTCCTAGATCGTCGACATTTCCAAAAACATGGACCGCAATATTGTCTTCAATGCCATTAGTGATATAATTCCTAAATTTAGTAATGGTATTATTTGGTGTCGAAGCACTACAAAATGATAGCATTGTGAGAATTAGAACGCCATGAAAGATGAAATTCATATTTGGTTCGTATGATGTTTTAAATTATTTTAGTACTGTTAGTGGGCTAATATACATATATATAAAGTGATAAACTATATATGCTATAGAATTTGTATATAACTTTATTGGAATGATAAGATTTCAATTAATACGGATGAGTTATTGGTACAATAAGATTTCATCAATATGAATGAGTTATTCACAACTAATTTCAGTGTGAAACAAATCAATTAATCTGCATATGACTAATTTTAGTGTGAAAATTAATAAACTTATTCACAGAAGATTAATTTTTGAGCTTATAGATTAAATACTAGATTTATGCTCGTGTTACATACACGGATTTTTTATAACATTTTAAAGGTAAGATAAATTATAAAATATATAAATTAAAATGTAAAAATGTAAGTAAAACAAATTTAAATGGATATACTTCTAGAACATTGAACAAATATATTGTATTTTATCTTTTGAAATACTTTTTTGTAGACAATATTTCATATGTTGAAAATTTTAATTAATTAAATGATGAAAATTAAAAAAAAAATCTTCTCAAGTTGATGGCTAAAAAGTGTAAATTATTGATGAAAAACAAAAAAAGTGTAAATTAGTGAGACTATTTCTACAAATATTAATATAATTACTAATATAATAATATATTTGAATAATAATTATTAAGATTATGATGACATAAACGAGAGTCAATTTGATGAAATCGAGCGATGTGATTGGTCAATAAGTCATTAGTACAACTGTCTTTTACTATATATTAAGATTAGAGTTAATTTCATTACATACCTCTGGGGTATGTCATATTTTCAAGTTTCGCCCCTCTCATTTTTCTGTATCATTATATACCCTTATGGTGACTTTTTGTATCATTACATACCACTTATTTTAACGGACGTTTATTGTCTTCTGTTAAATCCGTCACATGCATACCATGTGAGGGTATTTATGTCCATCGTATTTAACTTATTCTTATAACACCCACCATCTCTTTACTTCTCCTTTCTTCAGATCTAAACATGACAACTCAATATTCATTCACCTCTATCAATCATCTTGTTTATGAAATCAACCTCATATTGACTCACAACATTGATGTTCGGAATTGTTGTTTTTTTTATTAAAAAAAATAACTTTTAATTCGGAATTGTTGTTTTTTTTATTAAAAAAAATAACTTTTAATTCGGAATTGTTGTTGGCAAAGTTAAATCGGATACTAATTTTTATATGTAAAAAATTAGTGTTTCGATTTATTGATCCTGATGGCATTATAATAAATGGATTTTATTGTTGTTGTCTAGTTGATGTTAATGATACAAGTCGCTTTGCATCTACATAATATTAATATCTGATATGGGTTTTACGGTGATGGTGTTGGGTTTTTTATTTGATTGGTTTTATTATGAACAAACATAGTGAACAGTGGCTGGATCATTGATTTTTTAGTTGGAATTGGAATATAGATGTGATTACTGATTATTATGTGAATATAGATGTATGTGTAGATCTGAATAAGAAAAGCAAGAAAATGAAAATAGTGTTTGTAGGCAAAAAGACCAAGGGGTTAATGGAGTCATATTAACGTCCGTTAGGATGAAGGGTATGTGATGATACAAAAAGCTACCATAAGGGTATGTAATGATACAGAAAAACGAGAGGGGTGAAACTTGAAAATATGACATACTCCAGGGGTATGTAATGAAATTAACTCTTAAGATTAAGATTAATATTACTACAAGCATAGTTGTTGACTTGTAACTTTTGACTCGACTCGAAAACATGATTTTTTTGACTCGTGACTCGGAACGTGACTCGACTCGTAAGAGTCAGGACATTTTTAAGTACTACATAATATAGTATAATTATATATATGTAACGTTTTTATAAGCAAAATATAAGTTCGTTATCTTAATAAATTTACCAAAATATTACATATTTAATAGTTTTGAGATATAAATTACAATTTATCTCCAAATTCGCAATAAAATGATCAAAACTACATAGATAACACACAAAATAATGTAGCAAATTAAGTATAATATATAATATATAACCATAGTATCAAACTACAATAATTATAAGTTTGCGACTCGTGACTCGGTCCAAGTTCACACAGCGACTCGTAAGAAGTCTGGACAAAAACGAGTCACCTAACGAGTTGACTCGTTTTTGGTGTAAATCGACTCGACTCGTAAGAGTTTAACAACTATGACTACAAGTGTAAAATTTTATAAAACATAAATTGTTATGCTATTGTTACGAGTCATATGTGGCGACGATGGTGGTGGCGGCGACGGGTGGCAGCGACGGTGACGACGGGTGGTGGCGGTGGTGTCGGCAATGGCGGCGGTGACGGATGGTGGGCGAGGCAACGGTTGTGAATGTAAAAGTAATTTATGTTAAAGGAGGTAGTATAGTAATTTTAAAGATTAAGGGATTTATGTTGTAAATTATTTCATTAAAGGTTTTATAAGCATATAAAGTGAAAAAAAGTATTTTAGGTATATAGATAAAGATGTTACGAAGATATCTTCTATTAGTTATTGGAGGTTTACCCACACTAGTGAAGTCGGTACTTAGAAGTTGGAGCTCTCCTTTGTAGTTATTTTTGATAATCCTAAGTAAATAAACAATTTAACAACTAGAAAGGCATGCTCGCGTATCATCGTATTTAAAATCAGGAAAAAATATTATATTAACTAGCTACGATAAAAATAACCCGTTCAAAATAGTTTGATGAAATAAATGAACTATAAGGCTATCTCCAATGCTAAGGATGCCCTTAGGAATCATTCAGCTGCCACATCATATCCTTACAAATCCTTAAAATCCTTACAAATCCTTAAAATCCTTTAATTTTACCTCCAACCATACAAACATCCAAAACCATATCCTTGGTGAATGATATATAGGCTAAAAAGATGTTGCATAGGCTATGGACATCCAAAACCATATCCTTGGTGAATGATATATAGGCTATGGACAAGCAAGGACGAACGTGCTTCAATGTTATGGACAAGAAAGGATCTCGACGGATGTGCACAAACTTCTCCATTGGAGATAGTCTAAGTATTATATATTATTTTTTACTACTAGTATATCATAAAAAATAACAGAAGAGATAACATATAAAGGTACAGTTACAGACCTCTTAAATAATACAAAACTAGAATTTAACCCCGCCCGTTGCGGCGGGATTCAACATACATCAGCATTTATGTATACATGCTATTGACAAAGTAACCTACAAATGACATAACTAATATAAGGTGTCGTGTGTGATGGGTGAAAACATGGGTACTTGAACTTTAGCTCTCACTTGTTGAATGCTTTCATCAGGAATGTGGAGCACCAGGAGATCGGTCAGGATGTAAGCCTTGGAGATTACCTGATTAAACATCAAATAAATTTGACTAATCAAGTCATTACATCAAATGGAGTAGATAATCGGCAGCAAGTATAAAGATTTCTATCATGCAGTCAACTCCTACCCAAAGTAGTTTGAAACTTTGTACCATATAAACTAATATTCTACAACATGCATGGTGAATATTTGCTGGTCAAAGTTTGTTTGCCAAAAATTTACCAGGCTAATGATTGCACAATAGTGTTCTAAATCAAGGTCTCCTTGTCTAAATCCTATCCTAAGTACTGTCCTTGCATGATAAGAGGACTTCCAAAGAGCTAAAAGAATGAACTTCCCACTTTAAACACTTAGTTAACATTAAAGATAAAGTTTTTGTCAACCCATTCCTATCAATTCGAATGTCAAATGTCCGTATAGTTCCATCTACACTTGACTACTTGATGATTGCCGTTGACTACTTGACTACAACCCATTCAGATTGTAAAATCTTTGTAGAATTGATGATAACTATTGACTACTTGACTTCACCAATGCCACTGTCTTGCCTTTATTGATATGATACACCTAGTAACAGTTGGCTTTTGCATTGAGCCCTTTCATTGAGCCCTTTCTACATTACAAAACTTGAGATCGTATATATATTTTGGCCTCAAAAACCAGTAATTATCTCCATTTAGAGGTTCTTGGAAAGACAATAGTCAATCTATACAAAGCTGAAAACAGAAAAGGTTGACGTTATATGATTACTTTATGCAACATATGAAATGTATTTGTTAAACACAATGATAGAAACTTCACGGAAATGAAGTTGTATATCATTTCGTAATAGCCAATTGTTTTTAAATAATGGCACTCAGTTTTCCTAGTTATAGAAATAAGCTTCAATCGAATTCAAATGTAAGGTTAAAAAATATATCGAAAACATGTAGATGTAGTTACAATACTATACATACCTGTCTCATTTTGCATCATCCATGAAATGCATGAATAAATCGAGAACCCCAATGACTCTTAAATATGTGACTGCAATGTTCTTTAACTTGCAGAGTCAAATTATCTACAAATACATGCATATGGAAAAGTATATATAAATATAAGGGATAAAAGGTATTTAACTTCAAGTTTTATGCTAACTTTTTAACTTCAATCATTGGTGTCTCTGCCTGTCAAAGTACTGTCTTGATAAGACTTATTTGGCAAAACAATTTTTTTTTGAAAGCCCTTCTCTAATGACATTGTGTAGCTTAATAGCTTTAGAAAAGTTGGGTAGCAATCTAAAAGAGATTGTTTAATATTGTTCGTATTACCAAGTGAGGTTGCCTTTAAGTGTTTCGACCTCAATTGACTGACAACCACATCCCCGTTAATTAATCGAATATAACCTTTATGAGTTGATTGGAACTAAAAACACTAAACCATTTCACCTAAGGTACAACAAACAGAACACGTAAGAGTTTTTCTACAGACAGAGATAGGAGGACAGTATTACGTATTACCTCCAAGCAAGAAGAAAGCTATAGCAGATCCGATTGATGTCTCCCTATTAACAGATACGCATGATTTAATGCAATAGCTTTGTTTTTGTCATCTGTACCAAATTGTTGGAACTACTTCAAATTCATCATATTGCATGACATAGGTGGTAAATAATGCAATGGCTTGAAGTTGTATTAACCTGAAAATTGAGTCAAAGAAATGCGACCAATGGCTTGTCTTTTTCGTTTTTGCTGATTTTAAAAGGACCTGCCTAAAGTTGCACCTTGTTCTACCTACATAACAGTTATTTCCAATCAAATTCAACAAACTACTGCAAAATGCACTTTAATATTAAATTCAATTTTTTAAATTAAATATGAAGTTAAAAATCTTACGGAGCCTGCTCATGTATGACATGATTCGTATTTGATCATAGAAAAGATTCTCTTCAAGCAAACCGGCCTATCCTCTGTATGGGCTTACCTGATGGTTGTTAATGGTCAACATTGCCAGTGGATCGATTTCCGAATCTTCACGATTAGATGTGGTCTACGAAAACTGAAAACAGGTCAATATCTATAAAAACCCACAAGTTCACAACATTTGACTTACATCTCTTCACGGAATCCCGAATATGGTAAATTCATAGCTTGATGCATATGAGTTTTTCCTACGACTTTCTTAAAGCTTATGATATGAATATTGCAGTTTCCTTAGGAACAATTGTTACTACATTACCATAAATATTACTTCCCTGATTCTCTCAATGGTCTATAAATCTATCCACCATATCACTTATATCTTTTTATACATCACCTAATCAATAACTTTCTTATTACCAATCTTCATAATATTAAAACATAAGCAAGGAGATTTCAACAACAACAACAACAACAACAGTACCCAATCCCAGCATAAGCCGGGGTACGGGGGAGGTACGATGTAGACAGACCATACCTCTACCCCAAAGGTAGAGAGGCTACTTCCAGGTCCACCGAAGTGGAGAGGGACCTCCGGCCCGAAAATATATAACATGTAGGTAGAGTATCATTACATATATATATATATATGTATATTTATCAGAGGAAGGAAGGGATGACTTATCTCGTGACGTTTGATTTCCTGAATTCTGGACATCCATGACTTTCGCCCATGCTCTCTCCTGTCGCCATTGTTACATAACTAGAAAGCAGCCTGTCTTCATAGTTACATAGCTAGAAAGCAACCTTGTTGAAACAACCGAGCATAGCGCATGAAAACATCCAACATATTTAACATAACATATTACATCATATTAGGCAATGAGAATACGACATAATAGCCTATTAGAACAATTACATAGGAATGAATATATAAAGTCCATTACATGTGTTTCCTATATTAGTTTATAGTAGCTTAAGTAAAGCGTAACCTAAACTTAGCTGGCATATCTATAAGCCCAACCCCTAAGCTTATCTTTTCCCGAAACTAGAAGTAAATCTACTATCCCTCTACCCTAATTGCAGTCCTCCAAGCATTCCTATCCACGGTCAAAGCCTCTGCCAGGCCAAGCTCCTTAAAGTCGTTTGCCAGTCTAACCTCCCAAGTCATGTTAGGCCGCCCCCTTCTCCTCACGCCTTCTACCTGGATGGGTTCTGCACTCCTAACAGGCGATTGCCGGTCTCTCCTCTTGACATGGCCAAACCATCTCAAGCGTCCTTCCCTGAGCTTGTCAATGATGGTCCCCACTTCAAGTTGAGATCTAAAAACCCCCGTCGGAATCCTGTCTAGCAAGGTCTTTCCGCATGTCCACCTTAGCATCCTCATCTCGGCCACCTCCATCCGAGCTGCCTGGGCTTTCTTCATCGGCCAACATTCTGACCCATATAGTATAGCCGGTCTGATAGCCACCCTGTAGAACTTCCCTTTCAGCTTTAAAGGGATCCTCCTGTCGCACATGACACCTGTAGCCGCTTTCCATTTCATCCATCCTATTTGTATCCGATGAGCCACGTCTTCATCTATCCTCCCTGACTTATGTAGCACCGATCCCAAGTATTTAAAGGACTCTTTCGGTTGTAGAGTACGCTCCCCAATGCGGATTTCGTCGCCACCGTTTAGTAGAATCTCGTCCTTGTTGAAGTCACATCGCATGTACTCGGTCTTTTCTCGGCTTACCCGCAGGCCATTGTCTTCTAGGGTTGCCCTCCATTTCTCTAATCTGAGATTTAGGTCCTCTGCAGTTTGTGAGATAAGCACAATGTCATCAGCAAAAAGCAAGCACCACGGTAAACCCTCCCCTAAGCTGCTTGACAACTCGTCTAAAATCAATGTAAAAAGGTAGGGACTAAGTGCTGATCCTTGGTGCAAGCCCACTTCTACCGGGAAAAGCCCCGTATTCCCCAGAGGGGTGCGAACGCAGGTGTTAGCTCTATTATACATATCCATGATAACGCTAATGGATCTTTTAGGGACCCCTTTTGCGTGCAGAGTCCTCCAAATTAGCTCTCGTGGAACACTATCGTATGCCTTTTCCAAGTCTAAAAAGGTGCAGTGTAGTGATTTTTGTTTTTCCCTATGTTTCTCCATAAGCCTTCTGGTAATGTGAATAGCCTCTATCGTCGACCTCCCTGGCATAAAACCGAATTGGTTCTCAGCCACCTTCGTGACCCTCCTAAGTCTCATCTCTATCACTTTCTCCCATAGCTTCATGGTGTGACTTAGAAGTTTAATGCCTCTATAGTTGCTGCAACTCTGCACGTCTCCTTTGTTCTTGTAGATGGGGATAACCTCGCTAATTCTCCACTCCTCAGGCATTTTTGTACTTATCCAAATCTTGTTGAAAAGCCTTGTCAACCAGCTGGCCCCCATCTCCCCCAAACATCTCCATGCCTCAATTGGGATTTCATCAGGGCCTACTGCTTTCTTCGTTCCCATCTTCTTTAGTGCTATCCTTACCTCATCCTGGCTGATTCTGTTGTCATCTTCATATGCTGGACTCGTACCATAACCGTAGTCGTTTCCTCCTTCACTTTGCGTTGAACCTCTGCCATTAAAAAGATTAGAGAAGTATTCTTCCCATCTTTTCCTGATTTCCTCTTCCTTAACAATGCTTCGTCCGCTTTCGTCCTATAAGCAAGGAGATTTCACTTGGTAAAAAAAGAAAAAGAAATCCAAAGGAAAGTTCAAAACTCACTTGGCCATCAGAATTCCTTTTTTTTGTAGTTCTTCTTCTTCATTCTAAACAAACAAACCTTGCACCAAATCTATAAAAAAAAATCCGATTCAAAGAAAAGAAAGAGAAGTTAGATAAAGCAGATCAAATAGTAGAGGAAATCCCCAAAGTAGCAAAAACCCTAACCTGTGTTCAGCACCGCGGCTGATATCCACCGCAACAAAAACCCTAATCGAGGCTCCTGCAGTCGGAATTTGGTTTGTGGAGACTCCTGTAACCGGAAATAAAGGCTGGCGGCGGAAAAGCTGTTCGCGGTTGATCGGCCAGTCATGGAGCGGCTCAAACAGATGAAGAAGAAGAGAGGGTGAGAGAAGAGGAAGAAAGGAGAAGGAAAAAGAAGAGGGAGAAGGGTCCCGAATGTTTTAGAAGATAAAGGGTAAAAAGGTAATTAAACCCTTAGCTACATTACCAATCTTCATAATATTAAAACATAAGCAAGGAGATTTCACTTGGTAAAAAAAGAAAAAGAAATCCAAAGGAAAGTTCAAAACTCACTTGGCCATCAGAATTCCTTTTTTTTGTAGTTCTTCTTCTTCATTCTAAACAAACAAACCTTGCACCAAATCTATAAAAAAAAATCCGATTCAAAGAAAAGAAAGAGAAGTTAGATAAAGCAGATCAAATAGTAGAGGAAATCCCCAAAGTAGCAAAAACCCTAACCTGTGTTCATCACCGCGGCTGATATCCACCGCAACAAAAACCCTAATCGAGGCTCCTGCAGTCGGAATTTGGTTTGTGGAGACTCCTGTAACCGGAAATAAAGGCTGGCGGCGGAAAAGCTTCGCGGTTGATCGGCCAGTCATGGAGCGGCTCAAACAGATGAAGAAGAAGAGAGGGTGAGAGAAGAGGAAGAAAGGAGAAGGAAAAAGAAGAGGGAGAAGGGTCCCGAATGTTTTAGAAGATAAAGGGTAAAAAGGTAATTAAACCCTTAGCTACATTACCAATCTTCATAATATTAAAACATAAGCAAGGAGATTTCACTTGGTAAAAAAAGAAAAAGAAATCCAAAGGAAAGTTCAAAACTCACTTGGCCATCAGAATTCCTTTTTTTTGTAGTTCTTCTTCTTCATTCTAAACAAACAAACCTTGCACCAAATCTATAAAAAATCCGATTCAAAGAAAAGAAAGAGAAGTTAGATAAAGCAGATCAAATAGTAGAGGAAATCCCCAAAGTAGCAAAAACCCTAACCTGTGTTCAACACCGCGGCTGATATCCACCGCAACAAAAACCCTAATCGAGGCTCCTGCAGTCGGAATTTGGTTTGTGGAGGCTCCTGTAACCGGAAATAAAGGCTGGCGGCGGAAAAGCTGTTCGCGGTTGATCGGCCAGTCATGGAGCGGCTCAAACAGATGAAGAAGAAGAGAGGGTGAGAGAAGAGGAAGAAAGGAGAAGGAAAAAGAAGAGGGAGAAGGGTCCCGAATGTTTTAGAAGATAAAGGGTAAAAAGGTAATTAAACCCTTAGCTACATTACCAATCTTCATAATATTAAAACATAAGCAAGGAGATTTCACTTGGTAAAAAAAGAAAAAGAAATCCAAAGGAAAGTTCAAAACTCACTTGGCCATCAGAATTCCTTTTTTTTGTAGTTCTTCTTCTTCATTCTAAACAAACAAACCTTGCACCAAATCTATAAAAAATCCGATTCAAAGAAAAGAAAGAGAAGTTAGATAAAGCAGATCAAATAGTAGAGGAAATCCCCAAAGTAGCAAAAACCCTAACCTGTGTTCAACACCGCGGCTGATATCCACCGCAACAAAAACCCTAATCGAGGCTCCTGCAGTCGGAATTTGGTTTGTGGAGACTCCTGTAACCGGAAATAAAGGCTGGCGGCGGAAAAGCTGTTCGCGGTTGATCGGCCAGTCATGGAGCGGCTCAAACAGATGAAGAAGAAGAGAGGGTGAGAGAAGAGGAAGAAAGGAGAAGGAAAAAGAAGAGGGAGAAGGGTCCCGAATGTTTTAGAAGATAAAGGGTAAAAAGGTAATTAAACCCTTAGCTACTGTAGCTAAGGGTTCTTAAATTGTTATATATAAATAATTGGGAATCATAACCTATAGAAAAACAATATTACAAGTTATTAATAACTAGAAAATTTTAGAACTAATTTATTTATGTTGAACTATTAATTGTTAATTTAAACTTTGAACATATAAAATAAATATTTGTTAATGGCAATACCCCAAATGCTTTTAAATTTTGCGGTATCGAACACATCATATGTAATATGTGTAATAAATCAAAAATCACATACGAAATGAAAGTATGCCAATAAAATTGAAAAAGAAAAAAAATATATGCAAGACTATCAGAAATAACACGAAAGAGAAAATCCAAGCGGGATGCGATGTGACAAATTCTAAATAGTGATATGGGTTGTGATCACAAAAAATTGAATAAAAGTTTTCAATATGTTAGTTAAGAACCCAAGCGTGACGCGATGCTGCAAAATCCGATAGTGTTATGGAGTTCAGCCACAAAAAAGTTGAATAAAAGTTTTTAATATATTAGTTGGAAATACAAAAGAATACAATTGTGGGAAAGATTTAATTATATTAGTTGTAAACCGAAAAGTAAACAAATGTGTAAGGCATTTCCCAATAGGGGAGTCGACACCCCATCGATGGGGTCGTCGATGTCGATCCTATTACTAGCACCCCCTTCCAAAGCTCATCGATGGCCCTTTTCTACCCCACACTTCGACCCATCGATGATGGTTGACGAGAGAGAGTAGCTTCTGTGGAGCCTGCAAACGGTCGAATGTTTTTTTTTTCTTCAACGACTAACTTTTTTTTAAAAAAAACCTTCCTTTCTAAAAACCAACTCTTATTCAACCATTCTCATTCAACAAAATTTATACAAAACAACACACACTCTATACAATTCACCATTTCATAAACTTTAATTTTATACACACACATTTATCCATACTTCAAATCATGGCAAACAACAGGCAAATGACCTTTTTTGATGCAAAAATGGGGATGCAAAATCACATGCTTAATGATGTCAGACACAGATCTGAAGTAAACTATGTGATTCAGAGCGTAACTGACGACAAGGCAGCTTACATAGCCGAAATCGAACGAATTGAAGTTGTCGGTCGGATTCGTAGCGCCGCCGAAAATGAGTATGTTGTATATCTTCGACAGAAGATCGATTGGCTGGATCAAATTATTTTCCAGCTTACCGCTGCCTCTTCCACATTGACAGCCACGCTAGACCACGCGGAATTCTGGCAAGGCAGTGTCGGTGGTGGTCGGCCTGTAGATTACCAGACTGACCCGGGGGAGGAGTATGTGTAACATCCCAAAACTTTTAGACGTTGACTGTTAACCTGTCATTTGTGACCCTTAGTTAATGTGTGTTTTATATGTGATTATGTGATTAAATGATTAAAGTGGGAAACGTGTAATATGTTAAATGATACGTGGGATATGAACTAAAGTGATTAAAGATGACAATTAATAAATTAAATTATGTGTTTAATAAAGTTAAAGTGTAGACGAGGGGTCGCGTAGCCATTAAATGAGTCTTAAAGCGATAATTAGAGCTAACGGAAAGTATAAGGGCTTAGATGTCAAACTAGCAAACTTGTGGCTGGAGATTCTAGGTTATAAAAGGCCCTAATACCCTAAATTGTAGCCCTAATCACGAATTTGAGCAGCCACAAACTATCTCAAAACCTTCTTCACAAATCTAGGGTTTTTGGGCAAGGATTCGTTGTCCGTTCGAGCCATAAATCGTTCCTTTCATCAAGATCAGATCTAAGGTAGTAATTCTTCTCTATTAAGATTGTCTTCCAGTTCTCATTTATGTAGGTAATCATGGTGGATAGTGTCCAAGGTTAGTTAATTGATTTACTTACCGAAAATTAACGTTTTTTGAGTCGATTGATGTACCGTGTATGTTGCAAACATTACGATTGAGTAATATTTGAATTGTCTCTTCAAAAGTAGTTATTTTTATGTTTAAAAAACGATCCCAAGGGTTTGGAATTAATGCATGTCGTTGGTGTAACAACCCTCAAAATCCGACTAGGACAATCTACTTGGACTTATCTAGACATCTATCCCTAGAGGTTTATTAAGAGAATTGATCTTCTAGACATTTAAGGCATAGTGATAATTGCCCTCTAGTTCAATGAAATACCATAGATGACTAACCATCTTAGATTTGCCATAAACAATAACTATAATCATTCAAGACAATCTGAAGCTATAAATTAGTTCTAACTGAACTTGGTGAAATATCATTGAACCAAAAAATTTATTTCGATAAGTTATATAAATAATAAGTTAAATATATGTCTAATATAAATACAGAGTTATAACCAAAGAGCCATGTAACAAATTTAAGACACAAAATATACATTCTTATATATATACATATATAGATACATAAATATTAACTAGTGACAAGTGACAAGTAATTAAAACTAAAGATATCCATACACGCACCTATACATACATAATATGCATACACAATTATCAACTAACAAAAAACTAAAATACCCCTTTCAACTTTTAAACCAAAATTCGGCCCCCCATACCCCAAAACCCTTCACCCAATCAAAATTAAGCTAGATGTTTACTCCCTACACTTCCAAGACAAAAGTTGGACCACTTTAAACACTTACACTCACTCCACTCTTACCTCACACTCCTTTGTCTCATCTTTTCTCTTAAAAATCTGCACTCCCTCCTCTCCCTCTCTTCTCTCACATGATAACCCCCTTGGGAACTCACCACCTCCTCATTTCTCAAGTAAACACACACACATACACCAAAAGATGCTCTCTCCCTCTTTTCTCTCAATCTCCCACCTCTTCTCTCTCATTTTCTCTCAATTTTTCTGCATTTTCTCCTCTCTTCTTCCTCTCTACTTCGGCTCATATAATCAACAAAAAGGCAAGGAAAAATCATATTAATCTTTAATAATAAAAAGGGTTATTGAAAGGCTTAAACAAGGGTTGAATCAAGTAAGGTTTAAGGGTTATTTCAAGCTTAGATTAAGGGTTATATGGAGCCTAGAAGGCCACGAAAATTCTGCCCAAAAACATCTTCAAATCCGAGTTCATCAAGGGTATAAATCTCCATCTCTTTGTTTAATCTATCTTGTTTTTGTATATATTAAAAGATCTTTATCAAAAATCATGTTTTCCTTTGATTTTCTTCTTGATTTAAACTCAATGAGGGCAAGGTTGATAGATCCTTATCTCACATGTTCATGCATGTAAAGATCTAGAGAAAGGATTCAATGATTCAACAAGAACAAGACCCAAGAGTTGTTGTTGTAAGATTTGTTGCTAAAATGGGTTTATAGATTTGATTAAAACTGATTTTTAATGAAATAAACACCAATATATTCTGAGATTTTACATAAACAAACTTATTTTGATGTTGCATGAAAGATTTGTTAAGAGATTTGAACATAAAATGGTTAGATGATTACATGCATTTACTTTTTGGGTGATTTTTGCAAGAACTAAGTTTAATGATTAAGTTTTGTTTAAATTCAGTTTTAGTTGATGATTGATGATCTTGAAATTGTTAATAATCTGTATATTTGATGTTAAAATAACACAAAAGTGAATAACAAACATGTGAGAGGTGATTAAGAGTGTAAGATAAGCAAACTAAGTCATTGGTGAGTTGTTTGGACCCAAATACCTTCTGACAGAATCCTTCTCCTGTCTTTGGACGGATAAACTGAACATGTGAGGGCCGTTTCAAGAAAAACTTTCAAAATAAAAGTTGTAGATAAAAGAGTTAAGTTTAACCTCCAACTGGAATCACTCAAAAACACTAAACCAAACCAAAGATATGATTTTTCTACCAAAAGTGGTCAAAACTGGATTTTTGTCTTAATGTTGAGTCAACTTTGACGATTTTTAATTTCTTAACTAATAGGTTTCAGAAGTTTAAACTTGGTGTGAACTGAGTTCAAAGTGTCCCTAACGTAAAATAAAATTGGGAGATTTTTCTTAAATGTTCATCATAGAAATCTTTTATAAAATATATTGAGTCGCACAGCAGCAAGCTTTCTGACCAACTTTGGTTTTGTAATTTTTAGAGGTAGTAAACAATGTCTGAAAATTTAGCAAAAATTCACATAAATATAGGACACATATATGTCTCTGTATAAAAATCACCAACGTCCAAATAATTCAACTTAACCAAAAATGACTACTCAACATTTTATGAAAATAAGTGTTAAAACAGAAAATTCCAAGTAAAAGTTCTTCACAACAAAATAAGCTAAAAGTCACTAGATTGCAACTTTAATCAACTCCAACAATCTCGTAACAAAAAGTATTATAAATATTAATATTATGAAGTTACTAATGTCAAATATTATAATCAACAAAAAGGCAAGGAAAAATCATATTAATCTTTAATAATAAAAAGGGTTATTGAAAGGCTTAAACAAGGGTTGAATCAAGTAAGGTTTAAGGGTTATTTCAAGCTTAGATTAAGGGTTATATGGAGCCTAGAAGGCCACGAAAATTCTGCCCAAAAACATCTTCAAATCCGAGTTCATCAAGGGTATAAATCTCCATCTCTTTGTTTAATCTATCTTGTTTTTGTATATATTAAAAGATCTTTATCAAAAATCATGTTTTCCTTTGATTTTCTTCTTGATTTAAACTCAATGAGGGCAAGGTTGATAGATCCTTATCTCACATGTTCATGCATGTAAAGATCTAGAGAAAGGATTCAATGATTCAACAAGAACAAGACCCAAGAGTTGTTGTTGTAAGATTTGTTGCTAAAATGGGTTTATAGATTTGATTAAAACTGATTTTTAATGAAATAAACACCAATATATTCTGAGATTTTACATAAACAAACTTATTTTGATGTTGCATGAAAGATTTGTTAAGAGATTTGAACATAAAATGGTTAGATGATTACATGCATTTACTTTTTGGGTGATTTTTGCAAGAACTAAGTTTAATGATTAAGTTTTGTTTAAATTCAGTTTTAGTTGATGATTGATGATCTTGAAATTGTTAATAATCTGTATATTTGATGTTAAAATAACACAAAAGTGAATAACAAACATGTGAGAGGTGATTAAGAGTGTAAGATAAGCAAACTAAGTCATTGGTGAGTTGTTTGGACCCAAATACCTTCTGACAGAATCCTTCTCCTGTCTTTGGACGGATAAACTGAACATGTGAGGGCCGTTTCAAGAAAAACTTTCAAAATAAAAGTTATAAAACTTAACTTGGTTATTAAATGGCAAGGACAAGCCTACAAATCACTAATTCGGTTCATATAAGCTCTAACCGAAAGCTTTAATTTGCACATATCACACCACCACCACGATCACAACTTAAGACACCAAAATATAATGAACATTCTGTAAATAATGAAATAAGGATGAAAATCCATTTTGACGCATTTGAATTGCTCGAAAAATGAGGCTTAAATCACTATTTCGGTAAACGATTTATAAGCTTAGAATCCTCAAAATGAGCAAGACACAAGAGAGGTTGAATTGATATGATTTTCCCATGATAAAAGTTGCCTAAAAGGCCTGAGGTTTTTAGCCAAAAAGTTATGTGGTGATTTCTAAGAATTTCTATTAATTATTAAATTTAAATGATAATTAAAAAGGTAAATAAATAAATAAATAAAGTATATAAATCATGAAATTGGTTACATAATCACAACCAATGATGAAAGTGACTAAAACCTACTGGAATAAAATCATTTTAAGTCAAAGAACAAATGTCATATAAATTAGAAATAATTAAGTAAGTGAAAATCACTAATTAATAACTATTTTTAAATTAATAGAAAAATTACATAAATAAATATATATATCACAATATTCTAAGTTAAAAAGCATAATAATCAGAATATAACCCAAATATAATTAGCCACAAATTATAAAGGCAAGTGAGGTACTTAAAAGTATTTTTAAAGAATTATTTGGTTAATAAATCAAGAAAATGAATAAATAATTAATTAAATAATATTAAATTAAATAAATAGTTATAAATCAGAAAGTATTCATAAATATTAATATTATGAAGTTACTAATGTCAAATATTATAATCAAGCAAAGCACACAATGGAAACCATGATAATCAAAGGCAAGTTACCGAAATTCTAATAACTTATAACTACACGTATAATGAAAGTGACCCTTTTACACCAACACTCTCTACAACCAAAAAGATGCAAATATTAATAATATACTTGGATCCCAAAATTTATGACAACATAATGAAAGTGGCATTTCTTAGTGATGGCTTAAGATAGGAACTTACGTATATTAGTCCTATCGTAGGGATAGTCTTGGCTCGAAATGTGATTGGGGAATATGACGGATATATGATCAAGGAAGCGATAGATGGGAAGTACCCATTTTGGATAAGTGAATATAATATGCGGCATATCAAGGTGAGTCATAGCCCCCTTTCCAAACTCTTTTATATGTTTTACTTGCGGGGTGAAAAGCATGATTAATTAAAATGACTTTCTCTTATGAAATGATTCTTTGAAATAATAATAACGATATGGGAATTATATTGTATGTTCAACATGTTATATATTATATGATGAGCTTGAGTACTGTCAAACGGTGGTCCCCTGTACACTACTATTAACTCATTTGAGGCCTGTAGTTAGAGGGTTGCGCAACTAGGACTTGTCCCCTCATCCACTATTATAGGTAACGGTGGGATGTTTGGTCTGCCTTGGTGGCCACCTTCATCGCCAGTCTGGCCTCGCGGTGCTCTAACTACTATATATTTATGGGCGTCTCCATGGCACGACCCTTGGTTATCTTTATGCACGTGATTGACAGCATGTGCTTATCATTATCTTATCATTTGGGACATTATATCTGATTATTGGGACATAACCGGTCTTAGTAGTGGCTCAAGAACAATCTCATCAAATTACGTCATGGTAGTCTTACCATTGACCAAGAGGTATTGATATTATATTGGATGGAAATTGTGGATTGAATATACGGTTTGGGTATTGGACCTTATATGAAATCTTGAAAGTTGTTGAAATTGGCAATATTGAAGTATTGATGACCAAATGGTTTTGGTATAATGAATGATTAATCGATTGATATATTTTTCTGTCACGATAAATGTGACAAATGAGAACTTTATAATTTACCTTGGATTTCTCAACTATTTTGAAATGGATATGTAACGAGGTTTACTTGCAAACCTATGCACTCACCAACTACGTTTTCGTAGTTGACACTTTTTCTTCATGCTTTTCAGGAATTAGCCTTTGTCTTGAGGAATTATATGCATCATGATTGTTTGCATTGCACTTTGGAGTCAAAGATCAAACCTTGTGACGGGCAATGGAATCCGCCTTGATCATTGTAGTATATCATCTCATGTATTTGTTATTTGTTTCGTGGACTCAATATCCAAGTATGGTAGACGTATTGTACTCGGGAATTGGTTCACATGCTTGTGCATTGTAAAATTATTTTTATCCAATAAAGCTATGGTGAATGTTATCTATTATCCTTTGATTTGAATACTCGACTTTCTGTCCATCTCATCATTCCGCCGTGGTTGGGGTGTTACATTTGGTATGGCTAACGAGCCAAGAATTAGGTTTTCGGTTAACAATCGTTGTTTCTGTTAAAGGGATCATCAATTGGGTTAGCTAGCAACATCAAGTTGCAAACTTTATTGATGTTTCATGATGTCTAGATGTATATGAGTGAATACCAGGTGGTGAATTAGATCCATAAGTGTTCACTTCGGTTTTTGAACAAAAGTTGCGGTTACGAGTCGTTTTGATGATAAAAAAGGGGATTTATGTTTTCAATTCTTTCAAGGATCAATTGATGATTTCATAGGATCAATTAGTCCTATTTAATGTTAATTTAATGGGTATAATTCGTGGTTGGAGGTTTGGGATTTGTTTGGAAGGAGTTTGAAGTGAAACGAAATTGCAAGTTCTGGTCGAACCCCGATATGCGGCACATGGAGGATTACATGCGGCGCATAAATGGGTCTGGAACTTCCTGACTTGTGATATGCGGCGCATGAAGGGGACATGCGGCACATATTTGTGTCTGGTGGTCGTTTAGGCTTGTTTTCATGCTCGTTTGACCCATAGACCTTATGCTTAGGTTACCTTGTGGTGTAGGGAACTTAGAGAGGTTTTTGGAGTCCCGTTTATGCTATGTATTGATTACATGTATGATATAGGTAGTCGGGAACACATACAAGACATATTCAAGTTACTTATTGATCGTTGTGCTCCTCAGCAGGTAAGATACATGACTTTTCTCACGCTGGAGGCACAACAAATGTGGTTTTCTATAATTAACCTCTTAACTGGATTATCTTATGTGTGTTTGTTTTCCGGGTTATACGGGAGGTTATGTGGGAATGTATGTATGTTGAAGTAGTTGATTATGATATGATGACGTTTAATGTTGAAGTAATTATATGCATATGTAGTAAGAAGATTATAATGATGTTGCCATGAAATGATTATGATGTATGTTGTTGATAATGTCGTTGATATGCCTTAATGTTGATATGTGATGGCTTATATGTGAGACTTAAGTATGAAATGTCTAGTTCACTAGATACACGTAAGAAATGTTATGAGTTGTGCACGTTAGTGGGATTAAACGTTAAAGTAGATGTGGGATTAATTAGGTAATGAATATACCTAAAGTTAAGGTAATATGTGAGATATGGGAAACCGTTCTAGCCTTAGTGTTAGTGCGTAATAAGTAAGAAAGGTATAAAGGCGTGGGAAATGTTATAGCTAAATACGTGAGATTTACGTGGGAAGTGTTAAGCTTAACCTGTGCTAGTTGAAAAGCTAGTGCATACGTGGTCGCTTGAGTGGCTCATTGCGGCATAGTTACGTTGATCTAGTATTTCTGGGTGGAGTGACTAACCACCAATGTTAAAAGTATGACGGGATACTATGGAAATGGCATTGCCTTTCCTAAAAGTTAAGACGTGGGAAATTGTGCTAGTTGTAAAGCTAGTGCGTAATATATAAGTTGTAAGAATAAGTTGATTAAGTTAATTATAAGGATATGTTGATAATGATGTAAGACGCGAGAATAAGTTGATTAAGATAAGATGTAAAGATGTGATTCGTGAGAATAAGTTGATCAAGATAATAGTAAGATATGTTGATAAGTATGATATATCGTTGGATAGGCACAATTAGGAGTAAATACTCTACATGTGCTATACGTATATGTGTGATATGTTTATGTGAGATATGTAAGACGTGACATGTTGATTAAGTTGTATGTAGATGTTGATATGATATGAAATGTGTTGGGATGTGTGAATAAGTAAAGATGGGATTATCTTACGATGTTTTTGGATATTATGTAATGTGATCATGTTTTGATATGTAAAAATACGAAGAAGTTTTATGAAAGTAAAATGAAGAACGTTTTGTTAAAATGTGTGTATCTTACTTAGCTAATTTATTAGCTAACACTTGCTTTTATGAAATCGTTGTGTCTTCAGGGTAAGCAGGTATGAGCTAGAGAAAAGTTTAGCTCGTGCGATGGGTAAAAGAATAAAGGAAGATTAACGTTAGTTTCCCTATGCTTAGACTTCACCTTTAGTCATTGTTTTTTTTTCCGGTAAAGGCCGTCACCCCTGGTTATAAAATTAATATAAAATGAAAATTCAGGCAATCTAGTTGAGTACTAGATTGACTATTACAACCATGCACTACGTGCAAAAACCACTTAAAACAGGAAAATTTTTTTTTTTTTTTTTTTTTTTTTTTTTTTTTTTTTTTTTTTTTTTTTTTTTTTTTTTTTTTTTTTTTTTTTTTTTTTTTTTTTTTTTTTTTTTTTTTTTTTTTTTTTTTTTTTTTTTTTTTTTTTTTTTTTTTTTTTTTTTTTTTTTTTTTTTTTTTTTTTTTTTTTTTTTTTTTTTTTTTTTTTTTTTTTTTTTTTTTTTTTTTTTTTTTTTTTTTTTTTTTTTTTTTTTTTTTTTTTTTTTTTTTTTTTTTTTTTTTTTTTTTTTTTTTTTTTTTTTTTTTTTTTTTTTTTTTTTTTTTTTTTTTTTTTTTTTTTTTTTTTTTTTTTTTTTTTTTTTTTTTTTTTTTTTTTTTTTTTTTTTTTTTTTTTTTTTTTTTTTTTTTTTTTTTTTTTTTTTTTTTTTTTTTTTTTTTTTTTTTTTTTTTTTTTTTTTTTTTTTTTTTTTTTTTTTTTTTTTTTTTTTTTTTTTTTTTTTTTTTTTTTTTTTTTTTTTTTTTTTTTTTTTTTTTTTTTTTTTTTTTTTTTTTTTTTTTTTTTTTTTTTTTTTTTTTTTTTTTTTTTTTTTTTTTTTTTTTTTTTTTTTTTTTTTTTTTTTTTTTTTTTTTTTTTTTTTTTTTTTTTTTTTTTTTTTTTTTTTTTTTTTTTTTTTTTTTTTTTTTTTTTTTTTTTTTTTTTTTTTTTTTTTTTTTTTTTTTTTTTTTTTTTTTTTTTTTTTTTTTTTTTTTTTTTTTTTTTTTTTTTTTTTTTTTTTTTTTTTTTTTTTTTTTTTTTTTTTTTTTTTTTTTTTTTTTTTTTTTTTTTTTTTTTTTTTTTTTTTTTTTTTTTTTTTTCTTTTTTTTTTTTTTTTTCCGGTAAAGGCCGTCACCCCTGGTTATAAAATTAATATAAAATGAAAATTCAGGCAATCTAGTTGAGTACTAGATTGACTATTACAACCATGCACTACGTGCAAAAACCACTTAAAACAGGAAAACACACTACAAGCTAATAATTACACATGAGAATTACAAAACTCTAACTATCATGAATAATTAAAGAAGATAGATCCCATGCAATTCGTAGCTCGTCCACTCTTTGAGTCTTCTTGAACCGAAAAGTAAGCAGCTTTAATCGAATGGTGTGAATAATTTCATTAACAAGTTGATCAGCACTCCTCTTCTTCTTAGCAAAAAGCCGAGCATTACGTTCTTTCCAAATATAGTAAACCGAAGCTGCTAGAGAGAGCTTGGTCACCACACTAACAACAGATTTCTTATGCGCGAACTGTAGAATATCAGCCACAATAACATCCCACCCGGAAGGACTCGAATGAACTAGAGGTTTTCCACAAATAGAAGACCAAACCTGAGATGAGTAACTACAATCAAAGAAAAGATGAGAATGTGAATCAGATTGTGTCCCACATAGAGGACATAACAATACGTTCCCATCCGATCCATCAACCAAGTCCCAATCTCTAAGCAAATCTTGTGTTTTAAGCTTCCTCAATACGACTAACCATAATATAAACGAGTGTTTGGGGATACATTGAGAGAACCAAACCAAGTGAAACCAAGGAACTTTATCACTTCTTGGGCGTATATCTCCCCAAACTGCCCCAACCGAAAATTCAATCAATTTATCCTGTCTATCTTTCCATAATAACTCATCCTTACGCGAATCATAAAGATTAGGAGGGGTAGGCATATTACAACGAGTATTCCAGCTATCTGGCCATATCCAATCACCATTCACCATAATATCAGCCAACTTCGAAGACATAAGGAAACCAGAACTAAGAATAAGCCGAGGAGTTAAATTGTCAATCAAAGGACAATTGTCACACCAAGAATCAAACCAGGCTGAAATAGTACGTCCATTACCAACTTTAAACCGAAAATGCTTCCTAATAACCTGACGAATCATAAGCATCTTTCGCCAACTCCAAGTAGCATTACTCGGGACCTTAACTTCCCAAAAACTTTTACCTCTAAGTTTGTACCTATGAATCCAATTGACCCAAAGAGAACGTTGAGAAGAAAGAAAACGCCAAACATGGGAAGACATCAATGCAATATTAAACTGTTCAAGCTTACGAATACCAAGTCCTCCCTCATCTTTAGGCAAACAAACCACTTCCCAAGCAACTTTTGCTTTTCCTCTTTTCAATTCTCCTTGACTCCAAAGAAAACCTCGCAAAATCTGTTCAATGTCCAAAATAACCCGAGAAGGCAAGATGAACACTGAAGACCAATAAACATGCATAGAAGAAATAACCGAGTTAATAAGTTGAAGACGCCCAGCAAATGACAAGAATTTGTTTTTCCAATCATTTACTCTCTTTTTAACCCTTTCAATTAATTCTCTACAATCCCTCAGCATCAATCTAGATGAAACTAACGGAACTCCCAGATATTTAATTGGTAAGCTCCCTTCTTCAAATGGAAGAATATCAAGAATGGAAACTTTAATATGATTCAAAACATTACAGAAGAAAGCTGTACTCTTGGGAAGACTAGGAGTTAAACCAGAAACTGATTTAAACTCATCAAGAGACTCCATAACCACTCTAGCCGACTCAACATCACCCCTCATAAAGATAAAAAGATCATCAGCAAAGCACAAGTTAACAATATTCATGTCCTCACAAAACGGATGAAAAACAATATTCATGTCCTCACAATATTCATGTCCTTTAGTCGTTGTTTGGCTACTTTATTTATGACTTGTGTTTTATGTAATAATGTTGGCATTTATGTATGTGCCATAACTTGGATTTTACTTTGACTATTACGATGATGCTATTAGCAACACCAAACTTTTATGTAAAGAACCATCCGTTACAGATGGGGCAGTTTTTAAGTGATCCATTTCTGCTACGTTTAAACGCCGTTTGGCAAAGTTTTTGAAAATCCAGGTTTTAAAATGACGGGTGTTACAGTATGCATCTCCTGAACCCGGTGAGGCTTCCCGGTCTCCTGAACCCTATCGATACATTCATCGCAACGAAGGCGAAAAAAAAAAAAAAAAAAAAAAAAAAAAAAAAAAAAAAAAAAAAAAAAAAAAAAAAAAAAAAAAAAAAAAAAAAAAAAAAAAAAAAAAAAAAAAAAAAAAAAAAAAAAAAAAAAAAAAAAAAAAAAAAAAAAAAAAAAAAAAAAAAAAAAAAAAAAAAAAAAAAAAAAAAAAAAAAAAAAAAAAAAAAAAAAAAAAAAAAAAAAAAAAAAAAAAAAAAAAAAAAAAAAAAAAAAAAAAAAAAAAAAAAAAAAAAAAAAAAAAAAAAAAAAAAAAAAAAAAAAAAAAAAAAAAAAAAAAAAAAAAAAAAAAAAAAAAAAAAAAAAAAAAAAAAAAAAAAAAAAAAAAAAAAAAAAAAAAAAAAAAAAAAAAAAAAAAAAAAAAAAAAAAAAAAAAAAAAAAAAAAAAAAAAAAAAAAAAAAAAAAAAAAAAAAAAAAAAAAAAAAAAAAAAAAAAAAAAAAAAAAAAAAAAAAAAAAAAAAAAAAAAAAAAAAAAAAAAAAAAAAAAAAAAAAAAAAAAAAAAAAAAAAAAAAAAAAAAAAAAAAAAAAAAAAAAAAAAAAAAAAAAAAAAAAAAAAAAAAAAAAAAAAAAAAAAAAAAAAAAAAAAAAAAAAAAAAAAAAAAAAAAAAAAAAAAAAAAAAAAAAAAAAAAAAAAAAAAAAAAAAAAAAAAAAAAAAAAAAAAAAAAAAAAAAAAAAAAAAAAAAAAAAAAAAAAAAAAAAAAAAAAAAAAAAAAAAAAAAAAAAAAAAAAAAAAAAAAAAAAAAAAAAAAAAAAAAAAAAAAAAAAAAAAAAAAAAAAAAAAAAAAAAAAAAAAAAAAAAAAAAAAAAAAAAAAAAAAAAAAAAAAAAAAAAAAAAAAAAAAAAAAAAAAAAAAAAAAAAAAAAAAAAAAAAAAAAAAAAAAAAAAAAAAAAAAAAAAAAAAAAAAAAAAAAAAAAAAAAAAAAAAAAAAAAAAAAAAAAAAAAAAAAAAAAAAAAAAAAAAAAAAAAAAAAAAAAAAAAAAAAAAAAAAAAAAAAAAAAAAAAAAAAAAAAAAAAAAAAAAAAAAAAAAAAAAAAAAAAAAAAAAAAAAAAAAAAAAAAAAAAAAAAAAAAAAAAAAAAAAAAAAAAAAAAAAAAAAAAAAAAAAAAAAAAAAAAAAAAAAAAAAAAAAAAAAAAAAAAAAAAAAAAAAAAAAAAAAAAAAAAAAAAAAAAAAAAAAAAAAAAAAAAAAAAAAAAAAAAAAAAAAAAAAAAAAAAAAAAAAAAAAAAAAAAAAAAAAAAAAAAAAAAAAAAAAAAAAAAAAAAAAAAAAAAAAAAAAAAAAAAAAAAAAAAAAAAAAAAAAAAAAAAAAAAAAAAAAAAAAAAAAAAAAAAAAAAAAAAAAAAAAAAAAAAAAAAAAAAAAAAAAAAAAAAAAAAAAAAAAAAAAAAAAAAAAAAAAAAAAAAAAAAAAAAAAAAAAAAAAAAAAAAAAAAAAAAAAAAAAAAAAAAAAAAAAAAAAAAAAAAAAAAAAAAAAAAAAAAAAAAAAAAAAAAAAAAAAAAAAAAAAAAAAAAAAAAAAAAAAAAAAAAAAAAAAAAAAAAAAAAAAAAAAAAAAAAAAAAAAAAAAAAAAAAAAAAAAAAAAAAAAAAAAAAAAAAAAAAAAAAAAAAAAAAAAAAAAAAAAAAAAAAAAAAAAAAAAAAAAAAAAAAAAAAAAAAAAAAAAAAAAAAAAAAAAAAAAAAAAAAAAAAAAAAAAAAAAAAAAAAAAAAAAAAAAAAAAAAAAAAAAAAAAAAAAAAAAAAAAAAAAAAAAAAAAAAAAAAAAAAAAAAAAAAAAAAAAAAAAAAAAATAAAGAAAAAAGTGAAAAATTGAACAAAAAGGTTGAATGACCCAAAAGGGAAAAAATATGAAAAAAGCAAGAAATAGCCCCTAGTAGAAAACCCAAACAATATACGATGTGGCAAATTTCGAATGGTGGTACGGGGTAATGTGTGAAATCTAGTTTATAATTTATAACAAGATCTACCGCTAACTGACTACGACAGTACTGTGGACTCAGACGATTCTGAATGTTAGTATTATGTATTTTAATATTATGTAATGTTTTAGTATTATGTGTTTTATAATTATTATGTATGTGTTTTATATTTGTTATGTAATGTTTTAGTTGAATGGAATTGTAATTTTTAAATAAAATGTAAATTTTAACTTTATATTTTGAGGAAGATGTGTGGAAAAAGTGTTATTGGTAGTGAGTGTGGAAGAGGTGGATGAGGAGAGAGAAAAGCTGATGTGGCTGTGTGGAAGAGGTGTGAATGAGCCCCCTATTGGGAAAGGCCTAAGAAACCAAGAAATCACCGTAGTAAAAAAATACGAACGGGATACGATGTGACAAAATCCGAATAGTGATACAGGGTGGGATATGGACGAATGATAACTCACCATGTAACTTGCAACGTAACACCAAGCGAACGTCACCACGCGAGTGCCTATGTGTATGATTATGAATGGTGCCACTTGTCACAATTTGTGTGGCAAGGACACTATTCATAAGCATGGTCAATAATGATATAACTAGTACAGATCACGTCCCCCGTTGCGGGACCTCAATTGTCTATTTGAAACTGTTACATTATTTAGTGTATTTACGTACGTTAAGCTTTCAACCGGTAACTAAAACTCATTTTGTCATTCATATGTTTTGTTTAAAAGTGTGCAAGAAACAAAAAAGTAACCCGTGGTAGAATACCCGAACGGGATGCAATGTAAGAAAATCTTCAATATATTAGTTGGAATTTAAGCGAGATGCGATTTTACAAAACCCGAATAGTAGTACGTGGTGTGGGAACAAAAAGGTTGAATGACCCAAAAGGGAAAAAATATGAAAAAAGCAAGAAATAGCCCCTAGTAGAAAACCCAAACAATATACGATGTGGCAAATTTCGAATGGTGGTACGGGGTAATGTGTGAAATCTAGTTTATAATTTATAACAAGATCTACCGCTAACTGACTACGACACACTTACGGGCAGTGTACCCGTTCGTATGTAATATAGCTAACTGGCAAGACCAGGATCAAACACAAGGACTGATTGTTGTACTAAAGGCTGTTAAAATGTAAATCAAGAGAAAGTTTGGTTTGTGACCGAATTGTCACTTTGCGTTTCTGAAAGCTATGTAATCAACAAGTAAATTAAAGTACTCAACCGGTGTCAATCGAGAGCACGCGAAAAGATTTGAGTTGTAAACAAATAATTAAAAAGCCATCTATGTCGAATCCGCTACGCAAAGAGTCTAGGTTGCATATGGGTTAAGCTCAAAATTCATATGTGTTGGTGATAATAATCGTGACAAGACAAAAACACAAACCGGGTGCACTCCGTTTGTAAAATCGACTCAATCACCTACTCAATCCAATTCCTTGCAACAAGTGGTACCACCAACCCTATTACAATTCCTCAAACTAACTAGTTTGTTTGATTATTTAAATAACAATTTTTATCTTTGTGAAAGAAACGTGGTACCACCAACCGTTAAATCCACTTAACAAAGTAATTTCTATTAGACTTGTATTCTTTACTATCATACCATGACCTAGCAAGAGTTATTCATAGACAAACAACTAAAATAATACTTGCATTCAACTAGTACCACTATCGAAGAACACAAATATCATCAAGAACACAAGTTTAAGTAGAAGAAATCACTTCATTAAGATCATGACAAAATGTTAAGTAAAACCAACTTGAATTCAAAATATTATGCAACCATAACTAATTGTTTCACTTCATCTTCATAGATGTGTAAAGATTTAGCTACTCATAAAGAAAATAACTAGAGATTCGAATAAGAAGGAGAACATAGTGTACCAAGTATGAAGTAATAATCTAAATCGAGGTTACAACCGAGCTACAATCACTAATCAAGAGCCAAATTAATCTTCAAGTCTTCAAATTAGTTTGGATGATGAAAAACCCTTGAAAAACCCTTCAAATCGGCTGGAGAGAGAGAGTGGAGGCTGGAGTATCCAAGATTAGGTTTAGGGTTGAGTGGGGTTTGGTATTTATACCCCAGGAGAGAGAAACTGTCAGACCAGTGCAGATTCGCGCCGCGAGTCCCAGCTATCGCGTCGCGATAGGTGCTAAACTTGAAACGTTTCAATCCAGGGACTTTTGTCGCGTCGCGATAGGTGCTAAACTTGAAACGTTTCAATCCAGGGACTTTTGTCGCGTCGCGAGGTGAAGTTTGTGAAGGATCGCGCCGCGAATGGTTTTGGTCGCGCCGCGATTTCAGTCAGATTTGTCATTTCAGCTTCGTTCTTCATCGTTAGTGCATATGGACCATTCTTAAGCTATTTTCTACCAATTATGAGCGATGTACCTGCTGTAGACCTGAAATCACTAGCAAATACCATAAAGCACCACAAAACATGTATAAATGGCTATCAAACGTGTCTAAAATGTCCAAATAAGATGTGGGAAATATGTATATATTGAGACACATCAGGGGTGTGATGTAGACAAATCGTAACCCGTCCCAAATATTTTACAAGTGTGCAAGAAACCTATAAGTAAGTTGTAGTAGAAAACCAAAACGGGATGAGATCTTGCAAAATCCTCAATTTATTAGTTGAGAATTCAAGCGAGATAAATGTAACAAAATGCGAGTAGTGGTACGTACATGGTGTGGCCACATAACGGTTGAATGACTCAAAAGGAAAAATGTGTGAAGAAAACCAATAAGTAACCCGTAATAAAAAACCCAAACGGGATGCGATGTGGCAAAAGCCAAATAGTAGAACGGGGTGTGACATGGGCGAATCGTAACCCGCCACGCAGGCGGGTTACTATTCACAACCCTTTTCTAAGTTGTAGTAGAAACCCAAAACGGGATGAGATCTTGAAAAATCCTCGATATAGTAGTTGAGAATTCAAGCGAGATAAATGTAACAAAATGCAAGTAGTGGTACGTACATGGTGTGGCCACATAACGGTTGAATGACTCAAAAGGAAAAATGTGTGAAGAAAACCAATAAGTAACCCGTAATAAAAAACTCAAACCGGATGCGATGTGACAAAAGCCAAATAGTAGAACGGGGTGTGACATGGGCGAATCGTAACCCGCCAACGCAGGTGGGTTACTACTCATAGCCCGCCTGCGTAATTTCTTTATTCCTCTATGAGAAAATAGCCTAGATGCCCAAATATTCATAACAATATATCATTTTAGTCATGTTTTTTTTAACTTTTACCAAATATGTAAGACCCCAAGCTAGGTTTGGGATGCACGGAAAAGATATAGCACAACATGGAGTTATCATAGAACGGAACTATATGAAATAAAAGGATTCAGTGAATCCAACATCAACATTCAAGGTACAAAATGCATAAGGAGCATGAAACCATCAAACATTTACAAAATAGTACAAAAGATGGCAAATGATCCTAAGCATAATGCAAAGAGAAGGGGCAAATGAATCATGGATCCATGTAAGTCCAAGCCCTAGCAAAAGCATCAATCAACCCTCGCGTCTTTGATTCACCTGATTACCTGAAAAGTGTACTAAACAAGGTCAACACTAGGTTGGTGAGTTCGTAGGATCGAACGACAAGGAACCAACGTCAAACCATCCACAATATATCAAGAATGAGGGCAAGTAATGTACTTACAATAAGCCCTTACAAGGCACATGGCACGCAATTGAGGTTTGCTTATGACACAACCTTATTACACAAATGTACACACAATGAACTAAACATAACCATCAAGTAAATCAATTGCACCAAACATAAACATCAAGTATATCAAATACTTCGAATGCACCAAAATAATTGCACCAAACGTAAACATCAAGTATATCAAATACTTGGAATGCACCAACAACATAAAAGTAAACATCAAGTATATCAAATACTTGGAATGCACCCAAACTCGTCAAGTATAGCAATACTTGGGTGTTCATTGTACTCACATGTCCATCAAAATCAACCATTCATCAAGTATATATACTTTGGAGCGATTCTACTTTCGAGGAGTCATAGATACTTATATATAGGGTCACCCGCAGTCTTCCCACCACATCTATAACCCTTCGAAGGCATTGTCGTCTTCCATGTATGCACTACTATCCTAAATCACACTTTATGTCCACAAACAAAAGCACAATCAATCAATCAAACAACAATACTTGTACACTTTTCAGCCCGAATCTCAAACTAGTAGGGAACTACGGAACTCACCTTGATTCAAGCAACAAGTTAATATCAAGTTATGTAGGTCCAACGTTTGCCAAATGTCCACAACCTATCAATATATATCACAATACAACCAACGTCAACACATGGAACCCTAGGAATGACTTCCAACCCTTGAACGACTCTAGAGACTCATATATGACACCAATGGACCCAAATGAAGACGTACAAGAAGGTACGGCTCGACTCAAGGACCACGGAAGATCAGCAAGCTCAAACGAAGATGAAACAAGAAAACACAAAAAGGGGAGGGTCGTAAATTACGGTCCTGAGCACCATAATTTACGGTGGTATAAGTTTACTAAGGGCGTAAATTACGGTCATGACCACCGTAATTTACGGTGGTCTGGAAAGCAACATTTTCTGTACATTTTTGGCGTAAATCAGGGTTTGGGGCGTAAAAACTCGCTTTGCACTTTCCAGAGGGGCGTATCTTACGCCAAAAGGGGCGTATGAGACGCCAGGTGCATGTCATCTTCACCAAAACACACCCATGAACACACACACGGTTCCAAACACCTCCAAACACACCCAAATCACTTTCAAAAACATATTTTGGTCATCTAGAACCCATTTTGAAGCTACAAAACATGTTACTAACATAATTTGACCAAAACCAACCATCCAAACTCTTCCATAACACAATCAAACACCAAATCATACCCCAAATCCACCCAAAACCCTAATTTTGACCTCAAGAACACATATGACCCAAGAATGGCCAAGAACACTTAGATTTGACCAAGAAACATTAACATAAAATCTGAATTTCAGCTAGATGGGGAGTTCTTGCACTTGAAAATACCAAAATTTTGATATGTGATGAAGATGAGGATATAGATGATGATTCTAACACAAACCTTGCTTAAACAACATTAATGATGCAAGAATTCTAGAGAGAGAGTGATATAAATGTGTTTTTGTGTTCTTGCATTAACTAGAGAGAGAGAAAAGATAAGAAATGAATGAATGGATGGGAGGAAGGGTGGAGATAGGGTTGGGTCACATAGATGGGTCATGGGTCGGACCCATGGATAACCTGTTTCACATCTCTAATCCATTTAAATATCGTCTAGCATCGTATAATCAAATAAAACGGTCAATTGACCCCGACTTGCACATTGCACATAATTAAACCACAAAATGACCTCAAATATATTACTAACTAGAAATTGTTAGTCAAATTGTATAAATAGTCAGCGGGTCAAAATCACAAATGTTACAAAATGCCTAACAAAATCGCGATGAAAAACGCATAATCGCAATCAGATTCGCAAAATCGCAAACAAAAACCCAAAATCGTAATAAGAAAGTCGGGAATCGCAATGCGAAACTCGGAAAATCGCAACGAAAAACCATAAATTGCAACGAAAAGTCAAACTCGCAACGAAAAGTCAAAATCGCAAAAAAGTCAATATCGCAACAAAAAGTCAATATCGCAACAAAAAGTCAAAATTGCAATTAAAAGTCAAACTTGCAACGGAAAGTCAAAGTTGCGATTTCTGGTTTCTCATTGCGGTTTTAGGGTTTCTCGTTGCGATTTTGGGTTTTTGGCTTTTCGGTTGCGTTTTTGTGATTTTTATTGTGATTTACCATTTTTCATTGCGATTTGGTTGGATATTTGGTGAAATTTGAAAAAATAAGATATGTAAATGATATTTTGAGTAGTGATGTTATTTTCTCTTTTTCTATTCATGTTTTGAAAGTTACCATTTTACCGTAATTCTTACATTGCAAAAAGAGTATATGGTTCGGATTTGTTTAATTTGATACATTAAGTTGTCCGAAAGTGGTTTTTAATCAAAGTTATGAATGGTTAATATAGTCGTTACCTTGTATAACTATGTGATAAAGTAAGTATTGTGTTCAAAACTTGTATATGATCGAGTTGGTTAAAGGGGCAGTCTAATAATCTCTTTAAATAAAAATAAAGTGTTATGTTCGATCATTGTAGTCGACATCCCTATTTAAATTGACAACTCCTTTAACTCGAGTTTGAATGTTGGGCCAAGCACGGTCTAATGTGGGTTGTCCGGATAATAGTTTCTTTATTTCGTGCGTTTTAGCCTAATCATTAAAAAAAAAAAAAAATCGATAACCATGCTTTTAGATTCCCCCTATGACTACAAGGAGGAGAATCAAATAATTAAGAAGGTTTTCTATGTATCAAAATGGCATCAAATGGGTTTTCCTCTTTTCAGGTGAAAGCAGCTTTATTTCCAATTTTATTTGTATCACTTTTTTGATTTTTATGCTATTCAGATTCTTCCACTTCAACTCTTCACTGGATAGGATTTAACTTGTTTTTAGTAGTTAAAAATTTATACCTTTAGCTTCGACGACACTCCATTAGTTGTTTTGTACTTCTATGAAGAATAATATGCTAAAGTTGGGCTATAAGTTTAAAGATCCCAAAATCAATGGTATATTTTTTTTCTGTCGAATAAAATCATTACTTTGTTAATGTTTAATAAAAAGACATGTAGTTGATACTAAAAAGGTGTTTGTGATTGCGTTTTAAGCTTATTATTTGATTATTGCGTTTGCATAATGCAAATAATGGGGAAAAAAGTGTTTGGTAAAATAATTTATTATTTGCGTTTTCATGGAGAGAAAACACAGTTTTAAAAAAGTAGGTTGGGACATGCTTTTTCAAAATGCAGTTTTTAAACGCGTGATTTATCTTACAAACGCAATCATACACAACCACTTAATATACTTATTTCCAATTGAGATTAGTATCCCAAAATTTAAATAGCTATGAACGAATGAACGTGTTGTGTAACAAACTTTAATGGTGTTCATTATAACTTGTAAATGCCTAACATGTTTTTTTCTCCAATTCGTGTAAGATTTTTGTTGTATTCAATTGTTGCAAAATACAATGAACGTATGTGCAAAGTTTGTTATACACAATGTACATTGTTTCTTAGATTTTAGGACACTAATTATGCTAAGATTTTAATTTAACAAAACCTAATTTTTTTTTAAAAACCAATGGGTTCATAGCCTAGTGGCATCCAAGACCTCCAATGAAGGTTTGTTCTTTGGGCAACCAGGGTTCGAATCCAAGGGAACGCAGGTTTTACCCTAAATGGCATTCAATAGCGTAGATGTCGTGCCGTTTGGCAATCTATCCGGGGGTTTTTCCTGTGAGGACTACCGGAATGACATCCTGTCCGGTGGGTATAGAGACCACGTATGGGGTAAACATGCTCTGACCAAAAACGAACGTTCAAAAAATATGTGCGTAAAACATTACACAATTTGGACAAAAATACAGATTACTTACATATAATGAACACGATCTAAAGTTCTGTTCACCCTATGTATATTCGTCCATAATTACTATAATATTTCAGAATACTAAATTTTTTCAAATTCAAATTAAGTTATTTATATGAGAGATGAATATATAATTAACTTTGTCATTTATGCAACAACTTAAGTTTTATTAATATTTTTAACTTTTTTGAAACCATAATAATACTTTTTAAGTAGATCTTTCTTGACCATCATCTAATCTGATATTTGTATACCCTTAATGGTAATGTAATAATTCTTAAAACTTTAATTCGATAGTGCCTGAATACTTTAAAAGGCTAGGAATTTTCTCAAAGTTTTTTCAACTTAGTTAGTCAAGTCGAGAGATTTTGAATTATTAGATTAAAATCAAAAGTCAAGATTCAAACATGGTCTTTGAATCTTGATTTTTGTTTTTAATTGGGAATATTTTATGAATTATTAATTTTTAGTTTCACTGGGGCCAATATATTTACACTTGGATTTCAAAAACGTTATTTTCTTATTATTTTATTGATTAAAATTTAATTTTGTACTGATCAAAAGTTGAGACCAAAAAAATTATTAATTTTATCGAGATTATTAATTAATCAAGTATTGTTTTAAAAAACTTATACTGTAGCTTGATGTAACCAAATTAAAGCATGTAAAACTATGTAAATAGTTTCAAAAATGTGATTTTGGTATAAGACATAGGATAAGAAAGCCGTGTAAAATTAGACTATGTGCAGCCGAATATCTTGATGATCGACTTGATAGCTCTATCTTTCGCTTTTAAATGTAATTATTTGCATTGCTTAACAAGCTAGATTATAATCACGTTTTGTGTCACATGATTAATGTGCGGTTGCGTGCACAAATCGACAGTAAATTTGGCAGTTTACAAGTAACGCTTTTTAATTTAAAAACTTCATGTTGATCACCTAAATATTTCAATTTAGTCTTTTTAACTAGAATTTAGACCCGTATAAATATACGGGTGTATAAAAAAACTTGTTAGGATTCATGCACAATAATCACATAAACAATCACGAGTATGCAGCGGAATAAATCGTATATGCAATATAATAATTAACAAAGATAAGTGAATGTGTACCTTTTAGCTTAGCTTCCAATAATTAATTAATAATAAGATTATTATTATTTAGGGTTTAAAGTAAAACCCCTCTACGATCGCACACACGACACGTCGAATAATATCCGGAGATTGCTATCATAAATCACCAAAACCTTAAAGCCAATCTTTGACTTTTACTTTTGCTCGAATGAACAAAAGAAAACTTGTTCTTCTTTTCGTCGAATCCCAAAACAAAGAGTTAATTATATTATACTTTATTGTTTTGAATGAAAACTAAAAGCCTTAGTTTTTGTCGACTCCCCAGCAAAAGATCGCCACAAGGGTTTTATATTTATAAGTTATATTAGTTAGGTATATATTATTAGGATATATATAGGGTATAAATATATCCTAATAACTTAACCTTCAAGTAATATAATTTATAGATATAATTTGATTTGGACTAGGGTTTAATTAATAATTACATTTAATTATTAATTAATATTTAATAATTAATAATTCATATTTATTAATTAATTAATAATTCTAATTAACATATCTAGTTAATAATGTTCAATATCATTTCTCTCAATTATGGTGATTATAAATATGTAGATACAATATGTACATATAACCGAATATCTAAGTATTCATTATGTGTGACCCCGTAGGCTTAAACATTTTCCGGACATGCGTTTATTTAACGTGATCATATTCCAACAGCTCCCACTTGAGCATGTTATATAAAGGCAATAACATTGGTTAGCGTCTAGCAACACGCCAATGCTCTCGGAAATATTTAAGTATAGTTTCTTAAAGTATTTTGAAATGGTTTCAGTGTTTATTATCCCTTTGTTTCAGATACCTTGTTAATTATGGATATGGATCAATGTCATTCCATAATTTAACGATTCTGTTTCTCATTTTAACAACTAATTAAGATTACCAAATTAATCGAGACCACATCTGGAGTTCATTTGGGTACGGTCGTACAATCATCTTAATTAATCAATGAGGGCGCCAAATGGTATCATTCTTCAGTTGCAAATTGAAGGAACAAATCCTATTTTGACTACACGTGTTAGTCATGTCATTTCACTACATTTCTGAAAATAGCTCTTTCTTACCGCCTTATTCAAGATAGTTAGAACTATATCAAGAAAATGCAATCCATACATGCATAACCTGCTTGTATCTCAAGTCTAAGGATAAATAAAGCAACCATTTCATGAATTTCACTTAATGACGCCGATCCATAAAGTGATGATTCGTTAAGTGGGGTAGTCCGATATGCATCTCTATGGATATCATGTGAGTTTGGTAGGACCATCTTCAAATATTCCCAAAAATATTTACCAATCACTCAGATTTGTCTTAGTTTAACCATATTCCCATATAGTTAATCGACAATGGACATTTAGAATATTTAAAATATTTATGGATTTAAACATGCAAATATAGGATACAATTAATATTAAATGAAAACAAACATACCACGTAGTTTAATTCATTTTTAAAATAATAATTGCTTGACATCCCTTATCCAAATACCAATCACAGATTTACATGATATAACTAGCTTTTAAGTCCTATGCCCTCGGCATGCTTATTGAAATTTCCTTTTGACAATGCCTTTGTAAAAGGATTAGCTAAGTTATAATCTGTGTGAACTTTGAGTATCTTGATTTCTCCTAGTTCGATTTGTTCACGTGCATAGTGATATCGTCTAGGATAATGTCTGGCACCTTTCTGAACTCCGGGTTCGTTGGCAATGAAGATTGCACCAGTATTGTCACAATACAAATCTAAAGGTGTGTTATTTGAGGGCATCACGTTAAACCCAAAAATAAACTTTCTAATCCAGACTATTTCCATGGCGGCTTCATGAGGCGGCAATATACTCAGACTCTGTCGCATACATAGCAACTGTGGTTTGCTTCTTGCTCTTGCAATCCACCGTGCCTTCATTTAAAACGAAGACGTATCCCGACTGAGATTTTGTATCATCTTTATCAGTCTGAAATCCAACATCACAGTATCTAGTCACTTTGAGTTCTGTATCGGGATTTCCTCCATACACCAAAAATAACTCTTTAGTAGCACGCATGTACTTAAGAATATTCTTCACAGCAATCCAGTGATCCTCACTCGGATTCTGTTGATATCGGCTAACGATATTTTGCGCGAACACAATGTCAGGTCTAGTGCATCTACCGCATACATAATAGATCCCACAGCCGAAGCGTAAGGAATTCTTTGCATACGCTCCACCTCCTTAGGTGTAGAGGCATCGTTTTTGCTAGATAAGTTAAGTCCTTCTTGCATAGGTACGAAACCACGCTTAGAATTCTCCATCTTGAATCGCTTCAAGATCTTATCAATATAAGCACTTTGACTTAATTCAATCAACCGTTTACTTCTATCTCTATAGATCTTGATTCCAAGAATGAATGCTGCTTCACCCAAGTCTTTCATAGCAAAACACTTTCCAAGATGGGATATACACATGGCTCATCAGGATTTTGAGCAAAACCAAACTTTTTTGATTTCCTCATCAAACCTTTTATTCCAACTTCTTGATGCTTGCTTTAGTCCATAAATGGACCTTTGAAGCTTGCACACTTTGTCGGGATATTTTAGATCGACAAAACCTTCTGGTTGAACCATATAAACTTCCTCGTCTAGATAACCATTCAAGAAAGCGGTTTTGACATCCATTTGCCATATCTCAAAGTCATAGTACGCTGCTATGGCTAAGATGATCCTAATAGCTCTAATGTCTGCAACGGGAGAGAAGGTTTCCTCATAGTCAACTCCGTAAAGCTGAGTATAGCCTTTCGCCACAAGACGAGCTTTATAGGTGTGTACATTTCCATCCATGTCGGTCTTCTTCTTGAAGATCCATTTACACCCAACGGTTCTACCATTAGGTGGAAGATCAACCAAGCTCCAGACTTGATTATCTTTCATGGATTTCATTTCCACATTCGCAGCTTCAAGCCATTTGTCAGATTATGGATCTGATAATGCAGCTTTGAAATTAGGAGGTTCATTTAAGTCTCCTAATACGTGTTCTTCAGACTCAATATTAAGATTCAATCTTTCACGAGCACGTATTGTCCTTGAGGACCTACGAATTGGAATCGCATTATCTTCAACTTGAGGTTCATCACTTTGAACATTCCCCCCCCCCCCCAAGTTGATGATCGCTAGTATTTTCAGAAGGTGACACATCTTCCTCTTGAGTCTCATCAAGTTCGACAATCCTCCCACTATTTTCTTGAGTGATGAGATTCTTTTCAAAGAACTTTAACAGTGTTGTCGGTAGGAAAGTAGAAGTAGTAACCCATCGTTTCCTTTGGGTATTCTACAAAGATGCACTTAACTGATCTAGGTTGAAGTTTGTCAGGCGTATCTCGCTTCACAAGTGCCTCACATCCCCAGACTCTTAAGTAAGACAAATTAGGGACACTTCCATGCCACAATTCATGCGGTGTCTTGTCAACCTTCTTGGTTGGAACCATATTGAGAATGCGTACAACAGTCTCTAGAGCATAATCCCAAAATGAAAATGGGAGAGTCGTAAGGTTCATCATTGATCTCACCATGTTCAACAAGGTTCGATTTCTCCTCTCAGATATACCATTATGCAGGAGTAAGCTTTTGGATAAATCCACAAGCTTTTAGATAATCCTTAAACTCTTGGCTTAAGTATTCTCCACCTCGATCCAAACGAAGAATCTTGATGGTTTTACCGAGTTGATTTTCTACTTCATTTTAAAACTCTTTGAATGTTTCGAAGACTTCATGTTTATGTTTAAGCAAGTAAACATAACCATAATGACTAAAATCATTCATAAAAGTGATGAAGTAGCTAGCACCTTTCCTTGACACATGTCTAAATGGGCTACATACATCGGTATGTATAAGTCCAAGTAGATCTTTATCCCTCTCCGTTTTATGCGGAAAAGGTATTCTTGTCATCTTGCCGGAAACACAAGACACGCATTTGTCAAATGATTCATCATTTGATTGTAAGATCCCTTCACGTTGAAGTCTTTCAATGTGTTTCTTGCTAACGACAATGCCAAAGACACGCATTCATCAAATGATTCATCATTTGATTGTGAGATCCCTTCACGTTGAAGTCTTTCAATGCGTTTCTTGACAAAATAAACAAGACGACAATGCCAAAGATAGGTAGAGTCCAAGTTAGGTTTGACTCTTTTGCTATTGAATTATCATTTGAACAACAACATATAATTCAATTGTGAAGATACTTGAAGAACTGGTTAAACCAACTTGCTTCTTCTTCTCATTCAACTCAGCTAGATACTTAGGACAATTCCTCTTCCAGTGTCCCACTTCAGCACAGTGATGACAAGTCTGGTCTTTAGCCGGATGCTCCTTTTTCGCCGGAGGGGTCTTTTAAGGTTTCGAGACTGAAGCACCTTGCTTTCCCTTACCAAAGTTCTTGCCCTTAGCTTTCGGTTGTTTTCCTTTCTGAACCTTTCCCCCCTTGATCATAAGAACTTGGGGTGTCTCAGATTTCTTGGGAAGGTTTTTCTCATACTCAATTAACATGGCATGAAGTTCAACTATGGTTTTGCTCATGCTGTGCATATTGTAATTGCGCACAAACTTCTCAAAATCCCTCGAAAGAGACTTAAGAATCATGCCAATAGCAATAGGCAGAGGATACACATAGTTTAACCTTTCCAAATGCTCAAAGTAACTCTTCATCTTGAGTACATGAGCGCTCACCGGTTTCCCATACTCGTGTTTCAAATCATGGAGTGATTCAATTAGCTCAAGTAATTCAACTCCAGTTTGTTTTTCGTACATAGACTTGAGTTCTCTGATCATATCATACGAATTTTACAATTCGAACTGCTTTTTGAAACTCGGGAGTCATCAAACAAGCAACCTCATTATGTCTATCGTACTGAGTATTATATGCTTCCAACTGCACAGCAGTGGCACTCGCATCAGGGATAGCGGGCATCTGATTTTCAAGGACATCGGTTTTCTTTTCAACTCTTAGAACAATTCTCAATTGACAAAACAGTCATTGAAATTGGTTTCAGAAAGTTTTTCTCTTTCTAGCATCGACCTGAAAGCCGATTGGTGTATGTTTTGTGAAGGATTTGTTGCCATTTACAAAACAGATTCAAGTTCAATTATCGGTATTTTCGATAATGAATCCTTAAGAAATATAATCACCCAATGTTAAATCATTTAACGATTAATTTCATTAAGGCTAGGATCCAATTGACATACCATCATTTCATCAGTTGATCTGCTAGAAATGACGTACTCAAAAGGTAAGTGACGAGCAGTAATTGCATTACAAGTGCAATTCCTAGATTTATGGGACTTACAACAACACTTATTAGGGGTAGTAAGTGTTTTGTAAACATGTTTGTCCCATCTTATGCCACGGGTCAAGGTCTCACCGCTTAACTCGCTTTAAGTCGCCCAATTAAGAACATGTAAATAGTCTACCACCGGTCTCACGATGAGTAGTAATTACCTTGTTAGATACAATTCACCTACGGTCTCACGTAGAGCAAAAAGCACTTGCAAGTGTTCTTAGCAAGTGGGTGGCAAAGACTTAACTTTGAATGGGTAATGCAATTGATGTGAATCAAAAGTTTATGTATGAAGACTCATGCAAATCTTCATAACATAATGTTTAATAAAATCATTTTTATTGTCTTAACAACACAAAAGAGCTCGATAGCTCCATTTGAACGCACAAAGAAGCGCAGGAGCAAAGGTTTGCGATAGACGCAATTAAAAACCCGCTCCTTTAGGAGGCTAGCGCACTCCGACTTATACCTCTCTTAGAGTTTGTTCAAATGGGTGAGCCGGTGTATCTCTTGGTTGTAAAACTCTAATTTTATTAAAACAAAATCATATTTCGATAATTCTTAGTCAAGTTTATTCTTTTCTATAAAACTATTTTGCATCACCATTTATATCACAATAAAAGAAGCAAAATAATAAACTTACTAACTATTAACTAATTAATCATGCAACGAGTTATGGTGGACCACCTAAACATGGTCACTATGGTTAATGTATATGTCTAAGTCGGCTCCCCCTTCAAAGAAGAGGACCACATACATCAAGTTGTCTTGATTGCGTAAGCCTTTAAACAAACAATTATCAAATAAATACATATAAACATGCTGACTGGAAATTTCCAGTAGCTTCACGACCAGTTTAGTCCTATTTGCAGTCCGAATCAGCCTTCGACCAGAACTACAAAGTTGTAGCCCTATGAGTCGTGCATCTACAGTCCAAAGGGAAACTCCTAACTCATTACGGTTGATTTTATATGAATTTTTTAGTGAACTGGTGTCAAGCAGGAAAAATCACACGAAAATTCACATAGTCACACAATTATCAAATAATTAACCCTAATTATTGGACCATTATGCTAAGAAATTTATATCTATATATCTAAGTAATAATCATAAAGAATTTTGCATGAATTCTTTATGATTTTTACTTCTATTTAACAACATTAAATAAAAGATACAAAAACATGCAATTTATATCAAATAAACATGCCAATTCACACAATCAAAACTTGCATAGAGGGTTTTAATTAACCATTAACATAAAATAGGTTGAATTAATAATAAAAACAAAACCCTAATTTATTTTTATTAAAATCGAATTTAATTAAATAAATAATTAAAAAATGATTTTTAATATTTAATTACTAATTAAATCGAACCAACCCTAAACCCCCCTTCAAGTTTTGAACTTTGTAACTAATATATCACATATTAGGCTCGTGATACCACTGTTAGGATTCATGCACAATAATCACATAAACAATCACGAGTACGCAGCGGAATAAATCGTATATGCAATATAATAATTAACAAAGTAAAAGTGAATGTGTACCTTTTAGCTTAGCTTCCAATAATTAATTAATAATAAGATTATTATTATTTAGGGTTTAAAGTAAAACCCCTCTACGATCGCACACACGACACGTCAAACAATAGATTGCTATCTTGAATCACCAATTAATTTACTTTTTATTATACAAATTAGTTTCAAAAATAAATAAACATCTCCACCTTCTGGCTATTCATTTATTTGTGATGAAAGTGGAATGTTTACAGATTCGGAGTATGAGTATTATTCTTTTTGTTGGTTACCAACAAGATCTTCTTTCGAATTATATGAAATAGTTAGCTAAGGGTTCAAGTATATTTGTGTCTTTAGCTTCATATCTAGGATTTGCAGTTAATATATCTTGATATTAATATGCATTCTATTGTTTTAAATCCTGTAGGTTATTGCTTTTAATGGAAAATTTTCAGGTCCTACTATTAACTCAAAATCTAACAACAATGTTGTTGTCAATGTAAGGAACCTTCTTCTAGCCTGGCAAAATTTGGCCTAAATTTTTTAGTTTGGAAATGCATAATAAAAATACCAATGAAAACAATGTAAATAGAACGAGATGATTGTTAAAATATAAGATTGGTTGTATATTGTGTGAAATAGGGGCTGGTGTACAACATAAGAGATCCGGGTGGTTTTGGTAATTATATTATCAACAAAACAGAGGTTGGTGAAACAGGCCTGGTGTTCAAATCGGCAGCTACTTCTACTTCTCGTCGCTCAATTTACAATGAGCTTCAGGTGATTTTGGTAATTTTGTTATCAACCCGAGATCCGTCATTCCAACCCCATTTGAAGTAATTATCCATGTGTGGAAAGACCACCATGTTGAAGAAATTATCCATGTGTGGAAAGACCACCATGTTGAAGAAATTATCCATGTGTGGAAAGACCACCATGTTGAAGAAATTATCCATGTGTGGAAAGACCACCATGTTGAAGAAATTATCCATGTGTGGAAAGACCACCATGTTGAAGAAATTATCCATGTGTGGAAAGACCACCATGTTGAAGAAATTATCCATGTGTGGAAAGACCACCATGTTGAAGTTGATTATCCATGTGTGGAAAGACCACCATGTTGAAGAAATTATCCATGTGTGGAAAGACCACCATGTTGAAGAAATTATCCATGTGTGGAAAGACCACCATGTTGAAGAAATTATCCATGTGTGGAAAGACCACCATGTTGAAGAAATTATCCATGTGTGGAAAGACCACCATGTTGAAGAAATTATCCATGTGTGGAAAGACCACCATGTTGAAGTTGATTATCCATGTGTGGAAAGACCACCATGTTGAAGTTGATTATCCATGTGTGGAAAGACCACCATGTTGAAGAAATTATCCATGTGTGGAAAGACCACCATGTTGAAGTTGATTATCCATGTGTGGAAAGACCACCATGTTGAAGAAATTATCCATGTGTGGAAAGACCACCATGTTGAAGAAATTATCCATGTGTGGAAAGACCACCATGTTGAAGTTGATTATCCATGTGTGGAAAGACCACCATGTTGAAGAAATTATCCATGTGTGGAAAGACCACCATGTTGAAGTTGATTATCCATGTGTGGAAAGACCACCATGTTGAAGAAATTATCCATGTGTGGAAAGACCACCATGTTGAAGAAATTATCCATGTGTGGAAAGACCACCATGTTGAAGTTGATTATCCATGTGTGGAAAGACCACCATGTTGAAGAAATTATCCATGTGTGGAAAGACCACCATGTTGAAGAAATTATCCATGTGTGGAAAGACCACCATGTTGAAGAAATTATCCATGTGTGGAAAGACCACCATGTTGAAGTTGATTATCCATGTGTGGAAAGACCACCATGTTGAAGTTGATTATCCATGTGTGGAAAGACCACCATGTTGAAGAAATTATCCATGTGTGGAAAGACCACCATGTTGAAGAAATTATCCATGTGTGGAAAGACCACCATGTTGAAGAAATTATCCATGTGTGGAAAGACCACCATGTTGAAGTTGATTATCCATGTGTGGAAAGACCACCATGTTGAAGAAATTATCCATGTGTGGAAAGACCACCATGTTGAAGTTGATTATCCATGTGTGGAAAGACCACCATGTTGAAGAAATTATCCATGTGTGGAAAGACCACCATGTTGAAGTTGATTATCCATGTGTGGAAAGACCACCATGTTGAAGAAATTATCCATGTGTGGAAAGACCACCATGTTGAAGTTGATTATCCATGTGTGGAAAGACCACCATGTTGAAGTTGATTATCCATGTGTGGAAAGACCACCATGTTGAAGTTGATTATCCATGTGTGGAAAGACCACCATGTTGAAGTTGATTATCCATGTGTGGAAAGACCACCATGTTGAAGTTGATTATCCATGTGTGGAAAGACCACCATGTTGAAGAAATTATCCATGTGTGGAAAGACCACCATGTTGAAGTTGATTATCCATGTGTGGAAAGACCACCATGTTGAAGAAATTATCCATGTGTGGAAAGACCACCATGTTGAAGAAATTATCCATGTGTGGAAAGACCACCATGTTGAAGAAATTATCCATGTGTGGAAAGACCACCATGTTGAAGTTGATTATCCATGTGTGGAAAGACCACCATGTTGAAGTTGATTATCCATGTGTGGAAAGACCACCATGTTGAAGTTGATTATCCATGTGTGGAAAGACCACCATGTTGAAGAAATTATCCATGTGTGGAAAGACCACCATGTTGAAGAAATTATCCATGTGTGGAAAGACCACCATGTTGAAGAAATTATCCATGTGTGGAAAGACCACCATGTTGAAGTTGATTATCCATGTGTGGAAAGACCACCATGTTGAAGTTGATTATCCATGTGTGGAAAGACCACCATGTTGAAGAAATTATCCATGTGTGGAAAGACCACCATGTTGAAGAAATTATCCATGTGTGGAAAGACCACCATGTTGAAGAAATTATCCATGTGTGGAAAGACCACCATGTTGAAGTTGATTATCCATGTGTGGAAAGACCACCATGTTGAAGTTGATTATCCATGTGTGGAAAGACCACCATGTTGAAGTTGATTATCCATGTGTGGAAAGACCACCATGTTGAAGTTGATTATCCATGTGTGGAAAGACCACCATGTTGAAGAAATTATCCATGTGTGGAAAGACCACCATGTTGAAGAAATTATCCATGTGTGGAAAGACCACCATGTTGAAGAAATTATCCATGTGTGGAAAGACCACCATGTTGAAGTTGATTATCCATGTGTGGAAAGACCACCATGTTGAAGAAATTATCCATGTGTGGAAAGACCACCATGTTGAAGTTGATTATCCATGTGTGGAAAGACCACCATGTTGAAGTTGATTATCCATGTGTGGAAAGACCACCATGTTGAAGTTGATTATCCATGTGTGGAAAGACCACCATGTTGAAGTTGATTATCCATGTGTGGAAAGACCACCATGTTGAAGTTGATTATCCATGTGTGGAAAGACCACCATGTTGAAGTTGATTATCCATGTGTGGAAAGACCACCATGTTGAAGTTGATTATCCATGTGTGGAAAGACCACCATGTTGAAGTTGATTATCCATGTGTGGAAAGACCACCATGTTGAAGTTGATTATCCATGTGTGGAAAGACCACCATGTTGAAGTTGATTATCCATGTGTGGAAAGACCACCATGTTGAAGAAATTATCCATGTGTGGAAAGACCACCATGTTGAAGAAATTATCCATGTGTGGAAAGACCACCATGTTGAAGTTGATTATCCATGTGTGGAAAGACCACCATGTTGAAGTTGATTATCCATGTGTGGAAAGACCACCATGTTGAAGAAATTATCCATGTGTGGAAAGACCACCATGTTGAAGAAATTATCCATGTGTGGAAAGACCACCATGTTGAAGAAATTATCCATGTGTGGAAAGACCACCATGTTGAAGTTGATTATCCATGTGTGGAAAGACCACCATGTTGAAGTTGATTATCCATGTGTGGAAAGACCACCATGTTGAAGTTGATTATCCATGTGTGGAAAGACCACCATGTTGAAGTTGATTATCCATGTGTGGAAAGACCACCATGTTGAAGTTGATTATCCATGTGTGGAAAAAAGGTGACCTTCTTACACGGAAAAAACACATGTAAAAAGCCAATACTTTCAGTTACATTAAAATTTTACACGGTCAAAAACCCGTGTAAAAAGCCTTTTTTAGCCGTGTAAAATGCTATGTTTTGTAGTAGTGACAAGTGTTTTATATTTATAAGTTATATTAGTTTGGTATATATTATTAGGATATATATAGGGTATAAATATATCCCTAATAACTTAACCTTCAAGTAATATAATTTATAGATATAATTTGATTTGGACTAGGGTTTAATTAATAATTACATTTAATTATTAATTAATATTTAATAATTAATAAATTCATATTTATTAATTAATAAATAATTCTAATTAACATATCTAGTTAATAATGTCCAATATCATTTCTCTCAATTATGGTGATTATAAATATGTAGATACAATATGTACATATAACCGAATATCTAAGTATTCATTATGTGTGACATATATATATATATATATATATATATATATATATATATATATATATATATATATATATATATATATATATATATATATATATATATATATATATATATATATATATATATATATATATATATATATATATATATATATATATATATATATATATATATATATATATATATATATATATATATATATATATATATATATATATATATATATATATATATATATATATATATATATATATATATATATATATATATATATATATATATATATATATATATATATATATATATATATATATATATATATATATATATATATATATATATATATATATATATATATATATATATATATATATATATATATATATATATATATATATATATATATATATATATATATATATATATATATATATATATATATATATATATATATATATATATATATATATATATATATATATATATATATATATATATATATATATATATATATATATATATATATATATATATATATATATATATATATATATATATATATATATATATATATATATATATATATATATATATATATATATATATATATATATATATATATATATATATATATATATATATATATATATATATATATATATATATATATATATATATATATATATATATATATATATATATATATATATATATATATATATATATATATATATATATATATATATATATATATATATATATATATATATATATATATATATATATATATATATATATATATATATATATATATATATATATATATATATATATATATATATATATATATATATATATATATATATATATATATATATATATATATATATATATATATATATATATATATATATATATATATATATATATATATATATATATATATATATATATATATATATATATATATATATATATATATATATATATATATATATATATATATATATATATATATATATATATATATATATATATATATATATATATATATATATATATATATATATATATATATATATATATATATATATATATATATATATATATATATATATATATATATATATATATATATATATATATATATATATATATATATATATATATATATATATATATATATATATATATATATATATATATATATATATATATATATATATATATATATATATATATATATATATATATATATATATATATATATATATATATATATATATATATATATATATATATATATATATATATATATATATATATGTCATATTTTAAATATTTAATATTTACATCATATATGAAATAACTATTAATCAGTTAAATTAATACTACCCGGGTATCACCCGGGTGCTTAAGCTAGTTTATATATATATATATATATATATATATGGCCACCACAACTAAGAGAAAAAAATAATTTTAACTATTGATCTAGGCCATTGAAATTCATAAACAAAACAATCTTAACCCTTAAAATTAAAAGTCAACTTTGGTTATTTAAACATGGTAACTCTTTTAATGTTATTTAATATATAGTTTTTACTTATGAAATCTTTCTATTTAAATATCTTATCGAGTTCTAACGTAATTTGAACTAAGTAGTAATTCTTTATGGGGCTTATAAAATGAAAGACGGGTTTTATAAAAAAAATGAACAAATAGATATTATATAACATCAAAATATAAAAAATGTGATATAATGAATTTACGATATGAATTTTTTGCTCAATATTGTGGCAAGTAGTTTCACCATTTTAATTAGATTACTTTTTTATTATAGAAATATAGAATAATAGAAATATGACAACCATGGAATGAAGTAGAGAGACATATGTGCAATGCGACGATTATAGTGGTGATTGCGACAATTAGCGGTGGTGGTGATGATGATAATGGTGACGAATGTGGCATATATTTTTGTTATGTGTATTAGTAATGGGTTGGTGACCATTGGTAAGGTCTTTTGACCTTGGAAATCCACCAGGGTTTGAATCTCACTTCCTACATTTGTAGGAGTGGATTATTAGGGGGGGAGAGTCCTGGGTTTCATCTCAGACATGCGTGGTTCGAGCTCCGCATACTGCCCAATTGGATATCACTGTGGTGTCTCGAATGCTAACTACTACTAACGTAACTACTAACTCGTGTTAAAAAAAAAAATAATTTAAAATGAACAAACTAATATCTTTTGATAATGGTGTTTATTGATTATCAGGCCTATCGTTTTTTGGCACTTCATTTATAATGTTAATTATGAGGTAACTTATGAATTTCATTCATGATTATTGTTGCTTAATATTAGTTTCGTCATGTATTTTGTTTATTGCATTATGCATTTTAAAAAAAAAAAAAAAAAAAAAAAAAAAAAAAAATTTTTTTTTTTTTTTGTTTTTTTTTTTTTTTTTTGTTTTTTTTTTTTTTTTTTTGTTTTTTTTTTTTTTTTTTTTTTGTTTTTTTTTTTTTTTTTTGTTTTTTTTTTTTTTTTTTTTTTTTTTTTTGTGTTTTTTTTTTTTATTTGTTTTTTTCCTTCTTTTTTGTTTTTTTTTTTTTGTTTTTTTTTTTTTTTTTTTTTTTTTTTTTTTTTTTTTTTTACGATTGTATATTTTTATAGTTTCTTATTTTTATCACTTAACTTACTTTTAAAGTTTTTAATTTTTATCAATTAACTTTGGATTTTAACTTTAATGTAACACCCCAAAGATTTTAAGGTAAAAGAAATTAACCCATTTTTATAGTTTTGCATTAAATTAATTTCCTAGTATTTTATTTTTGGTAATGGGGTTAACTTAGTTGGAACTTTAGCGGATAGTGGGTATTTTAATACCAAAAAAATGAGAAAGGGGCGTGGCAAGCCCCAAAGGTGCCAGATATCAATTTTGGTAATGAGTCATCCCCCACCATTCTTCTTCTTCTTCCACTCTTCATGCATTCCATATCATTCCTTCAAAATCAAAGAAATCCTCTCAAAACCAAGATAGAGCTTGTAATAATAATAATCACCACCAAATAATCCTCATTCAAGAAATTAAAGTTAGGGTTTGTTAGTGGTGGTGGTGGCCGATTTCTCAAGAGGAAAGAGGAGGAGGATTTCCAAATTTAAAAAAAATAATAAAAAAAAAAAAAAAAAAAAAAAAAAAAAAAAAAAATAAAAAAAAAAAAAAAAACATTCATCAGAATTTAGAACCATAAGAATTTAAAAAAAAAAAAATCGGATCTCCATATCTCGATGATGTCAAATAAATGAATAACAAACACAATCACTGATGAAAAACGATGTCAAACCACCGCACACAATAATAGAAGTTTTGTAAGTTCATGCACACAATAACTTTTTGTAAGTTCATGTACACAATAACTTTTTGGGCATAGTTTATTACATTTTCATGCACTTAACCGGCCCACATCAAGACTTTAGCCGGTTTCGTTATACAATAGAAAAATAGCAGGGTTCATGTATACAATAAACCTTTTGTAAGTTCATGTACACAATAACTTTTCGGCCTTAGTTGATTACATTTCCGTGCACTTAACCCTTAATTATAATTAGGTAATTACACTTTTTTGATAAGAAAGAAGTCTTCCATATCCAAAAAGAGGTAATCATCATCCAATCTCACATCTTTGGTGAACCCACATGTTTTCCATCGGTCTTCAAAGGTATGTTTTCTCAAGGTTTTAATTTATGTGTTTTATTTGTTTAATCCGATTTCTTATATTATTATTGGCTTTTTACAAATTGATATTATTGTAATTTTTTGTGGTCTATTGATTTTGATTCTCAGTTGATCGTTATAGGTACTTTGTGATTCCAAATATGTGTTTGATGAAGCGCATACAAGGTGTTTGATGAAATGCGCCATGGGTAAGTTTATTTTCCATCACATTTTATATACCTCTTTGATTAACTGTCATGATGTGGTGTAGATACAAGTTTATGTTGTGTGTATATTGTGATGATAATGTTTGAGTTATTTTAAATTTATATTCTACCTGTTTATGATCAAGATTTCTAAGAATTACTATCTGTTTTATTTGTTTCATCTGATTTCTTACATTATTATTGGCTTTTTACAAATTGATTTATTGTTATTTTTTAATGTTTCTTAATATTTGTAGTCTTTTAAATTTGTTAACCTATGGCATCCTACAAGTACTATCATATGCTAAGTTCTGCATGATATAAAGTTTAGGCATAGTCATAAACATTCATTATAGTTAAAGTCCAGGTTTATAAATGAATTAGAGGTTTGGGAATACCAAGTGTGCTCTTACGTCTTTACTCCAAGGTAATGATGATCATCCGTTTTTTTCTCTACACCAATAACTTCATCTTGATTTTTTTTTAATTTCATATGATCTCAAAATCTGGATTTTTTATCCTCCTCTTCACCATCCCATATTCTTTCTTTACAAAATCACGTGAATTTTCTTCTTATGCCTTCGCCTTTTCCTTTTCAACTAACTTTCTTACAGGTAATATGAGGTTATGAGAGGAAAAAGTGCTAATCGTGAGGTATCTTTGTCAAATTAAGCTCTCTACTAAAGACAGTTATTGTTGGGGTCCAGTAGATAAAATAGCAGAATATTTGTAGTCGAATACATTTATATGTGCTCTGCTATTTATATCTGTCTTAATCTATTTGTGTATTTGTTTTGATTGGTGTTAATCTATTTATGTATTTGTTGTTGTGTGTAGGATGAAAGGAGGAAGTTTATATGGGAAGAGATGTCTTACTTGGAAAGATGGTGGAGGGATGCATCGGATGTTAAAAGGGAGTCGTTGATTAAGTTATTGCAGAATGGGCAGTTGGAGATTGTTGGTGGTGGTTGGGTGATGAATGATGAGGTAATGTTGATTTTGACTTCTTCCTAAATGGATGCAAGGTATTATTTTGTTTTAAGATATAATATGTATATATATATGCTATATATGTGTATCTATGTATTTCTATATACTGAAATACTGTATATATTATATGTATTGTATATATCGATGTGTGTGTGTGTATGTATATATAATGTGATTTCTGTGGATAGATCAGAAATTTGAGCTTAAATTTTGCTTTTCATTGTTGCCAGTATATATAGATGATATATGTATATGTTTAATTGCGATTACACAGGAACCAAATGTGTAAATGGCCTGAATTTTTTATTGAAGAAATGCATACACGAGTAGTATTTGACAGATCATATTCTAAATGACGGAAGATCAATGTTAAGTCGAAGTTTTAATATTCATTTATGTTCGTCGGCAATCAACTTTCTTTCTTACAATAAGAAACTGAAGAGCAAAAACTATGTGAATCCCAAATCAACATTTTTCTATCATAAGAGTTCAATGAGTGTATACATGGACATCATTTGTCATCTGTCTAAGGAAATGAGATAGAGTCATACCGTTAAACACTACCGTGGATATCATTTATCCACTTGAATCAAATTGAATAATATCCTGTGTGTTGCTATCTGCTAATGTCGTACTTTTGTCTTCTTCAATTTATAAATATGTATTGCGATAGTGGTGTGTTTTTGACTTTTTTGTAATGATTTTCTTCCCCAATACGGTAATACCTACAACCATTCAACCTAAAAAATCATTATTTTGCTTTAATTCCTGTAGGTTGGCCGAGACTATGATTAGGAGATGGATGATCTTGAGGTGATCTATAATTCATTGTTTTCTTCAATTTATATTGCTTATTTTGTTTATAGCCGTTGACTGGCTTAGCGATAAATTTAAGTGTAATCCCGATAGAAAAATGGTTTTTGACAACGATCTATAATTTAGAAAATCAATATCGTTTTAGAAATAAATGTAAATGCTTGTAAACAAACTTGATTGATATATTTAAGGTTTATGATTCAAAATAACCCTAAACTGTTTCAACAAACAAGTACTTGTGGGTCAACCCATCCTGACATGTTTTGACACATATTAAAAGTTCCCAGTTCTAACCAAATACCTACCCTACGCCGTCCCTATCCATCTCGCTACCTCCAGTTTCAGCGACCATGCAGTTATCCATACACCTAAAAATATATTGCATGAGGAACTAACTAATGATCTCACGCTGATGAGAAGTTGTCCGAAGGATGTCTTCAAGGTGGAGTCGCCTGAGTAATTAAACTATATTTTATTCAATTGTGTTTATCAAAAGTATTTAGTTCGCCTTTTCCTTTTCAACTAACTTTCTTACAGGTAATATGAGGTTATGAGAGGAAAAAGTGCTAATCGTGAGGTATCTTTGTCAAATTAAGCTCTCTACTAAAGACAGTTAGTTTGTACTTGAACGTAGTCTAAACCAGAATGATCAGTTACCCAACACACTGGACTTGCCTATTTTGCCTCTTCCAGCTTATAGGCTACTCAATCTTGCTTTTAGTTTTGATTCTGAAATAAGGCAAGGAAAAACCAAAAAGGGGAACTAGGCCAACTAAGAGAATAGAAGAAAGAGAGGAAAGGTCTTAATTTTTCTGAACTATATGCATTATTGGAAACCCATATCGATGAAGTAAACAATCAAAACTTCAAAAAGTCCACTTCTTTATAAAGCATGTATAACCAGCTTTAATTCCCCCCTTGACTTAAGTGATCTATAATTGTATCATCACAATATGCTTATATTTATGAGAAGACTTGAATCATGTGCATGTATATATGTGTGTATCTGATTTTTTATTTGCTTACGTGTTAATCTTCTGATTATGTACTGTTGGTGACATTATTTATAGATTAATTTCGACATTGGATACTAATTTATGTTTTCCATTTGCTCCGACAAGAAGCTTACGCTAGGTTCTCAACATGATGGGCAAATGATAGACATGATGCCACTTGAAGAAAGGCTAATCGTGAGATGACGACTCAAACCATTTTTGAGACTTTCAACACCCCTTCTATGTATGTATGTATGTTGCCATTCAGGCTGTGTTTTTATTGTATGTCAATGGGCATACGACTGGTAAGCTTTTCTTCTCGAGCTATTTAATGTGAAATGCTATGAGTATCTATAGATGCGAATATTATAAGTTCAAACTTAAACAAAGTTTTTATGTTTTATAACATAATTGATTTGGATCCACAAGATTCTTCAATACTCTTTACTTAAAACTATATTTCAACTTGACTACTGGAGCCTTGATCGGTTATTAGGAGTGGTTTGGATTTGCTTTTTGGATGTGATTTTTAAAGTTGCAGTTTAAAGTTTTTAATATTCAAATATACAGATTGTGTTTCGATCTATGTGATTATCTAAGAGAAAATCCTAGATACATCCAAATGTGAATCAAAAAACCTCTTTGGTTTGTTGCTCTATAGAATGATATTGTAATTTCGTTTTTCTATTGTGTTGCATGTATTGATCTGGATTCAAGGGATGGTGTTAGTCACACAGTTCCTGGCCTTAGCGAGACATGACTTCATTGATTCATTAATGAAGATCCTTATTGAGTGTGGTTATATGTTCATTACAACTGTAGAGTGGGAAAAGGTGCCCAACATTGCTCTCGACTATGAAAAGGAGCTAGAGATTGCCAACTTGGGTTCTACTATGTAGAAAAATGTTGAGCTTCCTGGTGGGCAGTTCATCACTCATTGGTGTTGAACTGTTGATTTTTAACCCAAACCCTTAGTATGTAAGCCAAAGTTAATCTATAGATACTCTAGCTTTCTTACTTTCAACAAATTGTGTATTTGAGCTGTTGCGCGTTCTTGGGTCCGTCTCATTATGTATTTCTTAATATTTAAGCCCAACATTGTTACGTGTGAATCTTTTATATGCTTTGTTTGTTCATTGTTGCACATGGTTTGAAACTTGCGATGTAACAAATCGTGCATTACATGTGTTTTTATCTAGCCGTGCATCGCACGGGAATGCACTCTAGTGTTTTTTATAAGATATGTATGATTTACATGTAAAAAAGATTATGTTAAAAGAGGAAGTAAATACACTATAAGAGAAAATAAATTAGAGAATTTTGATAAAGTTTGACGTAAAATTTTTTTAGTTAAAAGAGATAGGAGTGATAATCAAATAAATGCTTCCTAAATTTGATACAATTTCTTTTCATTTGTATATAAGATATGAACTTAAAAAAATCCATGCTAAATTCAACCGGTTGTTTGAATGTGAAGTGCTCAAAATTACAAGTATACTAGTGTTTAAAATATGTACTAGTGTTTAAAGTTTATCTTAACTTTATCGATTTCATATTAAACTTTGTTTTTTGGAATATTATTAGATGTATATTTCTTGCAATGTGTGGTATACATAGAGGTTTATTTTGTTACTCGGTCACTAAACGGGTATTAAACTAGGGTCGAGTTGAAGTTATTTATAACATGTTAGACCTTATGGTAGGTTGGCGGGTCAGTTTTTGCTCATACAGGTTTGTTTCGAGGTCAAGTAGGTTTAAAGTTAATCTGTTGTGATTGTTTTGTCTTAAATTATATGGTTAAAAACGGGTCATTCTATCACTGCCTTTTCATTTTTCTAAAATACTAAACCTAAATGGGTAAGTTTTTGCTCATACAGGTTTGACTACCAGCTTAAAAGAAAAAGGTTGGTTTTTTTACCGTGAAATTATTATATTCCTAACTAGGTAGATCATGCCGCGCGTTGCGCGACTATGATTTGTTCTCTATCATTCTCGACTGGTAGCACTTGTTTGTTTATAAACGCGCACAAATAGCATGCTATGTTCAGCCTCTACTCCATCTCTAAGTTGTCTTGTCCTAGTCCAGATTTAACAATTTGTTGCTCTTCAATCAACAACTTTATGACCCTGTTCTGTTTATAATGGCACTGTATGAAGTATAAGTGTAGCACATAAACTTGATGTGAATTGTAGTTTTTGGCTGTTGATGCACGATCCGACAGTTGGCGTTGCTGGAGCTGGGGTTGCTTTTGCTGTGGGTGCAATTGTTGTATTTGTAGGAGTTGGATATGCGTCTATGTTGGATACTTTGTTCACAGTTGCTCTTAGTGTTCTTGTTTACTTGCGCTTTAGACCTGTTACAAAGTATTATAGTGGTAGTGTTTATAATCGTTTAGCTAAGCAAACCACTATTTTACTCATACATTAGTCAAACTGATTCGTTGCTTATTTGCGATCCCTAAATGACCTTTAATTAATATTGATACATAAAATGGCATATACTATAGAGTGATAACTTCCAAAAGTGAAGATTTAATCTGTCTAACATTTCAATCAGATTAAGCATACAAATTCCAACATTTAACTCTCTTAGGAGTCAAATGTGCCAGTTCAGCCATAACGTTTATTCGTAATACACGTTAGACAATAATATCATTGTCATTAGAAATGTTCTTTTAATGTATACACACTACTATGGTTCTTTATTAAAAATGTTAGTCCACCATTTTTCAGAAATAATTCAACCAAAACTCTTTCAAGCGAAAGCAAAAACCAATACTGTGACAAAACTCTTTCAAGCGAAAGCAAAAACCAATACTGTGACGCCTTTCATTTTCATTGAAAACTCGTTTTCATTGTTTCCATGACTCCAGAATACAAATCAAAAAATCAAAAAGGGCAGACCATATGCTCATATCATATGGACTAATTGGGACTTAGAAAATCACTCAATTACTCCTACAGAGGTTAAATAGGCCACCTGCATCTTTGTGACTATCTAAATGACCTTCAACTCATATATATTCATCTAATGGTGTATTGTATAGATAATTATTACACGACCAAATTAAGTTTCACTACAATAAAGGCAATGGATTTTACCTGTTTAGAAGGTTTTTCATTTCTGGAGTTCGCAGATTCAGGAAAACAAACGTAATGCTTGTTGATTGCAGTTGTGGCCTTCCTACATTTAGTTAAAAAACTTGTGTTAGTCTAAATGAGCGTTTTGTTGCTGAAGGTAGATTTTTTTTGTATATCTTAGCTAACCTATTGGTGGCGGCTTACTTGCGTAGCTGATGACCTTCATTGAAGTAACCACTATGATTGCTGGTTCCTCTGCTCTTTCTATGGCATCCATGTTGAATCTTCTCTTGACTGTTGATATTTCTTTCCGCTGAGTAAGTTGAAGGACCCTTTGCTGTATATGTAACATGTTTCAATACGGTTCTTTCTAGACTTGAAAAAAAATTTAAACGGTTCTTCACTGGCCGCATCCTATATCTAAAACAGAGAACATATAATCAAATCTAAGGTAGCAATTCTAATTACTAACCTATAATAATAATAATATATACATATATTATATAATGACTAATGAGAGATGATTATTGTCACTAAAATTCTATGAAACAAATAAATTAATAAGCTGCATTACCTTATTGTATGAAAATCAAGAGGAAATGCGACACAGATTGATGAACCCAACAGATCTTGGCACCGAGTATGGGCAATCGGATAGTTGATTTGTATCTACTCGTATGATCCAATTCAGAGAAAAGCTTATGAAGATTGTCAGTTATCATGGACAAATTCACAGCCAAATAAAGATAATTAGGAATTAGCCAATAGAAACTAAATAAATACTGTAAATAAATAAAAAAGAAACAATATGCACACATTATTGATTCACAGTTAAGAATATGATTTGCTTTCTGTCAAATATCCAAACTTCCGTCCACAAAAAAAAGAGGAGAAAAAGGCTCTTCTATAACCAGATCAAATAATCAATTATGTCAATGACCAAGTGTGCAATTCAACAAAAAAGCTTATCTGGAAAAGAAAATGTAGCAACTTTCTATAAGGGTATATCCATAAAGGAAGTTGTTGTCAGAGCATTGACCATACTATATATCTACATTCGACACTTGGAGCGTATATGTTCCGTCCATTCGTCACCAGATTTCCCTCAACTTACTAAACCCGCCGAGAACACGATTCCCTGACTGGTGTGAAGATTACATGTTTTGGCTGACCTTTATAAGCCAATCATTTCGCCACCATTTTTTAGAATGGTTTGTTTAGACTCTGGCTGCCTAGCTCCAGCTTGCCTATTAACATGACATATGATGTAAGTTGCTGTATGGGCTATAGATGTGGTGTTAATGACAATGTTGCGGAGCCGTTACTCTTTAGCCGACTATAACTATTAATTTGGTTCATTTGGCAGTTAAAAACATGCCATGAAGACCAGTTTATATGAAGTGTTGTCCAAAACATATGGATAAAACTGAGCAGATTTTCTGACACTCCATGGGGGACCTAGATAGCAAGTGTATGGTGGCCGATGTAAATAGGCAACTCTATTAGACTATTACCCGGTTTACCAGATTTTTCATATACCAAAAAAAAAGAAAGCATACTATACAACAATGCAAAGTGGAACTAATAACCTAACCGATAAAGTAATCTATACACATAATCTTTTGCGTCCAGGTGCATCATCTCTCGAACCAACATTTCACACTATACACAAAACAAATGCATTCTTAAATGTAGTATTTTTTCTTTGTTACTTATCTTTTTTATTATTATTCTAATTATTATTGTTTAACATTAGTATACATATATATGTTTATTGGTGTTGCATAATCGTCAATCCAAATAACCTAAATCACCTATTAGAAACTGAAAGAAACAAATAAGTTTACCTTAATCGATACAACAACAGTACCGAATTTGAAACATAGGAACCCTAAAAATAGCATCCTCAACTATTAGAACCTAGTAAATAGATGTTACTGAATTTTAAAAAATATGAAAAGAGCTTTTCATTAACCAAAACCCCTCTCCAAGAAGCTTACACGTGGCCAAAAAAAGCCACTAATCCACCCCATATCTATGCCAGAGAGAGTTTTACAAAATTTTTAAAAAAATTACTCTCAAAAGTCTAAAAAATTAACAAAGATTCGAACCAGCGTGCGTTACAAACTAAAAAAACCCCAAACCAACTGATCCAATGACAACTTTATTAGTATTTTGGTTATCTAAATATATAAACTGATTGAATGTGAACACTGTTCACATTCAATTGACTTAGTAAAGAAGTTAATTTAAAATTGTCCTGAATTTTTAAGATTGACTCCAGGATATTAAATGGGTTGATCTGAAGTCATATGGGTTGACAGGTTGATTTCAAGTCAAATGGGTTGTGGGATTGTCGGATCAAATGAGTTGATGGGTCGATCTATTAAAAACATACAAAATTTAAATATTTTTGGGTTGACGGGTTGACTTACTAACCCAAAAGGTCAAACTGACCCAAAAAATCAAGTTGGTGGGTTACCGGGTCTAGATATCACAACCTTAACCCAGTTTTCCAGTCGGTTTCAAGTCAAATTTCGGGTAAGGTCGATATTGACAATCTTAATATATATCAAACCAACTCTATATATGTTATATAAAAAGTGTACAAATTTAAGACTTTATTTTAACATTATTTGTGTCATAATAAACTTTATTTTTAAAAGGCTTTTAAGTTACTTGGTAACCCGGTCACCGACCGGGTATTGATCTAGTTATATTTTTGACAATGTAAGTTTGGGCTTCATATATTTTGGTAATTATCAATTTTGAAATTATGATAAACAAATTTAAGCATCATACAATTCTATAATATGAAATCAAAGATTAAATTTTTAAATCTTTATATTTACATTAAATTTTATTTATATTTAATTAATAATTTTATTTATAGATAGAACGTACTATTAAGATATATATTAGTTATTATTTTATTGATATATATTAACTATTATTCTTGATTTATTATATTAAAATTATTGAGTAAAAAGTGTAAATTATTGGTTAAAAAAGTGTAAATTGGTAATTGAAAAAAAAAAGTGTAAATTAAAGTCAAAATTAAAACAAAAGTCAATTTAAGGAAATCGAGAGTTGTGATTGGTCGATAAGTTATTAGAGCAACTATTTAGTATATAAATGAAAATATCATATTGAAGCCACAACATATTTGTATTTATATACATTTTCCTTACACCATTTATTTATGCAATTTATTTTCCTGATGCCAGCCATTTAGTTACGAATTTACGGTGATGAGAGTAAGCAAATACTTGGAATGCTCCACGACTAAAACACTAAATATACCCATTCTTACTCGTTAATAAATAACCACGTATGCTTGCGTGATGCAGCGTCAGGCGGTGTGGTGATAGCGGCGATGGTTAGTGGTGACACAGTGGTGGTGTGGTTATTAATGTAAAAGTAATTGATATAAAAACGGTTGTGTAGTTATTTTAAAGTTTGGTGGATATATATTGTAAAATATTTCGTTAAAAGTAGTTTAGGTAAATCATAGATGTAATGGTATAACACTGTTAGGTCCAGTTTAAAACTGATTAAACTCATGCGTTGCATGGTAAAAAATTTAACTATATCATATTTAGTTAAATCTTATAATAATTCGATATAATCGTATATAAATAATAACTTAAATTTAAGTACGTGATAACAATATATTACAACATCAATGATAATGTATATAAATGTATAATTACTTATTAAAATAGTAAATTTTATTTTTGGCAAATCTCTTCTATATAACTAAAAGAGCATATTTTAGATCCTATGTGGCAACTTATTTAGATGACAATTAGGATTTTTGATTAGTTGTCACATTATTTTTTACAAATAAACATTTTGCTATGTGGAATTTTCTAATTATTTTTCATTTAATTTCTCATTAATTATATTTTAACTTATCTTATTTTAATCCTAATCACTAATAAATTAACAATTAATATATAATATTATATAATCAATTTTTTTGAACGACAAATGTTAGCTTTTAATGGTTTGAACCCTAACAGTGACATTCAAGGTAGGCAGTATGCTGGAAGTTGAAACCTGCGCACTCCTGCAGCACAGGAGTGATAACACGTATGCCTACATTTTTAATATTCGAATAATATGCATTAATATATTTATATGTACATGGTAATAACTTTGTAGATATGGAAAGAATAAATTTTAGGAAATGCTTAACTATAACATATATTTGGGTTAAGTGCACGGAAATGTAATTAACTATGACCAAAAAGTTATTGTATGCATGAACTTACAGAACCTCTATTGTATGCATGAACAAAATCAGAAACGTTATAGAATACACGATTGACCTGCTATTACGTTAGCCGGTAACCCTTTTCATTTTTCAACTTGTTTTGCTTACGTGTACCGCACAACCTGCATATTTTAAATAAATAAATACAAAAGAAACATATATAGATATTTATATGTATATCATCGTTATCACACACACAGTTACACACACACACAAACACATAGTTTCACACACTGATAAGGCGATCGATCGATTTGAAGCTTGAAATCCAGAATTCCGGTCCGATCAATGACCTAAAACAGTTCATCTACACAATCTAAGGTATTTTATCACTATCTATGCTAATAATCTTTTTGTTACTGCTTTGTGAAATGCATTTTTATACTTGTATATAGTGAAGACAGTGTTACTAATATGCATGTAAAATTTGATAGATTGTGTTGACAAACTGCCTCCTAGATTCCCAAAAACTAAGAGGGGTGGTGGTACCTTAGGGTTAGGAAGGGGTGGACCAAGAGTTGCATTTGGAAGGACAATGCCATGGTTAAGTAGTGGGGTGGGTACATCTGAGAAAGTCACATTTTCTACAATAAGGAGAAAAATGCAACCAAAAAGGCAAGTTTCTGCACCAAACATGATGGCTGAACCACAACTGGGAACACAAGAGTCAGTGAATGAAGGCACAAGGAAAAAAACAACACCCAAAAAAGAAACACCCAAGAAGCAACAACCCCCATTGAAGAGAAGAACACCAAGCCAGAGGATCATGGGGAAGAAACTGCGCAGGAAGGAGAATGATGATCGTCCTGGACTCACTGAAGATGATGCTATTACTATATTGTAATTTGGTTCTAATTTATGTAACTTTGTACTTTGTACTGTAATATGTAGGTCTAGATATATGACAGAGGGTTACTTGAATACTAAATCCAAATCGATATGAACTCCATTCAAGATATATTCTATCTCTCAATTAAAAGGTATAAAATTTTCTCCTTTTTTATATAAGATTAGTTTCCCGTATTAATGTTTAAAGTTACAATTGTCACTCAAATCAAGAGTTTTAATTGTTATCAAAGAATATGAAAACAATTCTATTTGTTATCTATTTATCATAGGACAAGTGATTGAAAATAAACATATTCGTGTTATGGGCCCATATCATGAACAAAGACATATACTTGAATGTCAAGTACAGGATCACAAGTATGTTTATATTTTAATTCTTAATTATCTTTCATAATAATATCACATTGTAAATATATACTATAACTAAAAGAGGAGGTTGGGAGTACACTTGGCACCTCTTAAAGCTCTTTTTAAGCTTAAAGATTTTTTCTAATTACTCTAGAGCTCTCATTTTTTCTAGATTTTTTTTAATATTTGCTAATTAAAGATTTTCCTCCAGAATAGTAGTGGGACTTCACCGCCAGTCATGCCCTCGGATTGACTGTGCTGGTGACGTGGTCGATCTCTACCGGACGATGAAGAGGCATGCCGCTGAGTCCAATCACCACTGCTGTTCAAAAAAAATAAATAGATTATTCTTTTAATTTGTATTTTGTTCATGTTTTGTTATTTTTTACCTGTTTTGTTATTTTTTATTTTGTTATTTTTACCTTTTGTTATTTTTTACTTTGTTATTTTTACCTGTTTTGTTATTTTTTACATTTTGTTATTTTTACTGTTTTGTTATTTTTTACTTTTGTTATTTTTACATGTTTTGTTATTTTTTACCTTTTGTTATTTTTTACATTTTGTTATTTTTTACCTTTTGTTATTTTTTACATTTTGTTATTTTTTACCTTTTGTTATTTTTTACATTTTGTTATTTTTTACCTTTTGTTATTTTTTACATTTTGTTATTTTTACCTGTTTTGTTATTTTTTACATTTTGTTATTTTTACCTGTTTTGTTATTTTTTACATTTTGTTATTTTTTACTTTTGTTATTTTTACTGTTTTGTTATTTTTTACTTTTGTTATTTTTCTGTTTTGTTATTTTTACCTGTTTTGTTATGTTTTGTTATTTTTTACCTGTTTTGTTATTTATTATTTTGATAAGATTTACCTTTGATATATATATTTTGAGACTATCTGTCCATCGGACGGGCTTGAAGACTAGTATAATTATAGATAGAACATAGATATTATCGTCGAATATAACATAAGATCTTTTATGTATGCATGTATCAATTTGTTGGTTGGGGCTCGTATTAACCAAGTTGGACCAAAGATGGGTTTGGTTGTGATGCTTTCAAATGGGCTTTTATGGGCTTAATATGTAAACATGTAGAAGGCTAAAACACCTCAGTTTTCCATTTTTTCTTCCAAGAAACATGAAAAAACAGAAAACGCGTTTAAATCATAATTTTCCAAAAATGTTTTCGAAAAAAAAAACATTGTTTTCCACTTTTCAATGAGATCTTATAAAACATTTTTTTTATTGTTTTCTAATTTCATTTTTTATTTTCTAAATTTTGAAAACCTCAAATTATATTAACTCTCACCTACGCCCCTCCATGCCCCCGTCACCCCGCCCCCACCACCCACGTCAACTCCCACTTAACCAAGTATATTAGAACATGTTTTTTAATATGAAAATAAAAATAACATTTTATTTTGAACGCGTTTTCAAAATTTTTATTTGTTTTTTAGAGATGAAAACTCTTCATTTTCTAAAATTAAAAATGAAAATCAGAAAACATTTTCCACAACTAAACGCGGCCTTATATATTTATTGGGAAAAATGAATATAGTAAAGGTGTTCGTAATTTCATGAATTCCCAATAAACAATGATAAATAGATCATCATCATCCTACAAGTACAAGACCAATTCGGTATAATGATAAAATGCAGGTTGAATCAACGTTTAAAAAATTGATAAGAATCTTCTAAAGTTGAATTAACTTTATAGGTAAAGTTAGAGTGATCTCAACCTTTAGATTAAAATCAAAGTTCAAGATTCAAATTTGATTTTTGAAATCTTGACCTTTGATTTTAATCCAAGGGTTATGAGTTTTCTAACTTTACTTATGAAGTTGATTCAACTTTAGAAAATCCCCATCCTTAAAGAATTGTATGTTTTAAGCTTTTATATCTTATGATTTCTAATTCTAAAGTTATAATGAAAAAATGAAAAATAATAATGATAGCTAATGATTGTCATTAGTAATGATTGTCATTAGTAGGTTATTGCAAGGATAAAAATTAACATGATAGTGTGTAGACAAAAATGACCAAAAGTCCATCTACTACCGTTCGCCTTTTAGCTAACACCTTCTTGTTAATGTTGATGGTCATGTTAAAAAGAACAAATGATCTAGTTTGATGTCAAGTAATCGATATAGAACCTGTCGGTCGGGAGGGAAAGCTACGACTACTTATAAACAAAAACTTATGCATAACATACACCCATCTTATTCCTTTTGTTTTTGGTGGCTAATGATGTTAACAAGGAAATAAGATTATGTTTGGTTGGACGAAATGAAATGACGAGAGAATGAAATGAACGTAGTAATGGAATGAGCATCGTAATTGATTGAGTCATTACCATTATATATCACTAGCACGTTACCCGCACAATGAGACGGTGGTTGTGACGACGACGATGTGGTGGTGGAGGCGACTGTTGGTGCTAGATAATGCATTGAGTGGTGTAGATAATTGATGTAAAAGTAATTGATGTAAATGGTTAATGAAGATATTTTAAAAGATAAAAGATTGATAGTGTAATTTAATCATTAATATTAAGAGGGTAGTGTAAGTGAAAATATTTTAAGGTGTGCTAAGTGAAAACATTACATATTTTTCAACACTTCCAAAAATAAAGTGTTATTTTTTTATAATATAGTATAGAAATATAGATTACTATCGTAATTGACCTAAAGTTATCTTAAAATTACACATATGGATTCTAATAATTTTCTTTTTTCAGCATTCTACATATTGTTGAAAAGATTTATAGGTTAATTAATTAGGTGGATGTATCATTTATATTTAAATTAAAATTTTTGTTTAATCTTTTTTTTTTTTTCCAGTTTTTTACATCATTTTGTTGTTTGAACGATAGTAATGTTAAATAAATAAAAAGATATAGTATCATTTTTTTATATTAATGGATTATATATGTCATGATAAGTTATAGAATTATTATTGATTTATAAAATGTGTCCTTGAGCTTTAGCTCAATGGTTGAAAGATCATCCCCTTGCATGAGGCCTTGTGTTCAAGCCTTAGGGAGGACATAAAATTAAGTCCCTTTATGAGGGCTTGGCTTAGGTATACCCAGGTTCAAGTCTGAGGGGGCAGAGTTTACCCCTATTAATCGTCGTGCCTTCGGGCGGATTAGTAGGGGTTTTCCCCCATCGGGTATTTGAAATAGGCATTTCTACTTCGAGGGAGCTCTCTAGCGGACCCGGTTAAGACAACATATGCTAGACCTCCCGCTGTCGAATCGCGACACGAAGTTTTCAGCGAAATTCACCTTTCAAAAAAAAAAAAAATTTGATTTATAAAATAGATGTATAAAAATCATTTTTACAAAAATAACATATAAACCGGGTTTGTCTTTTTGTACAACCATAATCCAATCTCGTTACGTCAGAAAAGAAATACATGTAAATGTGAAAATCGTCCCGCTTTGATATGAAAAAAAAAAAGAAAAAATGAAAGGAAAAATTCACAAATCATAATAGACACCTAAAAATTCATAAAAAACAATCATATCCATATTTTAATTTTCCCCAATTCCACACTCTTTAAGGTACTCTTCATCTTTCCATTCTTTTAATTTAATTTCCTTTTTTTTAATAGTAGAATATAGGTTTTGCTCTAGTTAGTTATTAATTGTTTTTAATGAATTTGATTTAGTTAATTATTAATTTTATTTATCGTTGTACAATTAGGCTATTTATTAGGGTTTCATATGAATACTAGTTTTTTTTTTTTTGTGTGCGTGTGGGGTGTTTTTTTTGGTGCCCTATAGATTTAAGAAAGTGAAGTAAACATTATTTGGTTGGCATTATCAGTTTATTGTAAAAGATGACAATTTTTTTAAGTCATCGTGTTTTTTTGAGCTGTAATGCTGAATGTCGTTTTGTATCTCTGCGTGTGTGTTGCTCTGGTACATTTTCGTGAATTTACGGGTTGATTGGATTTGCGTTTTGAAAACGGTAATATGATGTTGAAAAGCTTATAGTTTTCGTGAATTTACGGGTTGGTTGGATTTGCTCTGTTGTTTGAAGTTGTAACGATCATATAATCATAAGATGTTGTAAGTGGTTGCCAATTTATGACTATTTGTTATGAATATAATAAGATTTAAAAGACATTTGTCAATCGATGAAAACAGGCGGACTAAGGTTGGAAATACAAATCCAAACACTGCGTACTTGCGTAAAACTGTAAATCAAGTTTCTGTAGTTGATTGAAAGATTAACATGTGATTTATGTAGGTTAGGCCATAAACTATATAGGCTATGGCTGGGAAGAAGGTGATTGCGATATGCCAATTAGGTGGCACATTCAAGACTCTTAGTGATGGTACGTTGTCGTATGATGGTGGGGATGCTCATGCTATAGATATCGATGAGAATTCAAAGTACAATGATTTCAAGATGGAAGTTGCAGAAATGTTTAATTGCGCTCTTAGTAGCATATCTATAAAATATTTTCTTCCGGGAAACAGGAAGACACTAATCACAATCTCCAATGATAAAGACCTACAACGTATGATAAAGTTTCATGGAAATTCCAGCAGCATTGATGTGTATATCATGATGGAAGAAGCTGTTGCTCCAGATGTCTCAAATATGCCTGCCAGCCGGTAGATATCATCACTCATTCTTTTGCTGTCTTATATATTATTAATTAGAGCCGGAAATTTCAACTTTACTACTTGGTGATAATTTGTCGCTTCTGTTTCTTTTTTTGCAAGGCACGTTATATTTTATTTCTAATGGTTAAATTTGGTAACTTCACTCTAACTTAAATTTTTCACCTTTTTGATCCAAACATATTTTGCTACCAATATATAGGGGATGTCATCTTGAGTGCGGGTCTAAAAGTGGTATTATAGTAAGTAACATGCTATATCTGAATACTAAAACTTTAGTATTACAATTATGATTGATAGCCAATGATAAAATATTGCCAAAAAGGTACTAATTGCCACCTTGGGTTATACAGATTGTGTATTAGATTTGAAGCTTTTATTTTTGATTCATTCACAGTTTACACACATTTGACCTTACAGATCAAGCAGAACAACTTTATCAGAAGCTGGAATGCTTGCAGATACCACCCCTTGTGTCTTGGATAATGACATGGATGAAATAAGTCCACGTGTTCTTCTTGATTCAACTTTTGATGTTCCTAATGATCTTCCAATTGTTGATGAACACATTGACATACCCTCAGATATTCCGCCCTCTATGTATATGCCTCTTCGGGATTCTTCTGATGAAAAACACACGAAAGCAGCACAACAATGGCAGAACAACATCACAGGTGTAGGGCAAAGATTTAACAATGTCAATGATTTTCGTGATGCCTTACGGAAGTACTCAATCGCAAATCAGTTTGCTTTTAAATACAAGAAAAACGATAGTCATCGTGTAACTGTTAAATGCAAAGTAGATGGCTGTCCTTGGAGAATTCATGCATCAAGACTATCCACCACCCAGTTAATATGTATTAAAAAAATGAATCCAACCCACACGTGTGAAGGATCAACTCTTACCACAGGACATCAAGCAACTAGAACTTGGGTGGCTGGTGTTATAAAAGAGAAGCTAAAAGTATCTCCGAATTACAAACCGAAAGATATTGTTACTGACATCAAAGAACAATACGGAGTTCAGTTAAATTATTTTCAAGCGTGGCGTGGAAAAGAAATTGCAAAAGAACAACTCCAGGGTTCATATAAAGATGCATACGGTCAATTGCCGCTTTTTTGTGAACAAATAATGGCGTCAAATCCTGGAAGTCTTGCTACCTTTACAACTAAAGATGACTCGACTTTCCATCGCTTGTTTGTATCATTTCATGCTTCAATTTGCGGTTTTCAAAAAGGTTGCAGACCATTGTTATTTCTTGGTAGCATACCTTTAAAGTCAAAGTACCAAGGAACATTATTGGCTGCAACAGCTCCGGATGGAGATGATGATGTTTTTCCTGTTGCTTTTGCTGTTGTTGATACCATTTCTGATGATAATTGGCTTTGGTTTTTACATCAACTTAAGGCTGCGTTGACCACATGTCATGGTTTGACTATTATTGCTGACACTGAAAATGGTTTAAGGGAGTCCATTTCTGAAGTCTTTCAAGATGAAATTGTATATCATGCCTATTGCTTACGGTGTCTTTCAGAACAACTTATTAGGGACTTTAAAGGACAGTTTTCCCATGAAGTAAAACGTCTCATTGTTGATGATTTTTTTGCTGCAGCTTATGCACCTACATCCGAAGGTTTCCAAAAATGTATTGATAGCATTAAAAGTATATCACTCGAAGCTTACAATTGGGTTGTAGAAAGTGAACCTATACATTGGGCAAATGCGTTTTTTCCAGGTGCAAGATATAATCACATGACATCGAATTTTGGTGAGTTGTTTTATAGTTGGGCATCAGAAGCTCATGAATTACCAATAACCCAAATGGTGGATACCATAAGAGGCAAGATAATGGAGTTAATTTACACTAGAAGGACAGTTTCTAACAACTGGTTAACAAGATTAACCCCGCTTAGAGAAGAAAGATTAGAAAAGGAAAGCATCAAAGTTTGTGCACTTCAGGTTTTCAACTCCGATCCAGCTGGCAACAAGTTTGAGGTCCGTGGAGATTCTATTGAAGTGGTGGATATTAGTAGTTATGATTGTAGTTGTAAAGCATGGCAACTTACAGGTTTGCCTTGCTGTCATGCAATTGCCGTTATTGGTTGCCTTGGGCGGGACCCATATGATTTCTGTGCTAGATTTTTCACTACTGAGAGCTACAGATTAACTTACACAGAGTCGATACAGCCTATTCCTAGTGATGATAAGCCATTGCCAAAAGAACTTGCGCGGGCAAGTGTGACTGTAACACCGCCTCCGACGAGGCGGCCTCCAGGGCGGCCGCCTAGTAAGAAGCCTGGAATGGTGGATGGAAATAAACGTCAACTTCAATGTAGCATATGCAAGTGTACTGGGCACAATAAGTCGACCTGCAAGGAGATTCCATGAACATTAAAATTGAGTAAGTACATCTATATTTAGATAGTATTACTTGTACTTATAAATAAGTGGTCACTTGAATGTTAAATATTTAAAGGGGGTCTTAGGGTATGCACTTTGAAAGAGATCCCGTGATATTGAATGTAACAGATTGTGGTAAAGATTTATGGGATGTGGGTCCTCTGTTATGAAAGGTATTATGTGAAAAAGGCAGAAAGTTGGGGGACAATATGTGAAATAGAAATAGATGCCGTTCAAATAAGGTTAGAAGTTGGGTTCAGTAACTCATTTTATCTTACGCTTAGATAATTAGTATTGTTGCAGATGGTATGAAACTGATTTGAAAAGGTAACTTTTTAATTATTTGTCTTTGCAAAATAAGGTGAGTTGGTCTATCGAAAACATTAGATTCTGAGGAACCCTGATAACAGCTATTTCACCGATATTGAGTTATTGACTACACAGGACTGCTGTTAAAAAAATAATTCACAGGACCGAGTTAAACTTGATCAATTCTTTTTTCCCATTATTAAGGTGGATTATAGAACCAACATTTTTTTGTGGTACCATTTCATTTTCGTGTTGTCGTATGATATATGTTAATGTTAATTTTGTGTACTAGAATACTCAAGCTTGAACTCGATCACAAGTTTCATAAATAAGCTCGAGTCGAATTGAAGACTATGACTTGTTACACAAGTCGAGCCTATGTTTTTTGACAATCTGTTTGACTCAACTCGTTTACACCCTTCCCATGTCGTTGTTTAAGCTATGGCAGTTGATGAAAGTAAAACCAATGATGTTCTCAATCCTGGTTTCTTTGTTTAAGACAGTTCATTGATATAGTCCAGACCAGATTTACAGCAAAAAAGAACAATAGCCGGAAAAAGTCGGCTGTTATATTAGATACACTGAGTTTGAGCCCCAGCAAGCTCCACAACTGGTTTTAGTCCAGCAACTCCTAGTTCACAAGAACCTAAATTATCTCCACACACCGAACTGATGGCACATCGGCCTTATTTAAACATAAACATTACGTAACCTAACTTGATAACCAAGTAGTTTCTAATATCAATAAACTAATTATGAAACTTGACAATAGACCCCTCTAACTCTTATGAGCAGCTGACTTCATCCACTTGATTGATTCATATCAATACTCCTGCCCCCCAAAACACCATGTCCTCAAGGCGTTGCTTTGAAAAGTTGCTTCGAGTAATTCCAGGATCCCATGGGTAATGTATTTCTCTCCTGTCGCCTTTGCAACCAAAGTTCCTCTCCAGTGTCCCTTGTTTTTGATGCACAAGAACAACCGTAGCTTCTGTTGTTTTTGTCCCATGTGACCAGTCCCAAAGCAATTGATTAGGAGACCTTACTACAGAATCTTATTTATCCTGCAGTATAACGTGACTACCACGAACAACTCTTAGATTACCATAGTCTTCACTTATATCTCTCACCACCACCGGTTTTACAACTACTGTGGTTTCTTCCTCGAGCTCCTTACTGAGTTCTTGACTATCTGATTTTGCACCTTCATTGATGTCCACGTCTTCAACACCAGTACTAAAAGCAGCTTTGTTTTGTTTTTGTTTAATATCAAACTCCAAATCTTTGTTATAAAAAGAAGAAGTAGGATCAAATGGAGAGAAAGAATGTTACAAGCCTTTAGAGTTAATTTTTAAAGCCCATGAAATCACATTTTTCACCTTAGAGCAGCTATATCTATGCAATTCAGCAAATATTCTCTAATTTCAGGTTCTAAACCATAGATGAATAAGTATATAGCGTAGATTTCAGAAATTCCTTCCAGATTTTTAACCTGATCAAATAAGGTTTGAAACAAATGGCAATATTCCTTAACAGTATTTTCTTGGATAATTGCCATAATCTTCAATGCGAATTCCATGTTGTTTGCTGTACTATGAAGCAATTGTCTGAATATTGATATTTTCGCCTTCTAACTGTTGATGTCTCCGACCCCTAATGCCTCCAAAGAGTGAATCGTTGCCTTCCAATTTGATGTTGCTGCCCAATTCAAAATTGGGCTGCAGCTTTCTTTATTTTATTTTTTCTTCTTTTTCTTTTAGCCCCAATTCCAGAAACTACTCACGATTGTGATGATAACCCACCCACAATGCTCATGCTGTGAGTCAATGGCTCTGATACCAATTGATATAGTCCAGACCAGATTTACACAGTAAAAAGGACAATAGCCGGCAAAAGTCGGCTGTTATATTAGATACACTGAGTTTGAGCCTCAGCAAGTTCCGCAACTGGTTTTAGTCTAGCAACTTCTAGTTCACAACAACCTACATAATCTCCACACACCGAACTGATGGCACATCGGCCTTTTTTAACATAAGCATTACGTAACCTAACTTGATTAACCAAGTAGTTTCTAATATCAATAAACTAATTATGAAACTTGACAATAGACCCCTCTAACTCTTATGAGCAGCTGACTTCATCCACTTGATCAGTTGATTCAAATCATTCGTGTAAGATTTGCAGTTGATACTGATGTTTTTGAGCCTTTACTCTGTAAGAGGTCTCAGGTTTGAATACTGCTAGATACATTCTTGGAGGTGGCTAGGGAAAGGTTCGGAAACAGTCACTGGATACCGTGGTTAGGGCACGTATATTCGAGTTAAAAAACGTTTGCCTTTCCTTTCTTGGGTAACCTGAATAGGGAAAACCTCATCCGTTTTACTCTTTGAGATTGTTTTGACTTTTGATCAAGAACTGAGAAAAAAGTTCACTTATAAAAAAATAAAGAAAGCGTTGAATTTATATATGAATCCATCATACTCTATCTACATATCAATCTAATATAATATAATGAAATCTGTAAGCTGTGAAAGCAGTCATGCTTTTAGTTCTCAATCAAATATAATATGCATATACTGCTTTCCGGTTAGATCTGATAGCCTTTTTCAATGTTCTGTTTATGGAAACACGGAAATTAAATTAACGAGTTTCCATAGTTATATAACTTGAGTAAAGCGGCTGTCCGCAACAATGGAGCTTTTCTGAACTGAACTCCATGGTTTGATATCTTTAACACTTATGTCTAATCTGTTTGGGCCTTTGGGGTAAAAAGTTTCAGCAATTTGCTTTTCTTCTTAAGCAGTTTTAAACTAAAATCATGCCCGGTCACCATTATTACTTCTATTAAGTATCTGGCTATCAGCATATACAAATAGACATACTCAACTGTTTTAGTGTACTCCCTCAATGTTCTTTGATATGCCCTACTTTATGTTTTAATCTTAAAGTAGTATCTAAGCAAAATTTAGTTATCGTATTCGGATATCATTTTTTAAAAGCAAATATCCCCACACCATCACCATATATACTCACATATTTCGCAGATGAGACAAGAGCCCACAAACTTTCGGTTATTAGGTCAAATCATTTCTGCTAGGCGAAAGGTCTTTTGCTTCCGTTTATAATTACTAATACTATTGTATATTTGCTTGCAGCCAGACAACTTATGCATAGTATATAGGGAGTATTGGTCATGTAATCTTATATGTGATATAGTTTTTAGAAAGTTCAAATATTTATTTTTCTGTAAAATCTTTCTTGTCAAGTGCATATACGGACTTCCCCTCATTTTAGATACTATATCATCTCCAAAATGTGTGATCTTTTGACCACTCTGTATAGGAACATGAAGTTTTTTGAAGGGGGGCAGTTTTAATGAATTCCTTGAATAGTAGAAAGGGTTTTACGTGTATTTTAGATATCTGCACAAGTATAATATTTGGATAAAATATAAATCACCACTCAAGAGCCTTCATAAAGTTACAAGACTTGTTAAGTACTTAACTGTTTGGATCATTTATAGCTGTTATTCTGCTAATATATAAATTTTATCAGTTGATATACTTGTTGGCCTTCTAATATTCCTTGTGACTTTCTTGATTTCAAAATATAACTTTATTTATTGTACTCTGGAAAGCGTTTATCTGTGAAATTACGAAATTATTAACATTATTGTATATGCAATACCCATATTTGTAGCAGAATTAATCAATTATAAATACTTATATAGCTGGTAAAGTTGATAGATCAATTAATTTCTTCTTCAAAGTTGATGTCAAGATCACTAGATATCTTTTGGTTGATTACTGATGGCTGTTCTTACTCGAAAATCATAATATCATCTGAAATCTTGACATGGGCTGCCCCCTTTTTATCCTAAAGAAAATAAAGGAAAAAACTATCAAAATTAGAACAATAACATGACTATGGCCGGTACACAAAATTCTATAATTTGATCACACATATTAATCATCCAATGTGGGTCATTACATCACCTCCAATATTACTAATGGTGCTTCTCTTCAAGCAACCATCAAGAGAATATTGTTACGCAACCATGGTTGCGTATTGCCCTTTGACCTTTGACCCTTTATTCCTTTTTTATCAACCCCATCTCACATTGAATTCCTCTTATATAAATCTCATCATAGTTGAAGCAAAGGCCTTTCGCCAGACACTCCATCTCGAAATGGGATGGACTTTTGAAAGTTTTGGCTGTGTGGAACAAAGTTGACGGTTTTAAATACCAAAGTTGTAATATTCTTTCAACTGCCACGTTTATTTCATAACCCGACTAAATACATAGCAGGGTCAAGTTGTACAAATCTAATTTTATTGTGATGTGTCATATAACTAATTAATAAAGATGATTTCATGTTGTGCTTAAGGGCCTAAGGCATCGTGCTCGTGTTGCAAGTTATTCAAACTTACATTTGTTCTCAACTTATATGTTTTTATACTTTGCTAGTTCTTTTGATTTTTTCTGTGTACAATTGGCCACATATAGGATGATTGACACTTAAGTTCTTTTCAAACCCGAAGCATATCCCTATCTTATCTGAGAAACGCGACTTGTCCATCTTAGCTAAGGTGGTAGGAGTAAATCCCCTGCCTTCCATTGGTAGTGCTAAAAGAAGTGCGCACTATGGTAGTATGATCCACCGAGACTAAGATGTCGTTTTTCTTGTCGTTGACTGGAAACTTAATCTGTCTTACCTGGGAGGTTGCAAATGTCCTCACAGACAGTTGGTAGGGTGTGATACAGCTATCTCCTCATTTTACATTTTAAAAATCCTGTAGTGGGCCCTCTGTAGTAGGGCAGCCATTACCCACTGTTATACGTCCAGACGTTTAGTCCATTCTTTCTGACTATCCTCCTGGTACATCTTCTAGGAAACCTCAAACTTACTCTAGACCGTTGCTTGCTATACGCGTAATGATGGCCTTGATACCAAGGTGTGCCGGTCTAGTTGTAATTGTGATTCGCTGTAAGGTGACTATCAGCAAAATTTTCCTTTTTTTTAAGACGCTACTTTGAAAGAGAGAACCCAGCAATCTGAAAAGAAATCGCTTGAATCACTATGCACATCTGCTTCCCTAACTATATCTGAATACTAGAACATGGTAATCATTGCTAACTGTACATCTAAATACAAAAATGAATCAAGTTAAATAATCTTCTATTATGGGTCATAACATACCATTGATTAACATAGATCCCGAGTTTATATAACGGGTAAGAACAAAGAGTTGGATCTTCTAGAATAAATAGATTTAGGAAGAGACTTTTATAGATCATAGGCTTATTCGAGATGCAATTTTGTAATCTGTTGTCTGATATTAAACTTTTCCTTTACATGTTAATAATCCTCTTTTTACTGGCCTTTGGCCTAGCGGTATCCAAGGGGTAACCCAACCAAGTGGTTGTGGGTTGAAGTCCCACTTGAGATAAAGGCACATTTAAAGGTGTAGTTAAGGGGTGTGTAATCTCACTGTTAATGAAGACCAAAAGAAAGAAGACAGAAATGAAGTTTGTATGATCTTTCTTCTTCCATGCTTGGTCAGCACATATAGGTGTAGGCGTGTAACTGTGGAGGTTCTTTGATGGCAAGGCTAAGTATAGTTATTTTCTTGTCAACGTCTTTTGCTAATTATAGGTGGCAATGGGTCAAAGTAGGGTAGGTTTAAATTGCTTAGAGCTGGGTTGACATGCAATCTTCTTTTAGCCACTTTATCTTATCATATTGATTGTTAATGCATTAAATTTATTGTGATTGCAAAGACTTTGTACTACTATGTATATATATTTTAGGTCAAAATGGAAGGATTAAGTAAACACGACATACACTATAGGAAAAAGAGCTTGATACAAAAATAATCTCTTTCTCCTGACTTGTGTCTACCTTATTTCTCAACCCTAAAATGGGTAATTTGAAAGTGTGGTTCTGGTTTTCAAAGATCATCTCGCATATCCACGAACACAGTTACGCCTGATAATCGCCAAGCTAATAAGAGAGCATTGAGCCTCTTGATTAAAGATCAGAAGTCAAAACTCGTAAATAATATTTATTGTGCAACGACTTAAGAGGTTGTAAAGATAATAAATGAACTATTATGGATATACCATAGTTCTCGCATATCCACCCACTTGACATGTTTCTCTTCTGGCAAAGGTTTTTGATTTGACCTGTTATGGATATACCATAGCTAAATCAGTTATTTACAATGGATGAAAATGCCTCTAGCACTAATGTTTGAATGTTCTGTTTCTGGAATGGTTTTGCTGCTACTGAATAATGAAATTATTTTATCCTTGGTGATGATAAATAGGATTTTTATATATATGCGAATGTCTGTATTCTTAGTTTCTGTTATGCAGTCATACTAATATGGGTTTGGTTGTTTTAATGACAGGATTCAGAAGGAATATACTGCACTGCTGTCCGTTTGTTACTCATCTTAGAAATGTTTCTGTTTATTTGCTTTTCTCAAAATCCATTCTGGTCATGAGAAGTAGAAATGAGTTTTAGGAGAATAGAGTATCCTTCACAAGGATTATTGTACAGTTTACTTGCAGACCTGATGAGCATCTGCAGATATAATAAGTAGGAACGATGGCAGTTTTTATACTTTTCTTAGGTTGATCTAACCGTGCCCACAAAATCTGGAGTATTTACAGGATGATTTCTTGGGTTGACTGATATTCTCAGAGCTTTGCTATGATTAGAGGGAGGAGATCTGTACACCCTTACGTTTAGCCATACACCGATAAAGTGAATGTTTTGACTACCTTAACCAAAAAGATGGTTGTTACATGTTAGAATACCCAAGTGTAAAATGATGAAAACATCTGTTTTAAGGGTGTATAGCTAAAATGAAGGGTATATGGATCACCTTCATTAAAGGGATCGAGTATTTTCATGAGTTATTTTGGTCTATAAATGGTTGTTTATGAATTATGATGTACTTTGATGTGCATCAAACTAAGAACGCCTTGTTAGAGTATGATGTAAATATTGAACAGGTAAGATCGTCACAAATATGTTTAAAGACGTTCTTGCAGGACTTTGATAGGCCGTCTAGGAATAAAATTTGCTCTCGAATGATACTGAAACAGTGGCAACAAAATAGATAAATGTGATGATAACTTTCATAATATCATATTCGGGTTTTTTAATGTGCCTTAAAGGCTACATATATGGAGCAATCAATCCAACTCCAATAGTTCATTTAAAGATTAGTAGTATCATCATAACTTATGAGTAGATAAGACATATTTGCCTCTTCAAAGTCAAAGGCAACATTCAGATTCACGTTCGCCATCTCTGGAATGATTAATTGCTTAAGCAACCAATCATCAATGGATACATTCTGATTCAATCACCCACCAACTTATCAATTGACTAGGTAAACATTAACTCTAAAAAGTCGAATGTATTTATGTTTATGTATGTATAGATTAAGCCCGTTCGTTGATTTAGTACGCTGATTTATGTATGTGTAGATTAAGCCCGCACAACGTAAGGGCTTAGTAAAACCCTTATTTAAAATAAGATTATGAGGTAGAAAGTAAAAGATTATAATTTTGTAGTTAAAATTAAGTATGGAACATTATTAGATGACAAAAGATTTCGATAACATTAAACCATCCGTTAAAGTGAAGATACATAATTTTTTTCATTAATATATAACTTTGCCATAATAATATTTTTGAATCTGTGTAGTTAAATTGTAGTACATAATAATTAGTGTGTCTGACATATAAATAAAAGAAATAACCCAAATAATCAAACTTAGTCGTTAAGTGACGTTAAAAAAAATATGGTTGCTCATTAAGTCAATTATCACTATTTATTGTTTTAACTTTTAACAAATTGAGAAGAAAATAAATCAAGATATCTCTTTTGCGTAACTTAAGAAGAAACTTATAAATAGATTAATATATAAAAATAGTCTACCTCAATATAAATAAAGAGGATAAAATTTGATTCACAAAATTTACTAATTCATAATTAATAAAACTTAAATCCACAGTTATGGAAAAATGTTCCAAAATTATACTAAGTCTTAAAAATCAAAGTTAGTTCAAAATATTAATATTGTAAAGCTCAAATGAAAAAAAAAAAAACGCTAAAATTATAAAGTTTGAATAGATTAAGTTAAAGGCAACAACTTTAATTTCAAATGAAAACTAAAAAAAAAAACACCAACAATATAAAGTTTGAATAGATTAAGTTAAAGGCAACAACTTTAATTTCAAATGAAAACTAAAAAAAAAAACACCAACAATATAAAGTTTTGAATACCTTGAATTAAAGATAACAGATTTAATTTTTAAAATAACTCTTTAATTTGTTTGTAAACATATTTGACTCAATATTATTATTTATTTATCAGATCAAAGTTATATAAATATTGTCAAGTTTTAATGAAAATGAAAAATAAAAGAACACACCAACAATACAAAGTGTTAAATATATATTGAATTAAAGTTAACAAATTTAATCCTTAAAGTAACTCCTTAATTTGTATATTAAAAATTTTGACTCAACACTATTTATTCAAATATGTAATTGAAATAAATTTTTATAAATCTACACGGCATAAACAAACACAAAAACTTAAAAAAAATCACAAGTACGTAAAAATCCTAATTGTCAAATGAGTGTTATCAAATACGCCCTAAAATATCCTCAATTAATTATATATAAAGATTATGTTGGCAGGTGATTAATTGAATGTTAGGACCAAATAACAATGAAATAATTTACAAAATCTATCTACAACTCTTAAAATAACTAAAACCTTATTTTACATCAATTACCTTTACATTAATAACCTACATTAATTTCGCACCCACCAATCACCACCACCCGTCACCGTCGTCACCACCACTACTGCCATTTGGGATCCCCTATAGTTTGTATAATGTTAGTTTATGTGTATAACCTCCCGTAATTCAGATTGAATTTGGACTCTGACCCAACTGGCAAACCAGTTAACATAACTGACAAATCTGTTTTGGACAATCCACAATTTGAAGCCGGATTTTGAATGTTTTGTTTCATTCAAGATATGGATATGTATAATTGATTTACTATTTAAGAAAAATCTGTTAAACAATTTTTCTTTCCTTCTACCAATATGGCAATATGCATTTCATACACGTAACACGTATTTGGGCAGCGTAAGGGAAATTGCCAAGTTTTTCTTATACAGTATGTTGAGTCCCAATGTTCATTGTAATTTTGGTGATGACAAATCTGATAGTTAAACACTTTGAAATCTTTTGGTTCTTGTAATCTGATCTGGGTCAGACTAAGCTGACACAGCTTACGATCTGTTTCTGACCCAGATCATGCTTCATACTTTGTATTGTAATAATTCATGGAAGCAAGTATTGTTCAAGCTGCATCAACATTGTATTAACATTCAATCCAAGTCAAAGAGGAGGATTGAAGATAGAAGACCAAGCTGGTAGTGGAAGTCAGCTTGGAGATACTTAGGCAGATTGGTGCTTTGACAAATGGCCCAATCTGTGTCTGACAATCAAGTGAAGATAACAACCTGGATTGAAGATAAGGACAAATGACGTGACTAGGAAGAATCATAAGATCCAGGTTGGTGGTTGGATTTACATATGCGTGTCCATACTCTTATTGGATGATAAAGAATGAATGGCAGTACTTTGGGGACCACAAGTACTATGAGAAGGCACGATCAAATATTCCTTTGTCATCCAATAGAAGAAGAATACGTGGCTTTATTGGATACCAAGAGAAGAGGGGATTTCGCCTATAAAAGCTTCATTCCTTGATTGCATATGTGTGGCATTCCTGAGAATCATTCTTCACACAAAGTTTTCTTTGCTCTTACACACAGCTTAGTCTGTTTGAGATCAGCCTGGGCTGATTCTCTTGAGTAGAAACTTATTGATTGTAGTTTGTCATTTCAAAGGGTTGTTTAGATATCTGTAGGCTATCTTGTTTCCGCAACAACCCTGTAATTCTTTGTATAGATTATTTCTTAATAAAGGATTACATTGAAAACTATAATCTGTGTTCAAGAATATTTCATTTACTTTACTACTTTACTGTTTTATTGATTCTTTCTCTTTACTTACTGAATATATAAACTGAGTCTTTAAAACCTTTTATTAAAAGTTTGTAAAGATCAAAGAAAGTTGTATTCACCCCCCTCTACAACTGTTTTGTGTACAATATACTTTGGTATATTGATACACTGTGGGACGTATCAATTGGTATCAGAGCAGGGGTTAAGAATTAACTTGACTAGATCCTTGCTTATTTTCTCTAAAAGTAAAGCATTATGTCATCCTATGTTGATAATGGTTCTTCAACCAGACCACCCATGTTTGACAAAGATGATTTCAGTGGGTGGAAAGGTCGAATGTCTTTATTCCTTGAATCCATCGATAACAATATGCCTGACATCCTTACGGATGGTCCTTATGTTCCTACACAGACCCTAGTGGTAGATGCTGTGGTCAGAGATGGTCAACCAACCATTCCTGCCACAGTCAAATCTATTGTGAAGGACAAGGCAGATCGGGGGGATGAGGATAGGAGGTTGGCAAACTTGGATGTGAAGGCTAGAAATTTTATTGTCCAAGCTGTGCCCAAAGATATTTACCATTCTATTAAAATGTGTTCTACAGCTAAGAAAATGTGGGGTACATTGACTGTCATGTTTGAGGGTTGCTCTACTTCTATGGAATCCACTATTACTACCTTAACCAGGAAGTATGAGAGATTCTTCTCCTTGAGAAATGAATCCTTGACTGACACTCATACCCGCTTTAATGCCTTAGTTAATGATTTAGCTGCTGTTGGAATAACTAAGAAAAATGATGTTTTAAAGAGTAAATTTCTTGATTCATTACCACCTAAATGGAATAATTATATTTCTTCTGTTAAGCTAAGTTCTGTTTATCATGATCTTGATCTCCCTGGACTCTTTGGTTTACTTCATAACCAAGAGTGTTCAGAGGCTGAAAAGTTGATTGCTATGGGTGATTCTTATAGTCAGCCTGCTGCTGCACTTGTTGCCTCTATGACTGAACACCCTAGCTCAATGAGTAATGAGATCATTCCTTGTGTTAATGAAACTGCTCATGTGATTTCTAACACTAACTCTGTTTGTTCTGAATCTGAATGTGATGAATCTGATGGTGATGAACTAGCTAATCAAGTAGCTATGTTGGCTAAAAGGATCAGAAGGAGATCCTTTAGTAAGTTTAAGGTAAAAGGAAAATCTGGCCAAGCTGATAAGACCAATAAGCCATTTGATATGTCCAAAGTCACTTGTTACAAATGTGGAAAAATTGGACACATAGCTGGAGATTGCAGATCTAAATAGTCTTCTCAAGCTGTGTCATCCAAAGGTGGAAGAAGTGAAAAATACTCAAAGCTCAAGACCAAATACAAAGCCTTGAAGGCACAAGTGGCTGAGCTGAGTAAGAAGATTGAAAAAGATGAGAAGAGCCTGGTAGCCAAAGACTAGGCTGAAAGTGCTACTTCATCTGATGATGAACTGTATGAAGATGCCAAGTGCTTTATGGCCAAAGAAGCCACTCAAAAGTTTGCTGAAGATCTTGTCAAAATACAACAGCAATCTGAGTCAGCTCACCAAGCATCTACCAGTCAGACTTCTTCACCTGAGGTAATTTCCTTTTCCAATCTGTCTGATAATGAGAAACTATCTAGACTAAATAGATTGGGTGATGAGGTTCTTTTACAAAAACACTTTAATCAAGAACTTAAAAAGGAAATTTCTGCGATGAAACTTGAAGTTAGTTCTAAGAATCACACCATTGAAAAACTGGAATCTAAAGTTAAAGCTCAAAAACAATTAAACTCCATTTTGGTTAAAGAAGCTAAAACTGCAGAAGAAAAGTTTTTGAAAGTTAAACAAATAACTGAATCATGGTGCATTTGTTCTAAAAGAACTGCTAAGTGTGTAAATGTTCAAATCCCTCATCAGATCCAAGCTATTTTTGATGGTGATTATGATAGGGCTATAGCCATAAGTGAAGTATGTGCTATGGAGCCTTGTTATCAGCCTCCTTCACCACCAAAGTCCAAACCAAAGGGAAAAAGTCTAAACCAATCAAGTTGGTTTAGAAATCTGGTATTGGGTTTAATGATCCTGAAACTATTGGTCAAACCATTGCTGAAGCTGTGTCTGAAGCTGATAAGGTCATTGAGTTAAAACCTGAAGAAAATCTTGACCTATCTAAGCTGACCATTTCCCAGACTGTGTCAGATTCAAAGTCTAAAACAAACAATGGTAACTCAAAGAAAAACAAAAGAAAAGTTAGATATCATAGTGTTCCAAAAGAAAAGATAAAGCTTTCAAAAAATGAGAAGTCTGGTTCTCAAGGAAAACTATCACAAACTGAATCTGTGTCTATTTCAAAAGGTACCAAATCTGACTCTGACAAAATGATTTCAAAATATGTTGAGTCTAGAAATGGTAAGGTTTCAACTGATGTTAACTTTCTGAAAAATGTGTGCGATCCTAATATTGTTGATCAAAGGAAGTTAAGAGCTGAATGTAAGAAATCTGGAATAGGCAAAGGTTTTGTTTCAAAGGAAACTCTAAATGTTGCTAAAAAGAATTTCAAATCTGGTAAAGGTCAGATCAAGCAACAATGGGTATCCAAATCTGATAAGAGTTTATGTTCTATTTCCCAGTCTGAGTCAGACCATATGGTCTGCTCTGGTAAACCCATCCTTGGATGGGTTCCCAAAATGAACTAATCTCTTAACTATCATGCAAGGCAATCATGATGATAATACCCGGCACTTGGACAGTGGGTGTTCCAAACATATGACCGGATGTAAGTCCCTGCTCTGTAGCTTTAGGATTCGCGCTGGTCCTAATGTTACTTTTGGAGATGACTCTCAAGGAAAGACTGAAGGATTTGGTATACTTTCAAATGGTCCCCTTACTTTCAGAAGGGTCTCATATGTGAATGGTTTGAAGCACAATTTGATCAGTGTGAGTCAATTGTGTGATGCTGGCTATGAAGTGAGATTCAGGTCTGATAAGGGTATTGTTCTTGATTTAGAAGGTAATATTGTTCTTGTAGCAAAAAGGGATGAGTCTTTGTATTCTTTTGGCATGAGGAAGCCAACTGTGACAAGAGAAGTATTTTTCATGTCAAAGACTGTAACACCCCGATCTAGGCTCGAAATACTACGGAAAAGATATAGCGTATGCATGAAATTATCGTAGAATAAGTCTAAATGATTAAAAGGAATCCGGTGAATCCAAACATCAAATATAGAGTACAAAATGCACAAGGAGCAAGTAACCATCAAACGTTTACAAAAGACTATCAAAAGATGGCTATCGATCCTAAGCATAAAGTAAACAATGGCTAATGAATCCTTGATCCATATAAGTCCAAGCCCGAGTCCAACATAAGCAACAATCAAACTTCACGCCCAAGATTTGCATGATTTCCTGAAAAGTGTACTAAACAAGGTCAACACTAGGTTGGTGAGTTCGTAGTAATGGTTCACAAGGGACCATCCAAATCACAATATGTATAAAGTATAAGCGAGTCATAAAATGAACAAAGTGTAAGCAAATCATAACTTACAGTAAACCATCGCATCACACAAGAATGTAAAGGGGGATACTCATGGCGTAACCTAGCCACGTATTAGTACTCATACAAGTGTCTAATCACAATAATTAGAGAAAGCATAACATGTGTGTCCAAGAAATAAGACATCAAATAATGTATCATAAGTGTACCACAACAACAACAAAAACCACCACAATCACAATGTTCTCAAGTATGAAATACTTGGTAGTACGTCGTACAAAAGCGCGTTCTCAAGTGTATGACACTTGGTAGTACATCAAACCAATCAATAAGTACCAAAGTATGTTCTCAAGTGCAAGGCACTTGGGAGTACGACAAACCAATCATCCAAACCACAATGCACATACATTTCATACGACTTTACATTTAAGGAATCATAGATGCTTATATATAGGGTCACCCGCAGCCTTCCCACCACATCTAAAACACATTAAACGTATCATCGTCTTCCATGTATGTACAAATATCCTAATCACACCACATAATCCAAATTGAAAACATAATCTAGCAACAATAAGTTAAACCATCAAACGAATCAATCAAACAATCAATCAATAAGTACAAAAGTATGTCCTCAAGTGTAAAACACTTGGAAGTACGTCAACCAATCAATAAGTACAAACATAAACATTCTCAATCCCAAGTCCATCCATTTCCATTAAACAACACGTACATACACTTCGGAGGATTTTACTTCCATCAAGTTTTAGATGCTTATGTATAGGGTCACCCGCAGCCTTCCCACCACATCTAAAACCCTTTGAAGGCATAACCGACTTCCATGTATGTACGACTATCCTAAATAATCATAATATTACAATCATAAGCGTAAACCATCCAACAATCAATCAAACCATCCATCAGTCAAACAATAAATCAAACAATCAATAAGCAGTCAATCAAATCAACCAACAATCAAACAAGCACGTATGTGTACACTTTTCAGCCCGAATCTCAATTGAGTAGGGAGCTACGAAACTCACCTTGATTGGCAATGAGAAGTTAATATCGAGATAAGTTGAGATTATAAGCGTTCGATAGGCTCCACGTGTCCAAAACCTATAAGTATATATAATATGCACGTTATAAAACAAGACGAAACCCTAGCTAGGTTTTTAAGTATGTATTATGACTTTAGAAGGTTCCCAAGACTCTACATGGTCGATGAAGAGGGTAAGAAGTAGTTTGAGTCGAGTTATAGTTGTTTGAGGATTGTTACACGCCAAAAACTTATCATTTCACGTTTATGTAATCTATGTACTTGTCCCATTTTAAGTTTAGATTGACCCTCGGCTTTAGACAATGAGTATGACTCGAATATGGAGCTATAGAGGTCAAGAGGGAGTCCATTAGAAAGCTTAGGCCGAGCCAAGGATGAAGGAAAGGCCGCTAGGAACAAAACAGGAAACCTGAAGATGTAGGCCACCGTCTGGGACGGTGGCACCCACCGTCTGGGACTGCCCTCTAGAAAAGCTGCACGCTGAGAGACGGTAGGCACACGGTAGGGACTTCTGTTTTACGGTGACTTGAGTGACTAGAAGCTGAACAAGCCAATCTAGACCACCGTCTGGGACGGTGAACAGGGGAAGAACACAACAACAGCAGCCAATACTCCATTTTCGACCCATTTCAACATAAAACTCCATTTTGGACTTAAAAACTGATTTTTAAACAATCCCAACTCGTTCCCAAGCTTAAGTAAACATAATTACTTGTGAATGTACACAACCCATATGAAATTCTCGAACCATAACATAGTTAAATGCCAAAAATCAGTTTTTGATTCATTTAAAACCATTAAAACCCTAATTTAATTCCAAGAACCCTAAAACCCGACCCGTTTATGTTTTAACCCGACTTGGTGACTTTGTATTCTCATTTAATTATAATTCAACTTATTTTAACAAAACCCATCTCAAAAATCTTGTTCATAACCTCAATTTTGCATTTTAATTCGGTTTGACCTAATTAAGTCAAACAAAACCCTAATTCGACTTTGACCCGATTTTGACTCAAGAACTCTTAGGGTTTGGCTAGAAATGTGTTTACAAACAATAAATGATGAATTTAGAACAAGTTTGACTTACCAAAAATCACTACAAAGCTCAAACCCGAAAATCGACCCACTTGGATAATTCTTGCACTTTTGACTTCAAATTTGTGAGATGATGAACCAATGATGATGAAGATAATGATTCTTACACTAATTGACCCTAAATAACATTAAATGATGTTAAGATTTTTGAGAGAGAGTGAGACTTGTGTGTGTTTAGTTAGAGAGAGAAATGGGTGGTTGAATGAATGAATGAATGGATGAATGGATAGGGTTGGGTTGTTCTAGTGGGTCATGGTTTAAGTCCACGGGTTGACCCAACACAATTAACTAGTTAAATCACAAGTCATCATGTATCGAATCACATAATTAGTCGGCCAATCGACCCGCCAAACACATTATCTAGTCCTTTACTCACGAAATGAACTCGTCCACTTCATTAAATAAGATAGTAAGCCAAAATATATATAAAGTCAAACGGTCAAATATCGCGGATGTTACAAAGACTCAAGATGAGCTGAACTGGTTGTGGCATAAAAGGTTGTCTCATATGAATTTTAAAGACATCAACAAGCTGTGTAAGAAAGAATTGGTGTCTGGTCTTCCTGTGATAAATTATGAGAAGGACAAGCTGTGTGGTGCTTGTGAGAAAGGCAAACAACACAAAGCTACTTTCAAGTCTAAAACATGCTCAACCATTGAAAATTGTTTGGACCTGCTTCATATGGATCTATTTGGGCCAATTAGTACTCCTTCATTCACTGGAATGAGGTACTCTTTGGTTATTGTTGATGAATATTCAAGATACACCTGGGTTTTCTTTCTCAAACACAAGAGTGAAGCTGCTGACAACATTATTCATTTTATCAAGCAAGCTGAAATTCTCTACAAGAGGCCTGTAATGCAATTAAGAAGTGATAATGGTACTGAATTTAAGAATATCTCTCTTAATTCATTCTGTAGTGAAAAAGGAATTTCACAAGTCTACTCAGCTGCCAGAACTCCTCAACAAAATGGTGTTGCAAAAAAAGAAACAAAACTCTTATTGAAGCTGCAAGATCCATGATGGCTCAAAACAATGTCAAGTCTCATTTCTGGGCTGAAGCAGTTCACACAGCTTGCTTTACCCAGAACAGATCCCTTATTGTGAAAAGACACCAGAAGACTGCATATGAACTTCTTAGGGGGAGAAAACCTGAAATTGGTTTCCTAAGAATGTTTGGGAGTCCTTGTTACATTCTAAATCAGAAAGACCATCTTGGAAAGTTTGATGAGAAAGCTGATGAAGGTATCCTACTTGGATATGCAACAATGATGAAGGCTTACAGAGTTTACAACAAAAGAACCAAAACAATTGAAAACTCTGTGAATGTAAGTATTGATGAAGGCTGTTCAAGTACAGTTAACACTCCTCCCGAAGATGTAGATTTCAATTTTAAAGAACTGGCTACACCTGAGAATGAGCCCCCAACTAACCCTCCAGTTGGATCTGATAATACTCAAACTCAGGGGGAGAAACTCATTGAAGAAGAAGAAAATGATCCAATATTTGAAAATGTGCAAGCTGATCCAACTCCTACTGAAGATAATATTCAGAATCCATCAAATGACACTCCAACTGGCTCAGATTCCTCCACTCCAATCCAAGCCGATCAGCCCATTCCTCAAGCTGATCATGCTGGATCTTTAAATCTGAATCAGTCCATTGTCCCAGTTGCAAACAATTCAACTCATGTGACCAAATGGACAAGGAGTCATCCAATCAATCAAATCATTGGTGATCCTCTCTCTGGTGTTAAAACAAGAAGGAAGGCAACAGACAATTTTTGCATGTTTGTTAATTTTGTAAGTAAGATGGAACCAACTAAGATTGATGAAGCTCTGGCAGATCCATCTTGGGTGAATTCTATGCAAGATGAACTAACACAGTTTGAAAGAAATAAGGTTTGGGAACTTGTTCCAAGACCTCATCACAAAACTGTGATTGGAACCAAGTGGGTCTACAGAAATAAAATGGATGAAAGGGGTGTTGTGACCAGAAACAAAGTAAGATTGGTAGCTCTTGGTTACATACAAGAAGATGGAATTGATTATGATGAGACTTTTGCTCTTGTGGCAAGACTGGAGGCAATCAGAATGTTCTTAGCCTTCTCTGCTCATAAAGGTTTCAAAGTCTATCAAATGGATGTGAAGAGTGCATTTCTAAATGGGAAATTGGAAGAAGAAGTCTATGTTGAACAACCTCCAGGTTTTGAAAATTCAAAGTTTCCTGACCATGTGTTCAAGCTTGACAAAGCTCTCTATGGCTTGAAGCAAGCTCCAAGGGCATGGTATGATACTTTGTCTAAATTTCTATTAGCTAACAAATTCAAAAGAGGTAATATTGACAAGACTTTATTTGTGAGAAAGTATAATGGTGATATTCTTCTTGTGCAAATCTATGTAGATGATATCATATTTGGGTCTAGTAGTGAAAGACTTTGTAAAAAGTTTTCTGAATTAATGTCTAAAAAGTATGAAATGAGCATGATGGGAGAATTAAACTATTTTCTGGGTTTACAAGTTAAACAAACTAAAAATGGAATTTTCATAAACCAAGGAAAATATGTTAAAGATCTCTTAAACAAATTTGGCTTTAGTGATTGCTCACCTATGAAAACTCCTATGGGAACTGGTGATAAGCTGGGTGAAGATAAAAATGGCAAATCTGTTGACACCACAGCTTATAGGGGTATGATAGGATCATTACTTTACTTGACTGCTAGTAGACCAGATATTATGTTTGCTACATGTCTTTGTGCAAGATATCAAGCTAGTGCTAAAGAATCTCATCTTAAGGCTGTGAAAAGAATCTTTAGATACCTTAAAGGTAGTCCCAATCTGGGTCTTTGGTATCCCAAAGACTCCGGATTTGATCTAATTGGCTATTCAGATTCTGACTTTGCAGGCTGTAAGATTGATAGAAAAAGCACTTCAGGAGCTTGTCAATTGCTTGACAATAGACTTGTAAGCTGGTCCAGCAAAAAGCAGCATTCAGTCTTTATTTCTACTACAGAAGCTGAGTATGTTGCTGCAGGAAGTTGTTGTTCTCAAGTTCTCTGGATGCAATATCAACTTCAAGACTATGGTGTCACTGTATCTAAAACTCCAATCTTTGTGACAATACCAGTGCCATAGCAATCTCCAACAATCCTGTGCTTCATTCAAGGGCCAAGCATATTGATATAAGATATCATTTCATTAGAGATCATGTGATGAAAGAAGATGTTGAACTCCACTTCATTCCAACAGAGAATCAGTTAGCAGACTTGTTTACAAAGCCTTTGGATGAATCAAGGTTCAACTATCTCATCAGTAAGCTAGGTATGTTAAATATGTAAAAGGCAGTGAGCTAAGTAATAACAAATCTGACCCCTTAGAATTATCCTCAATTTTGAGGGTAAGCTGTGTCTGTCCCAGACTACCCTTTCATACTTGGTGTATTTCCAAATAAAAGAGGGTAAGCTGAGTCTGACCCAGCTTAGTGGTTATTTTTGTTATTAAATATCTCAGTGCGTTTTATTATTTACAATATTTTATTTAGTTTACTTATTTATCCATTTTCTATTAATTGGTAACTGACACGTGTAGTGGCAACGACTGGTTACTAAAAAAGTACCTCCACTACTTGTTCATCCACCAATCAAATTATTTCTCTCTCCAATTTTCAAACGGTTATTTTTGAATTATATTTATTATAATAAAGTATATATACTCAAATTTAACCTAAACCCCCAAATCACTCTTACATTTCTCTCAATCAATCTCTCTCTTTTTCTCAAATCTGTATACTGTTCTATCCATTTCTCTAAACTCTTCTTCTAAAAAAATCTTATTTCTTATAATGGCATCATCATCTGTTTCTCATCCTTCTGCTAATAATTCTCAATCAGATTCTTCACATGAATCTGATGTCCTATACCCAACTCCTGTAAGCGCAAATAAACTTTCACCCTATGTGGTGGGAGATAAGGTAGTGGTTGTTCCTGCTGATCTTGATACAGGTAAAATCAAGATAGTCAGCCTCGTCTCTGCCAATGTTCATCCTCCTGCATGGGCTGAGGGGTATGATGAAGTGGTGTTATTCTTATGGCATCATCCATTTGGCAAAATGTTGATTGAGCGACCAACGGTGGTATTCAAATATCTTCTTTGTGAATTTTGGGCAAGCTGTTATGTTGGTTAGAACAAAAAAAGGAAATCCTGCTATCTATGGCACAATCCTCAATGGTAAGAAAAAGGTATATATTTCTCTTAAGAGGATTAGGTCTGCGTTTGAGCTGTCTTATATGCCTGATGATATTTATGAAAGTTTAGTGTCTCATGCTGAAGCCAAAAGTGTTTTACAAGATGTTGGTTATGATGGTCCATTGGCTTTGTAAAGTCCCTAGCTAGATGGTTTAACCCAGAAGTGTAAAATACAACAAGTCTAATAAGCACTAGATTGGACTAGTATTACTTGAATATAAATGCAAGTATATAAACAAAGTAATACACGACTTAAAGTAAAGGTGGAACACAACGTAAATATTTTCAAGTGTATTTTATTTATGATGTTAAATAAAATACAAGGTTGTGCGGAATCAAGATAATACAAATATGTAAGTATCCTAACAACCTATGAATTACAAATGATCTATATTGCCAAATAAACTCTTTGGATCGAGATACTTAAAGTTGTGAAGTATCCCTGTTACGATCGAGAGTATTTAGACAAATTCACCTTTAATATCTAAAAGTAATTTTAACAAGGAAATGACTTTGTATTTATAGGCAAAAAAATTCACCAGTGAATTTGTGCCGTACAAATATGGTTGCATGCATTTAATGAACCGACAAGGTTATTAAATTCATTGGTTAAAGTACAAGGATAAAGTCACATCAATATGACTTTATTCTTTTAACCAACCACCTTTACACACGTAAGTACTTTAGTAAAGAACAAGTGGAATGTTCTTTGGAAAGTGTGTAAAGGCAAAAAGTCAATTCCTCGATATCAGTGTTCAGACTTGTAAGGTCTAGAACACTGACAATCCTCCAGTCGTAGATCTGGTAAGACTTCCAGTGGACTCCGCCATTTGTCAGTCTTCTTTATTCTAACTTCAGTCTTTGACTTCAGTGAGAATGTCTTCAGTAGAATAGATCTGGACTGGGGTGAAGTCCAGTGAGCTAATCTGGAATACTCCAGATTTCCTATACAAGTATTTTGCTCACTGGTCTTCCATTATTTCTGAACAAATCTTCAGTAGGGCTCCAGTCTCCAAGTCTGGAGTAGGTCCAGTAAATACTATTTCTGGATAAGTCTTTAGAGACTCTTCCAGATAACAAGTCTGGAGTGAGTCCAGTAAATCTGGACCTAACAAATTCCCCTTATTTGTTTAGAAATAATGCAAGGTTTTTCAAGCTTATATCTATACAATTTTGTATGCTTGAAAAACACTTGTTTTGACTTAGTCTAAAAAAAGTTAAGTTACTGAAAAACACTTTATAGATAATCAGTGTTTCAGTTTCATCTTTTAATACTAACTTAGACTAAATCTGATCATTTACTTTGTGAATCAAAATATGCAACTATATTTACAGCCATCAACAGAAAATAAGTTACAATTTTGGAAATTAAATACAATACAAGTAAATGATACAAGAGTCAGGCCCTTCTCTTTGATGTCTGTCCTGGAGCATCTTCAGTAGCCTTTCTCTTTGGAGATGGAGAGGATGGTACAGACTCTGGTGATTTCATACCTATTGCATATTCCATCTGTTGCTTTCTCCTCCATACCTTATCAATCCTCTTAAAAAATGCTTTAACATCAGTCGACAAATCTGTCTTCCCCCTGAACGTTAAGGAAATCTCCTTCAGTTCAGTCAATCCAAAAGCTTGGACTGAAGCACTCTTCCTTTCATCAGTAAAGTTACCTTCCCTGGTCAACTTTACTTCAAACCTGGACATGCCTTCATGATTTTCAGCTAATTTGATCTCTGCACCAATGATCCTTCTGGCATCAGCCCTGAACTTCAACATATCTTCATATTTGGCTTTTTGCTTAGCCATCTGGATCATGTATTCAGTTTCCTTGGATACTTTCTGCTGTTCCATGGCAGACAGTAGTTCTTCACGATTGATTCTTTGTGAAGTATCCAGAGGAATGAATGTGCTCAGATCAGCATCTCTGATTTCCTTTAACTGTTTGGCAGTCAGTTTTGGTAAGACCTTTATCTTCTTCCTGTACTCTATCTCCAGAGCACCAGCATTCTTTCTGATCTTTTTCTGGAGGTTCACCAGTTCCTCCGTTCTCTGTCTGATCAGTTCAACTACACTGACTCCATACGTTACAGCATCATACGTTTGTTCTTCTTCAGAGTACCTGGAGCGAATGTAGACATCATCCAATGCATCCAGATATTGATGAACTCTGGGGTCTTCCTTCATTCTTTTATAAATATCAATATGTATGCCCAACCTACCAGCATTGTAAGAATCAAGAGTCCCCATGATTGCCATCTCCCTTTTGTGGGCCAGCAATTCATCCTTTTGATTTTTCTTGAATATTTCTATCATAATGCATTCTTGTTCCAGTCTCTTCGAAGTTTCTTCATCAGTAGTAGGAATTTCTGATGAGTTTCCAGCAGTTTCACTTTCTTCTCCAGATACCATATGTTCCTTTCCTTTTACAGACTTCAGAGTTGTTGTGATATCTGGGAAAGATTCAAACTAGGGCTCACTGGCATCAGTACCAGTAGCCTCTTCAACCTGCACAATGGCTTCAGTGCCAAGTGCCTTCTGCGCTTCTTGTGCACTGGCATCAGTACCAGTCACTTGTTCTTGTTGCACAATGGCTTCAGTGCCAAAGGCTTTTTCAACTGCACTTGCAACAACCTCTTTCTTTTTCCTCACCAAACCTTCTGGAACAGACTCAGTGACAACAGACTTTTCAACCTGTACTTCAGACTTTTCCCCCTTGGAATGTCCACCAGTTTGAGACTTGTGGGCACTCCATAACTGTTCAAGCATATATCTGTCTGTAGCACCAAATGTTCTTCCAGCCACTGGAGTTGTAATGTTCACAGTTTTCCTGAGAGCCATCACTTCCTTCTTAACAATTTCAAGTTCTTGAGGCAAGTGTTTTGGCATTTCAACATCAATCATTTTTACCACCCGTGGCAACAACCCATCTTGAATTGTTCTAAGAACAGACCCTGAAATTTCTTCAGAAATTTCTTTCAACATGCCAAGTCTGAACTTCTTAGCACACTCATCACTGATAGTGCTAACAATGGCATTATGATCAAGTGTTGGCCTACTTTCCAAAAAACTAACCCTAGTAGTCAACTTCTGAACTTCATCTGTCAGACCTGCCAGTGGTTGAACAAGTTCAGCTTTCACTGCAGTCTGAACAGAATTCACCAATTTTGCCTCTAAGCCCTGGACTGCCACTTTGATATTTTCAGAATTGTTATTTGTGGCCAGTACCAGCTCATTCAACTTCTCAAACACCAGCTTCTCGTTACCAGCAAAAAGATTCCTTTCTGATGAAAGATTATTCGATAAAAGAGATTTGAAATCAGAAACAACCTGTTATGAAGACTGGAGTGATCTCTCCAGGTCCGCCACCTTACTTAAAAGGCCTTGGACCTTGGCTGAAGATGAAGTAGAGAGACCACTGGGAGGTGCCAATTCAGAAGCCAATCTGGTCACCATCGGTACTTGTGCCTGAACCTCTTCAGTTGAAACTTCAGATGTTACTACAGTAGAGTCCAGCACACGGTGTTCAGATAAATCAATAGGAGTTTCAAGTGGTGGTGGTTGAGTTTGTGAAATTTGAATTGAAGGTGGATTGAAATATGGAGTGTTTTGTGGAATTGAAAGTGGTGGTGGTGGTGCAATAGTGGATTCTGGTGGTGGAACATTTGATTCTGGTGGAGGTGGTGGCATTTCTGGTAATCGTTCTATTTCTACTACATCATCTCCAAGAAAACTCATGTCAGTATCAAAAATATTACCTTCTGACATGGGTGAATCAGCCTCATTTCCAAACAAATGTTTCATCAACTGTCTGATCACCAGTCTGATCACCAACTTCTACATTCAAATCCAGTTGACCAGCCTGCTCAACATTTTCCTCTTGTTCAAAAATAAGAGACCCATCTATATTCATGATATCACCTGGATGGCTCGATTCAGCTCTATCTGGATTGACCTGAACTCCATCCTTCCTAAGACGCCTGGAAGTTCTTGGTCGTCTAGGAGGGTCAACATTTTCTTGTTGTTGTTGGTCAGGGGTCACTTGGGTTACTAGTTGCACAATTTCAACATTTAGGTCACCAGAGGGTCCTTCACCAACTAGGTTCCCACCTGGAGCCTCTTCTTCCTCATCAGATGATGATGCATCATTTTCTTCCCTTTGGAAACTAAGCATGGTCTGAGGGATATTTACCTCATTTGGTGGAGATCTAAGGTTGGTCAGATCATGCATATACTCACATACAGAAAAGTGAGTGGTTTCAAAGTCATACTGGTCACCTAGAGCTCTTTTGAAAATAAGTGAAAGGAAACGAATATAAGGTACAAATGCTTTTCTACCTTTCACCTTAAGACGCTCTACCAGATCATCAAATAGAATCTGAGCAAAATCCACTCTGTATCCGAACCAGAGGCAGTAAGCAATCTGGAGATGTGTTTGATTTATCTGGTCAAGTCCTCCAAAACTGCCTCCCAAACATTCAACTATGTGAGTGAAGAAAAATCTCCATGAGTCTGACAGTCTGCTCATGTAGATTGTTCCCTTTCTGGATAGCTGGCCATGCTCATCCAGAATATCTGTGTGCCCCATCAATCTGCACACTTTCCTTGTATTTATGCCAGAGGGAAGTTCAATGGGCATCTCATTCTGTTCAAAATAGTTCAATTGAAGAACAGACCTGAGTGTGTCAACAGTAAAAGCCAAGGATCTGGTACCTTGCTTAAGAGAATAAGAAATTGAGGAGTTTACATCATCATATATTGCAGTGTACCAGAATTCACAGAGATAGTCGTGGTACATCTTCCCAGGATTTAGGGTCAATGCACCATAAAGAGGACATGAGAGAAAAAAGGTATTTAATCTCTCAATAATGGATTGGGCATTATGAACACTGGAGAGTGAGAGTTTGGCCATCCAGTTATTCATGTTCATTCTTATTGCCTTTGCCTCTAATGTAATATGAGGTGCCTTTATAACATTTGGAACATGAGCATATTTAGCAGCGAGCAGATTTTTCGGTGAATTAGATAGATGATATGAAACAGAAAAATTAGGGTTTATGAAGATTTGATGAAATAAATATGAGAGAGAGATTTATGATTGGAAATTGAATGAAGAATGAAGTAAATGAAGGAATTTGAAGAATTTGGGAGTAAATATGTTCGAAGTAAATGCTAATGAAAGTGAAAGTGAGTATTTATATCGGAGAGAGAATGTGGAACTCAAACGGTTAATTTGAATTTATCAAATATAATTTTGATCGGGTTCTGAGATCCGCATTAAGTACATCACATCACACATAAATGTGTGACGGTTTACAGCCCACAAACATTATCAACTTGCACTTTTTGCCTTCCCAAAGTAAAAATACCATCATTTCTTTGAAAAATTTACATGCCACGTAGGATAATGAGATAGATATCAAGATGAATATCTTTTCAAAGATTTTGCATACGTGGCACGCACAATGACCAAGTATTAAAAATATTATGACTCAATTCAGTGCATCTGGAGGTTGACTGGACACTCCAGTATCACTGGTGGATTATTCCAGTGAAGCATGTACTGATGGTACACTGGAGGGACGCTCCAGTAAAGTACCAGTGAAAATCATTTGAAAGAGACTGGTAACCTCAAACGTGCACGTCAACTAATACAGACAAATGAGAGGGACACATTTACAAGGAGACAGAAGTCACCTCAAACATGCACTTCAACCTATCTAATTACCAGTGAGAGGGACACATTTACAAAGTACCAGTGATATTTTCCAGAAAATTTTGTCCAGTGAGAAAATAAATTAATAAATTCCCCCTGAAATTAAAACATTTTAAGAACAAAAATATATCTTTCAGTCTTCCCCCTGGAATGTTGATCCAGAAATCTATTAATGCAAAGATAGTACACGAAGGCGTTCGATATCTAAGCAGTCATAGATTTATAAATCTTTAAATCAAAGATCCCTGATAGTACACATAGGCGTTCAATACCAAGGTTCCAGATTTAAGGGTTTACCATTCCCAACTCACCAACAAGATATTCAAAAGTTTTGACATCTAGAGGTTTAGTAAAAATGTCAGCGAGTTGTTTGTCAGTGGGAATAAAATGGAGTTCAATGTTATTTTTCATAATATGATCACGAATAAAATGATACCTGATATCAATGTGCTTCATTTTTGAGTGCATGACTGGATTGTTCGAGATAGCAATGGCACTGGTATTATCACAAAAGATTGGGGTCTTTGAATACTTAATACCATAATCAAGCAACTGGTTCTTCATCCAGAGTATCTGAGCACAACAACTGGCTGCAGACATGTATTCAGCTTTAGCAGTGGACAATGAAACTGAAGTTTGCTTCTTACTGGTCCAGCTGACCAGTTTGCCACCAAGGAAATGACATCCACCAGTAGTGGATTTCCTGCCTATCTTACAACCTGCATGATCTGAATCTGAATAACCCATTAGATCCATGCCTGAGCCTTTGGGATACCAAAGACCCAAACTGGGGACACCCTTAAGGTATTTCAGTATGCGTTTTACAGCAAGCATATGAGATTCTTTTGGATTAGACTGATATCTGGCACATAAACATGTTGAAAACATAATATCTGGTCTACTGGCAGTTAAATACATCAGTGAACCAACCATGCCTCTATAGACAGTGGTGTTCACTGGTTTACCATCTGGATCAGAGTCCAGTGTTAATGGTGCAGAAATTGGAGTGGGTTTAGATGGTGAAGAGTTCATATCATATTTCTTTAAAAGATCTCTAACATATTTTTCCTGATTAATAAAAATACCATCGTTGTTTTGTTTAATCTGGAGTCCAAGAAAATATGTTAATTCACCCATCAAACTCATTTCATATTCAGTTGACATTATTTTCGAAAATTTCTTGCACATTTTATCATCAGTAGACCCAAAAATAATATCATCAACATAAATTTGTACCATCAGAAGATTACCTTTTTCATGAAGAATAAATAAGGTATTGTCAATTGCACCTCTTTTGAAACCATTTTTCAATAAATGTTTAGTCAGAGTATGATACCAGGCAGTCTGAGACCATAAAGTGCTTTGTCCAGACGATATACCCAGTGTGGATACTTTTCGTCAACGAAACCTGGTGGTTGTCTGACATAAACTTCTTCTTCAAGTTTTCCATTCAAAAATGCACTTTTCACGTCCATCTGGTAGACCTTGAACTGATGATGAGCAGCAAATGCTAAAAATATTCTGATCGCTTCAAGTCTAGCCACTGGAGCAAATGATTCATCAAAATCAACATCTGACTGGCAGTACCCTTGTGCTACCAGTCTGGCCTTGTTTCTGATTACGTGGCCATCTTCATCTACCTTGTTCCTGAAGACCCATCTGGTTCCAATTGGTTCTTTCTTTCCAACTGGGAAAGGGACCAGGTACCAAACCTTGTTCCTTTCAAACTGGTGAAGCTCTTCTTGCATAGCAGTCACCCAGCTTGGATCTTCCATAGCCTCGTCAATCTTCTTTGGTTCTATCAGTGATAAGAAACTGACATATAAGCATTGATTACTGGAGGCTCTTCTGGTCTGAACTCCTCTACTGGAGTCACCTATGATCTGATCAATAGGATGAGCTTTTGTCCATCTGGAGTACTGACCAGGATTGTTACTGACAACAATATCAGTGCAAGAATTCAGTTGAGTCTCCTCTGGTGTTGCTTCAGGAGGAGGATCTTGCCAGACTACTTCAACATCTTCATCTGAGTCATTTAAATCACGATTTGCATCATGAAATTCTTCATTTGAAGGCATTTCTTGAAGTACTGGTTCAGTTTCAACTGAGACTGATACTTGGGGAGTAGTACGAACATCTGATCCAATAATAATTTCAGAGGGTAGCTTGAAAATAATTGAAGGATACAATGGAGTACCACTGGAGAGTTTCTTATTCTGAACAGGTTCCAGATCAGGATGACTGGAAACTTCTTCTGGAGAATCTTCTTTATAGTAGTTGATATGATCAGATTCACAGAAGACAATTGGAGTTACTGGGGGAGTATCAAGGGTTGACTTTTTATTGATTGCAGCATTTGATTCATCGAATGTGACATGTATTGACTCATGGACCTTCTCCAGTCTCTTGTTGTAGACTCTGAAGGCCTTGCGAATGGCTGAATATCCTAAGAAATATCCTTCATCAGCTTTGGCATCAAATTTGCCTAACTGACTGGAGTCATTTAGGATGTAAACTGGACATCCAAAAACGTGAAAATAACCAATATTTGGTTTTCTATTTCTTAATATTTCATAGGATGTCTTCTTGTGTCGCTTCACATACACTGAACGATTCTGGGTGTGGCAAGCAGTTGCAATTGCTTCAGCCCAGAAACTAGTAGGAAGACCATATTCAGCAAGCATACTCTTGGCAGCTTCTATCAGCGTTCGATTTTTCCTTTCCATAACTCCATTCTGTTCTGGAGAGCGGGCTGATGAGAAATTCTGGGAGATGCTAGTGTCAGTACAGAATGACTCCAGAGTTGCATTCTGAAATTCTGTTACATTGTCACTTCTTAACTGACACACCTTTCGACTGTACTTGAGCTCAATTTGCTTGATAAGACTGATGATTTCAGCAGCAACTTCACTTTTAGACCTGAGTAAGATAACCCAACAATATCTGGAGAATTCATCTACGATCACCAGGGTGTATCTTTTACCAGCACGAGTCTGAACATTCACTGGACCAAAGAGATCCATATGAAGCATGTGAAGTGGTTCAGATATGCTGAAATTCTGTCTGGTCTTGAAACTGTACGTTTCTGCTTACCCATCTCACATCCTGGACATGGCCTTTCCTTTTTGAAGGAAACTGAAGGTATCCCATCTGCCAGTTGTTTTCTAGACAACTTATTAATATTTTTGAAATTTAAATGGGATAACCTTTTGTGCCATAACCAGTTTGTGTCTTCGTCAGCTTGAGTATAGAAACACTGCTCTGAAGGAGAGCTTTCCATATCCATCACGTACACATATCCTCTTCTGGGAGCAATCAATACTACCTTCCAGTCCTTGTTGAATACAATGCCCTGAGCAATATTGAATAGAACTTGATAGCCATCATCACACAGTTGACTTACACTGATCAGGTTATATTTCAAACCATTCACAAATGCAACACGTCTGAATTTGACTTGTCCATTGTTCAGAACACCATATCCCTCATTCTTTCCACAACCATCATTTCCAAAAGTAATGGAGGGTCCATTAGAAATGGTGAACTCCTCCAGCAGGGTCTTACATCCGGTCATCGTCCTGCCAGCTGCATTGTCAAGATACCAGATATATTTCTTTCGATCGCCCTGCACATCCACCAGATATTATCAGTTAGATTTGGGAACCCATCGACTGATGGGTTCACTGGACCCTCCCTTATAGGTCCCTGGAGCTATCTGGTTAAGTTCACTTTCTTCAACAGTAGTCTTAGTTGAAAAGACCACTGGGGTTGATAGTTTTGAAACCGTTTTCTTTTTCTAAACTGGAGAAATATATTTATCTTTCTTGGAAAAAGGTTTGGTATTTTGTCTAGGTCTAGATGAAGTACCCTCAATAAAGTTTAATCTTGCATTAAAACTTTGAAATTGACGAGTCAGTAGTTGAAACTGGCTCTCTAACCTTGACAAAACATTTTCATCAGATGACACCTGAGCCTTTCCAGTTGTCTGGACTCGAGGCTTTGGTAGGGAATTGGTCTGAGGCAAAGGTTTATTCCGATTAACCTTTTTAACTGGAGCAGTCATCTGGAATGCTCCAGTCTTAACCTCTGGGGATTGAACTGGGAAAATATTGGCCTTGGGAGTTACAGGCTCATCATAAATGGTGCTGGGCCTGAACCCCTCTGGTAATCGATCAATTACTGGTATTAATGATGCAACATGAGTATTTCCATCTAAATAAGCACGTTTTTGTGTGGGAAATTGATTTACTACAGCATCATATGGCTTTCTGGTTTCAAGCCATGATTTAATCACCAGTTTTTCCTTTTCTAAAATGACTTCAAGATCTTGTTTTTCTTGAATCAGTTGTTCAGTTACCAGAACCTGGGCTTGAAATGCCAGTTCAATATCTTGAAGTTCCTTTAATTTTGATTTTAAAACAGTTATTTCAGAAAAATCTGTTTCTAGACCATTTACACAGTCAGATCTAACATTTTCAACAAATATTAAATCAGAATTAAGAGCTTCAGCAATGTCCAGTTTTAATTCTTGGTCAGTCTCAGTATCATAATCACTAACCTTTTTGATAACAATGTCCACCCATTGTCCAGATGTGACATCTTCCTTCACCAGGTGCTCTTCGTCTGCCAGAGCCATGTAACAGCAATCTCTTTCATCTTCTTCATCAGCAGATGTATCATCAGAAGGAACCCACTTCTCTTTAGTTGTTGCAATCATGCACTTATTATTATTTTCCATTTGTTGTGCCATGAGAGCAATTTGAGCCTTAAGCTTTTTGTATTTAGATTTATAGCTATCATCAGGCTTTTTATTTGAATTAAATGGACCAGGCTGAGATACAAACTGACTGGACTTGCAATCTTTCATGAAATGACCTTTTCTGCCACACTTAAAGCATGTCAGATTGGTCTTATCAGTAGAAGAACTGGATGCAAATTGTCCAGATGGCCTATTTGCTCTTGCTTTGGAACGGTTAAACGTTTTAGCAATCATAGCAACCAGGTCATCATTTTCAGATTCATCACAGTCTGGAGAGATTTGACTAGATTCTCCAGAATCCACGAGTTCAGACACCATCTTCTTCATAGAAAATACATTCTCAGAAGATATCAGTGCTGTACCTTGTGGTTCAGTATGACTAACCACAGTAGGACTACTGGAGGCATGGTTATAGGCATCTTGTTCTGCCACAACTCTCTGAGCTTGATTTTCTTCAGTGTACCTGAAAGCTCCATATAAAGTTGAAAGAGTGTGTGTGCAGAGTTTTACCTTCTCGTAAGACCAGATCATGTGAGACCATTTGGTGGGAAGAATATCACAAAATTTCTCCAGAAGTATATCCTTGTCCTTCTCAACCCCCCAGTCCTCTCAACTGGTTAATGATACTCATAAATCTGGTGTAAGTACCAGTGAGAGACTCATTGGGCTGAGCAAAAAATGACTCATACCTCTTGTTTAAGGAGACTTTTCTGGTGACAATGGTGTCATCTCCTCCTTCATACTGGTTTACTACTTCATCCCACATGGTTTTAGCACTGGGAAAAAGAACTAGTGTGGGAATTAGGGTTTCAGGAACAACCCCGAGGATCATGTTTTTGAGAAGGGTATCTAGATTTACCAATCTCCTCTCCTCTTCAGACCAATGTTCCTCTCTCTTTTCCCAGCCACGTCTAGATCCAGTTGGATCAAGAAGAGCATTGAGAGGTGATGATGGGACATAAGGTCCTTCATTTAAAGTTTTCATCATATTTCTCTCAATACCAGTGATATGCATTATCATCCTAGCCTTCCACGTACCAAATTCATCACTGTTCCTACTGAATTTAGGAACAAGATTGTTTGAATAGTGCACATGCAAATGTGGAGAAGCAGGAGTAGGAGGAGGAGGTGGTGGATTAGTGTTAATAGGTGGTTCATTATTTTGATCATTAACATTAACATTAGGATCAGGACCAAAATTAAAAATTCCTTGTGTATTTTCTGGGGTGGCCATCAAAGAAGCAGATCTAGGCAAGTTTGTTTAGCCTTCTGCTCTGATACCAATTGTAAAGTCCCTAGCTAGATGGTTTAACCCAGAAGTGTAAAATACAACAAGTCTAATAAGCACTAGATTGGACTAGTATTACTTGAATATAAATGCAAGTATATAAACAAAGTAATACACGACTTAAAGTAAAGGTGGAACACAATGTAAATATTTTCAAGTGTATTTTATTTATGATGTTAAATAAAATACAAGGTTGTGCGGAATCAAGATAATACAAATATGTAAGTATCCTAACAACCTATGAATTACAAATGATCTATATTTGCCAAATAAACTCTTTGGATCGAGATACTTAAAGTTGTGAAGTATCCCTGTTACGATCGAGAGTATTTAGACAAATTCACCTTTAATATCTAAAAGTAATTTTAACAAGGAAATGACTTTGTATTTATAGGTAAAAAAATTCACCAGTGAATTTGTGCCGTACAAATATGGTTGCATGCATTTAATGAACCGACAAGGTTATTAAATGCATTGGTTAAAGTACAAGGATAAAGTCACATCAATATGACTTTATTCTTTTAACCAACCACCTTTACACACGTAAGTACTTTAGTAAAGAACAAGTGGAATGTTCTTTGGAAAGTGTGTAAAGGCAAAAAGTCAATTCCTCGATATCAGTGTTCAGACTTGTAAGGTCTAGAACACTGACAATCCTCCAGTCATAGATCTGGTAAGACTTCCAGTGGACTCCGCCATTTGTCAGTCTTCTTTATTCTAACTTCAGTCTTTGACTTCAGTGAGAATGTCTTCAGTAGAATAGATCTGGACTTGGGTGAAGTCCAGTGAGCTAATCTGGAATACTCCAGATTTCCTATACAAGTATTTTGCTCACTGGTCTTCCATTATTTCTGAACAAATCTTCAGTAGGGCTCCAGTCTCCAAGTCTGGAGTAGGTCCAGTAAATACTATTTCTGGATAAGTCTTTAGAGACTCTCCAGATAACAAGTCTGGAGTGAGTCCAGTAAATCTGGACCTAACAGGCTTCAGTAGTTAAAATGAAATACTTAACTGGAATATGGAATTATCTTTTGAGCACAATTTAAAAATCCTTACAAGTAAAGGCAGACAGCTTTGACCAACCTAATGCTTTAGAATTGCAAATTTTTCATGCTATGGTCACTATGACCAGAATAGATTTTGCTGCTGTAATTTTTAGGGACTTAGTTGGCCGAGTCAACAATAAGAGTCTTACCATACCTTATGGTAGGATTCTTGCACTCATTATTGAAGCTATTCTTGATAATGATTTCAGTGTATCAACTAGTCAGACTGTTGAATGTAAGGCCATAAATAATAACATTTTCAATAGTCCTAATGTAACTGCGCAGGGTCTGACCCCAGCAATGCAGACCTACCTTAATTTTTGTAGGGCAAAGGAGAGAGAGGAAGTTGCAAGTGAGGAAGTTGTCCCTTCTTCGACGCGATCTGAGTCAGACACTCAATCTGCTAATCAGGGGGACCATGGTACACATGCTTCTGAACCTTCAATCTCTTCTAAATCTATTCATTCTTATTCTCCTTCTAAAGAGGGTGAAGGGTTGGCCACATCATCAGCCACCCTAGCCGCACCCTCATCTATTCTTTCCAAATCCGCTTCTAAAAGACCCATTATTTAGGACTTAGTACCTCACAATGTCAAAAAGCAAAGATCCAAATGGAAGTCTGCATCAGCTTCTGGGGTTGACAAAGCAACATCAACAAATATTAAAGTCCCCCAAGGTGCATTGGAAGCTAAGGAATGTTCCAAAGCTGACTCTGCCACCCAAGCTGATAAGCCCAATTCACCACACCCATCTGCACTCTCCTAAAAGAGTGTAGACGAGTTAAAGGGATCAACTGATGCTACCCAACCTTCTAAACAGGGTGAAGATATTGAAACAAAGACCTCCTCCCAAGGTCATACTGTGTCTCCACCTAAATCGCCATCATCAGCCTCCCAACAGGTTGATGATATCATTAAAGGGACAACAATGGATTCAGCCTAGATCCAACATGAGTTAGAGTCAATGCACATCAATTCTGAGGATGACCAGCCAAAGGAGAGAAGTATCGAACGCACTTGTGACACTGCTTCTCCTCCCCAAGGTGATCAGACTCCTTCATTCTTACACTCTGAGTCTGCACAGGCTGTCAATGCCCCTTCTAGATCACAAGGAGGGGTACAGGCCTCAATTACTCTCCCTCAGGATACCTTGGTGCAACAACACACCATTGTTGAAGGGCAATCTCTACCCTTAACATTACACCTGCAGGATCTGTGTCTGCATCTGTCCTTGGAAGGGATCCTGTAGGTTACTTGGCTGTCTTTAAGGCAGTCATGTCAGCCTCATATGTAGCAATGGGAACCATCGGTGGTCCTCACGATGCTGATGAGAAATTAGTCACAATCTCCGGAAGTGACTCTTCATTCGATGATGTGCTTGCCCATCCATCCTCAAGGGATGATCTGATGGAAGATGCCAGTGGAGGAGTTGATCAATCTCATGATCAACACATTCCCACTGTTCCTCAGCCTGAATTACAAGTCAATCTTTCTCAGGCTAACCAGCACATTATCATTTCTGACAGATCTGCTCATGAGACTCGCTCTCATGAGAAAAGTCACCAAAACTCCCTTAGCCTCCACCCCCTTCTATATGAGCCCAATGACCCTGATTTTAAGGATTGCAGGATGCTCTTTCCAGAGTCAGTGGCCTTTAGGCCAACTGCAAGTCCTTCCCAAGCTGCCACTATCTCATTTTCAGATGTGGTGGGTCAGCTCACTGAGTTCACTTCAACCTATAAGGTTGAGAGCTCAAAGCTGACCAAATGTTTGGAAAAGATCCAACAGGATCAGGAATTGACGGACAAGAAGGTAGAGAAGCTATGTCAAGATCAGACTGCACTAGAAGAAAATTTTAACAGGGCAGTTGACTTGATGCAGCAGAACCAAACCAAGATGACAGAGTCTCTTAATGGTCTCACAAAAGCCATCAATGAGGAGAAGGAATTAAACAAGAGCACTCTGGGTCAGCTTGAGAAAAATGCTAACAAGTTCACCAGAGATGTCACCACTGAGCTTAAATCTGCCAACAAGTCTCAAGCTGATTTCAAGAAAGAATTAGTAGAAGTCTCAAAGGGTGTAAAATCAAACATTGGATCCCTCCATGCTGATTATGTTGATCTATTCAGAGCCTGCTGATGATGACAAAAAGGGGGAGAAGAGTGCTACTGAAGTTGAGCAAGAAGAACTGGAGAAAGAAAGAGAAAGAGAAAGAGTTCAGGTTGACAAATAAGTTGCTAAGTACTTTGAAAAGCTAAAAGAATGACAAAGGAAGGCTAGAGCTGAGGGGGAGGCCAATGATACTTGTTGTGTTAGGTTCAAATAAGGAAAAGGTGGAAGTTAAGAAGGAAGCTGATAAAGAGATAAAAATACCAGAATCTGAGTCTGGTGGTGAAAAGTTTGTTGGAAGTTTGAATGAAGAAGCTGGTGAGAAAGGTGAATCAATTGAGGGGGAGACTGATGTTGTTATGAACATTGTTGGAGAGATAAGGAAGGAATATTCTGTGGAAAAAGTTGTGAAAGATGGAAAGTCTTCCCAAGGTGACCCTGTACAAGCTGTGTCATCTCAAGCTGACCCAGCTCCCAAAGAAAAACTTGCAGAATCTTCTTCCAGTGAAGACAACACTACTCTGAATCAGTTTATGATAAAGAAAAGGCCTAATGAAGCTGGTTCAAGTGGTGTGAAGGTCCTAACTGATGAAGAAAAAGATTGGGAGGCTGCAAGGCAGCAGGCTGAACTGTTAGGTGTAACAGTTAAGGTGGCATACAACATGATAGTGGAAGATAGAAGAAGAGAGAATGCGAAAAAGACCCAATCTGATCCAGAGATTGCCAAGATTCTTCAAGAAACATTGAATAAAGAAGATGAAGAAGAACTTGCAGTGGTGGGATCAAAGAAAAATGAAGGAAAGGGCAAAGGCAAAAAGAAAGTGGTGGTTCACTCAAAACCATCACATAAGTTGAAAGATGTGAAGGCAAGTGCAGAATTCCATGATCAGTGGGAAGCTCTGGAGAAGAGGAAGGTGACTGAAAGAATCAATTATAGAAGATATCCAGAGCTGATCACTAAGGGCCAATTAAAAAGGAAAAGAGGACAGTCCATCCCCTGCATCAGGATCACAAGAGAAGGTTATGAAACAAGCAATGAAACTTGTGATCTTGACAAGCTGTTTGATTTAGGATACACTGAGTGGGTTAAGTTGCACAACATCATTACTACTATGCCTGGCATTCATCAAGAGACAGTCTTGGAAGCCATTGAAAAGAAGTTTGCTATAATTGTTAAATTCAAGATTGACATCACTGGGCTTCCAAGACCAAAAGCTTATGATATGGATGATGAAGATGAGTCAGCTGAGCCACTTAAAAAGAAAAGGAGAAGAGTTGGAAGAATTAATGCTCCTGAAGGTGATCATACAGATTTCCTCAAGAACTTGAACCCTTCAGAGTTGCTTGATCTACTGTCTCCTGAAGCTCTTGACAAGATTCTGAGTCATCTTGATCTGTCTCTACCTACTGGTGTTACAAATGCAAGAAGTGGGTTGTTCATAACTGAACCAGAGCATGGAATGTACTTCATAAATGCAAGAGGCCAATTGGTGTTCCAAAGGACTGCTGAGCTGAAAAAGGTACCACATTTGCACCTATTTACCTTGTACAGATTCTGTGTTAATTTTAGTGAACAAGGTAATGGGTATGAGCAGTTCCTAATAGATGAGGGTCTAGATAGGAAATTGAATGTGACTATTGCCCCATCATATGAAGTAAAACAAGAAGCAGTAGAAATGATTGGGGAATAGGTCCTTATGATTGTAATATTGTTCTAATTCTCAATATATGCAAAGTAGTTGTACAATTTCTGTTTTCTTGTTAAAACTTCATATCAGATTAAAAAGAACCCAAAAGATTCAAAGGGTCACAAGCTGTTAGTAATATTTTACTTTGATTCTTTGTAAGCTGATTGTTAGAAGTGTGTTGGGTTTTGTCATCATCAAATAGGGGGAGATTGTTGAGTCCCAATGTTCATTGTAAATTTGGTGATGACAAATCTGATAGTTAAACACTTAGAAATCTTTTGGTTCTTGTAATCTGATCTGGGTCAGACTAAGCTGACACAGCTTACGATCTGTTTCTGACCCACATCATACTTCATACTTTGTATTGTAATAATTCATGGAAGCAAGTATTGTTTAAGCTGCATCAACATTGTATTAGCATTCAATCCAAGTCAAAGAGGAGGATCGAAGATAGAAGACCAAGCTGGTAGTGGAAGTCAGCTTGGGATTAGCAGTCAGCTTGGAGATACTTAGGCAGATTGGTGCTTTGACAAATGGCCCAATCTGTGTCTGACAATCAAGTGAAGATAACAACCTGGATTGAAGATAAGGACAAATGACGTGACTAGGAAGAATCCTAAGATCCAGGTTGGTGGTTGGATTTACATATGCGTGTCCATACTCTTATTGGATGATAAAGAATGAATGGCAGTACTTTGGGGACCACAAGTACTATGAGAAGGCACGATCAAATATTCCTTTGTCATCCAGTAGAAGAAGAATACGTGGCTTTATTGGATACCAAGAGAAGAGGGGCTTTCGCCTATAAAAGCTTCATTCCTTGATTGCATATGTGTGGCATTCCTGAGAATCATTCTTCACACAAAGTTTTCTTTGCTCTTACACACAGCTTAGTCTGTTTGAGATCAGCCTGGGCTGATTCTCTTGAGTAGAAACTTATTGATTGTAGTTTGTCATTTCAAAGGGTTGTTTAGATATCTGTAGGCTATCGTGTTTCCGCAACAACCCTGTAATTCTTTGTATAGATTATTTCTTAATAAAGGATTACTTTGAAAACTATAATCTGTGTTCAAGAATGTTTCATTTACTTTACTGCTTTACTGTTTTATTGATTCTTGCTCTTTACTTACTGAATATATAAACTGAGTCTTTAAAACCTTTTATTAAAAGTTTGTAAAGATCAAAGAAAGTTGTATTCACCCCCCCTTTACAACTGTTCTGTATACAATATACTTTGGTATATTGATATACTGTGGGACGTATCACAGTACATTGTAATTCCTTAATATGAAGCAATGTTTTAAAAACTGGTATTTTAGTCATACCGGTGTGGAAAACATTTCTGGTATTACCGGTATTGAACCACCGAAACGCCGATACGACTATTTTAATTTATTTTTTTTTAAATAAAAATCCTACAAAACTTGTTACAATTTAACAAAAATAATTAGAAAACAATTATAACCCACTTAAAAATAATACCAAATAAGTATTTCATGACAACATATAAGTTTAAATAATACCAAATAGGATATTTTTTTTTGAATTTGGTGTGTTAAGGATTTTCTATCTAAGCATAATAGAAATGACAAAAATCTACATGCATGTTATTACTCTTATACTTAAAGATATATGACATATTCTAAAATACATTTTCTGATTGACTTTGTAACAAACTCTTTGTAGGTTTCATATATTATAATCAACATATATATATATATATATATATATATATATATATATATATATATATATATATATATATATATATATATATATATATATATATATATATATATATATATATATATATATATATATATATATATATATATATATATATATATATATATATATATATATATATATATATATATATATATATATATATATATATATATATATATATATATATATATATATATATATATATATATATATATATATATATATATATATATATATATATATATATATATATATATATATATATATATATATATATATATATATATATATATATATATATATATATATATATATATATATATATATATATATATATATATATATATATATATATATATATATATATATATATATATATATATATATATATATATATATATATATATATATATATATATATATATATATATATATATATATATATATATATATATATATATATATATATATATATATATATATATATATATATATATATATATATATATATATATATATATATATATATATATATATATATATATATATATATATATATATATATATATATATATATATATATATATATATATATATATATATATATATATATATATATATATATATATATATATATATATATATATATATATATATATATATATATATATATATATATATATATATATATATATATATATATATATATATATATATATATATATATATATATATATATATATATATATATATATATATATATATATATATATATATATATATATATATATATATATATATATATATATATATATATATATATATATATATATATATATATATATATATATATATATATATATATATATATATATATATATCTTAATAAAATATATAATATATATTAGTTTATATATATATATATATGTATATATATATATATATATATATATATAGGTTTTAGGTAAAATAAAACAAGTATTAAAGTAAAACAAATAAAACAATAGGTTTCTCTACACTGAAAATCACCGTGCATCATGAAAATCATCGTGCATCAATTGCTTCGTGAATCTTCGTGAATCAATTTAACCATGATCTAAAGGTAAGAT
>CM067174.1:28448866-28488866 GCA_034093135.1 Erigeron breviscapus
ATAGAGGGCCACAGCCAGTTTGTGTCTTCATCTGCCTTTGAGTAGAAACATTGTTCAATGGTAGAAGGATTCATATCAATGACATAAATGTTTCCCTTCCTTGGTACAATCAGTACCACCTTTCCATCTCTGTTGAATATGGTGCCTTGTGAAATATCAAATAAAACCTTGAAGCCATCACCACACAGTTGACTGACACTGATCAGGTTATATTTCAAACCGTTCACATATGCAACACGTGTGAATTTGACTTGACCATTATTCACCACACCATATCCCTCAGTTTTTCCATTACCATCATTTCCAAAAACTATTGAGGGCCCCTCTTGCACCCTATATTCCTCTAGCAGGGTCTGATAACCAGTCATGGTTCGGCCAGAAGCACTGTCCAGAAACCATATATTCTTCTTTCGGTCTCCCTGCACACAAACAAAGATTAGTTCTTTTTGGGAACCCATCTTTGGATGGGTTCACTAGACTCTCCCTTAGTAGTCTCAGATTTCTTTGGTTCATAAGGAACAGAAGGATCAAAGGGGATCACAGTCATAATTTCAGATGACATAAAAGCAATTGGTTTGATGGGGTTTTCAACCTTTTTCTTTTCAGATTTCTGCTTGATTTGCTTAGAAAAAGGTTTTGTATTTTGTTTAGGTTGAAGAGAAGGAGTTTCAACATTTCTTAAACGTGCATTACAACTCTGCACTTGTCTAGCCAATAGTTGAAATTGACTTTCTAACCTTAACAAAATTGATTCTTCATTAGACACCTGAGCCTTACCTGAATCTGAGGTAGGTGGCTCAGTAGGGGAGAAATTTTCTTCTTCTTTAGGTCTTTAGGAACCTTAGATGAAGTCTGAGGGGATGGCTTTTTGGATTTAGCCTTCCTTTCTGAAACAGTTATCTGAGCTGTTTCAGATTTACCCTCAGATTGTTCCTGGGCTTTATTAGTTACAGTTTTCTGCTTGCCAACTTTAGGAAAAATGATTTCAGGCTTTATTTCCTTTGGAAGTGCATCTAAATCAGTGATTATGGATGCCAAATAAAGATCACCAGACTCATATGCTGCTCTTTGTGATGCAAAAGTATTTTTAATTGTAGCATCTGGCCTTGGTGCTTTCATCCAAGATTTAATAATTGCTTGTTCTTTTTCAAGGATGGATTTTAATTCTTCATTTTCCAATTCTAAAGTTGCAACCATAGACTGATAACTTTTTAGAGCCAATTGAACATCTTTCAGTTCTTTCAGTCTGGCATGACTGGCGTTCAGTTCAGAAGCATTATTTTCAAACATTTTTAGGCTTTCTGAACGCACTGTCTCAACAAATGAGATGTCAGCCTCTAAAAGAACCAAAAGGTCCAGTTTGTGTTCCTCATTCTTTTCAAAGCCAAAATTACTGACCTTTTTCATTACAATATCCACCCAGCGACCAGATTCAACATCGGATTTGACCAAATGACCTTGATCTTCTTGTGCCATGAAACACATGTCCCTAACTTCTTCTTCATCATCAGATGATTCATCAGAATCTTCCCATTTTTTAGTTTTGGCAATCATACAACTGTTGCTTGAGTTGTCTTGTGCCAGAAGAGCCATATGTGCCTTTAACTTCTTGTATTTGGCCTTATAGCTGTCGTCAGATTTCTGAAAAATAGAATGGTCAGGAGCAGATTGTGATGATGATGGTTGACTAGATCTGCATTCCTTCATGAAATGTCCTTTCTTGCCACATTTAAAGCATTCAAGATTAGACTTGTCAATAGAAGCGCTGGAAGCAAAAGGTTTGCCAGCTCGATTTGATTTGGCCTTAAAACGATTGAACGTTTTAGCCAGCATGGCAACCAGATCATCATTGTCATCCTCATTACAATCACGAGTAACATTACCAGAGACACCAGTTTTTAACATTTCAGAAACCATCTTCTTCATCGAGTCAGAAATGTCACTCTCAGAAGATAGTAGAGCAGTATTAAGTGGTTCAGAATACTGAACCATACCAGAACTGGTAGAAACATGATTTTTGGCATCTTTCTCAGCCAAAGCTCTCTCAGCTTTGTTTTCTTCAGTATATCTGAAGGCTCCATAAAGGGAAGCAAGAGTGTGACTGTGCAAGGTTTTTCCTTGTCTTAAAACCAAGATCAAATTTTCCCATTTGGAAGGTAAAATGTCACAAAATTTTTCCAACAAAATTTCTTTATCTTTGTTACACCCAGGGCTTTCAGTTGATTTACCAGATTTGTGAATCTGATGTAAGTTTGAGTTAAGGTTTCCCCAGGGATAGCAAAGAAAGACTCATATCTTTTGTTTAAAGCAACTTTTCTTGTGACAATTGTCTCATTTGTGCCTTCAAACTGTGTCATTAGTTCCTCCCACATTAATTTGGAATTTTCAAGTAAAACAAGAGTGGGCATTAGGGTTTCAGGAACTGCATATAAAATCATATTTTGTAACTTAGTGTCAAGGTCTACAAGTCTATGATCTTCCTCAGACCAATGATCCTTCTCCTTAGGTGACTGCCTAGGAGTCCCATCGGTATTTCTGACAACAGTAGAAGCATTCATGGGGACAAAGGGTCCTTCTTTTAAGATATCAGGCAAATGTCTTTCAACACCAGCAATATACTTTAGCATGCATGCTTTCCATGTTTGAAAGTTTTCACTGTTCCCATCAAACTTGGGAACAGGATTATTTGGAAAGTGTACGTGTACATTATGTGATGGTATATTGTTGTTGATGACAGGGGGTGGAGTAGTGTTATTAGGGTCAGGACGTTCTTGTTGAAAGTCAGCCATCTAAGCAGATCAAAGGTTAATGAATTGAAATAATTCAACCTTTAGGCTCTGATACCAAATGTGAGTCCCAAATATAGATGATTAACTAAACCCGACTGGCAAGTACAACTAATCTTGATGGACAAGTTAAGTTTACGATCCAGATATGGATAACAAGAAACAAATGACTTAACGTAAATAACAAGAACTAAATGGCAGAAACTATATAAAGATATATATATGTATAATCAAGTATGTAGCATTGAGACACGTTGTTTCCTTTCTAATGTATTTGATTTATTGATATATAAACAAATACAAGGATTGTTGCGGAACAAAGATAAACACCCAAGTGTAAGTATCTAAACAATCCCGAAAAACAAGTGATCTAAATAACTTGGAAATACTCGTAAGTTTTACTTAGAGTATATCTCACAAGTTGCAATGCTAAAGTTTCAAGTTTTTTGCAAGTTGTGAGAAGACTTTGTATTTATAGACCAAGTCCATGATGACATGGACAAGATCGTATAAAAGTGGTTGTGAGCATTTAAGGAATTAAACCTAATTCCTTACATGCTTGTACTAGGAAGAGTATATAAGTCAGTTGATGTGACTTATAGTACTATGTTCCAAACCTATACTTTTACCTTGTACCTTTTATTAATAGATAAATCTATTAACTGGGTAAAGGTATGTAAAGTAAAAAGTCTTCCTCGTAATCAGTGTAAAGTGTTGTAATACTTTACACTGAGATGCTTCAGTCTTCGATCTGGTAGAATCACTCTTTGCTCGCTTCTGAGATGATTCTCTTCTTCATACTTCAGTCTTTGACTTCAGAATGAATGCTTCAGATTTATCTTGATCTGAACTGAAGTGAAGCTTCAGTGAAGGAATTCTGAGACATCTCAGAATTCTGTACAAACGTCTTCACTAAACTTCAAGCTATTTCTGAACAAATTATACTTGGTCGATTTCCGACCTAACAGTCAACTACTATCATTTAAACATTTTCATTTAATATTGATTGAGTGTGTATCTTTGATAGATATTGATTATTGTATACATTTGAGTGAGTTTATGGATTGTTTCAATCCTATGAATGCATATAGTTTGACTCTACATAATTCCCATGTCGTGCTGTGCTTTTCTAAGTGATACCCCATGATTCCGCCATGTTGGGGTGTTACAGAATGGTATCAGAGCCGTGGTTGTAGAGAGCTAGGTGGATTGACCTAGTCTATAGCCATTACACCCACATTTCATATTAGCATGCATGATAGGAAATTTTGTGTGCAACGTGAACTGTATGATGCATAAAAATGGTTTAAACTGAGTTCGTAGGTTACTCATAGAAAAGAATAAAGTTGACTAAGAACTATCGAAATAGAGATTGTTTTAATAAAATTGGAGTCTTACAACCTTGAGATACACCGGCTCACCCATTTGAACAAACTCTAAGAGAGGTATAAGTCAGAGTGCGCTAGCCTCCTAAAAGAGCGGGTTTTTAATTGCGTCTATCGCAAACCTTTGCCCTTGCGCTTCTTTGTGCGTTCAAATGGAGCTACCGAGCTCTCTTGTGTTACTAAGACTATAAAAATAAATTTTATTAAACATTATGTTATGAAGATTTGCATGAGTCTTCATACATAAACTTTTGATTCACATCAAATGCATTACCCATTTAAATTTAAGTCATTGCCACAACTTGATGGACGTATATGATAGTGTCGGGATACACCGTGAATTGTGGAATTATTGTGATAAACGTTGATATGTGGAATCTTGGAAGTATACATACCCGGCCAACACTTAGAGAACATATCGGAACCGAGTCTTGACATCCATTCAATATATTAACGGTGTGGAGGGTTAGCCGATGGTACACCCTGTATACAAACACTTTTAATGTGTCGAATGTTGAAGTTAAGATCCGGACTATACTTTACCCACCTTGTTATGACTTGACCCATTTATATTGTGTCGAATGGTTCGTGATTGTATTGTTAATTGTAAATTGTACGATTGGTGAAGCCTTAGATTATTCCCCGTGGAGATAACTATATTCATGCAATGATTTAGAGGGACTTGATGTGGAAATTGTGTATTACTTGAAGGAAAATTTTGATATTCGAGTGTGAATTGTGAGACTTAACTTGTTAAATCTAATACGTGTGTTCAGGAAAGATGGTTAGGCCAAGGAGAGCTAACACTAACTATAGGCGTCAAGATGAGCAAGATGAACAAGAGGAGCCGATAGTTCAAGAAGAAATTATAGGTGGACGTGGTGGTAGAGGTGGTCGTGGAGGTAGAGGTGGCCGAGGAGGTCGTGGTGGCCGAGGTGGCCGGGGTGGTGCTAATCCCCCGGTAAGAGCCGAGATCATTACTCAAGCTCTCAATGAGCTTATGCCAGAACTAGTGGCTCGAATCGCGGCGGCCATGGATGGAAATGAACAAGAAGAACCGGAAATTGAAGCAGATGAAAATATGAATGTGAATGGTGATGGGAACGGGGAAAATGTTTTTGTTCAACCAAGAAACAACAATGTTTACCGTCAAGGTTGTATTTTCAAAGATTTCAAGGCTTGTGGAGCTCCGGAATGGAAGGGTGAAGGTGGAGCCACCGGTTGTTTAGAGTGGCTAGAGAAGATTGAATCTGTGATCCCTAGAAGTGGTTGTACTCAGGATCAAAGAGTTTCTCACGCCACCGGTATGTTAGTAGGTGATCCTATAGAATGGTGGAATGTAGAAAAGGATACTTTGGGGATTGACCTCGCAAATTCCATACCTTGGGAAAATTTCAAAGAAATGATCATCTCCAAGTATTGCCCACCATATGAAATGAGAAATTTGGAAGAAGAATTTACTAAGCTCACCATGAAGGGAGCCGATCATGTGGGGTACACTCGCCGCTTCGGACAACTTTCTAGACTCATTCCTCATCTTGTGAGACCTGAGGCCCGGAAGGTAGAAAAGTATGTGGTTGGCTTACCCCACAAAGTGAGGGTACTTGTTTCTCATCCCACCATGCCATTGACAATCAATGAAGCCATTAACCGAACCGCTAGTGTCACCATGGAGCTGGTGAAGGGTGGTGAAATAGCCAAAAGTGATAACAAGAGAAAAGATACGCCCGAGTCGAGTGGCACCAAGAAAGATGATAGGCGCAATAATAAGCGCCATGGTCGTGGTGGAAAGGTATATGCGATGGTTGAACCGAGAGTTGAGCCGCAAAAGGGTGGTTATACTGGAACAAGTCCTTTATGCCCTAGGTGTAACCGTCATCATCGAACTGGTGTGAGATGTGATGCTTGCTTTATTTGTAACAATCAGGGTCACACCTCAAGATTTTGTCCTACCCGTCGAACTGTTCCATTAAATGTTGCTCCACTAAATGCTAGATACCCCCAAATGACCCGGGGCAGTTGTTATGAATGTGGTAGCCAAGACCACTATCGTAACCGATGCCCAAATCTCATCGGCCAACAAGTTCAAGTGACCGTGCATCCGAATCAATTGCAAATTGCCGGTCCAAATCAAAACCGAGGAAATCAAGGTCAACAACAGCAAGCTCCTCAACAACAACTCGTTCCCCGTGGAAGAGCTTTTGCCGTGAATGCGGCCGAGGCTCGTGTTGATCCAAACGTGGTAGCAGATACTTTTCTTCTCAATCACCAATATGCTACCGTGTTATTTGATTCCGGGGCCGATTATAGCCTCATTTCCAATGATTTCATTCCGTTGATCGATGCAAGTCTTAGCCCATTGTCTTATTACTTTGAACTTGAAATGGTAAATGGTGGATTGTCTAGAATTAGTCAAGTTGTTCGTGATTGTGTGTTAGAACTATGTGACTACCCGTTTTACATAGACTTAATGCCTTTTGATATCGGTAGTTTTGACGTGATCGTGGGTATGGATTGGTTGTCGGCTATGAACGCGGTAATAGATTGTGGTAGTAGGGTGGTGAGAATACCTTTAGAAAATGGAGAAGAATTAGTGGTTCAAGGTGAGGCAATCGAGCCATGGGAAGGGAAAGTATATAATGTAAACGTTACTAAGGTCGAATTGAAGACCGTGCCCGTAGTTAAAGATTTTGCGGACGTATTCCCAGATGACCTCCCGGGTTTACCTCCATCTCGTGAACTTGACTTCCGTATTGAACTTATTCCTAACGCTTCTCCCGTGGCCAAAGCACCTTATCGCTTAGCCATGACCGAATTACAAGAGTTGGCCGCCCAACTCAAAGAGCTTCAAGACAAGGGTTTCATTCGCCCTAGTCAATCGCCTTGGGGCGCACCGGTTTTGTTCGTTAAAAAGAAAGATGGCACATTCCGAATGTGTATCGATTATAGAGAATTGAACAAACTAACGGTAAAGAATCGTTATCCTCTTCCTAGGATTGACGATTTATTCGACCAACTCCAAGGTGCTCGTTTCTTTTCCAAAATTGATTTGAGGTCAGGTTATCATCAATTGAGGGTTCATGAAGACGACATTCCAAAAACCGCCTTTCGAACGAGATATGGACATTTTGAATTTACGGTGATGCCTTTTGGGTTGACTAATGCACCAGCTGTGTTCATGGATTTGATGAACTGGGTGTGTCAGCCCTATTTGGACCAATTTGTCATTGTTTTCATCGATGACATTCTCATATATTCTAAGACAAAAGAAGATCATTTGGAACATTTGAAACTAGTCTTAGAGTTACTTCGGAAAGAAAAGCTTTATGCCAAGTTCTCCAAATGTGAATTTTGGCTTGAAGAGGTCCATTTTCTTGGTCACGTAGTGAGCAAGGAAGGAATTCATGTGGACCCAAGTAAAGTTGAAGCAGTAAAGAATTGGAGACGACCCGAAACACCGACCGAAATTCGCCAATTTCTTGGTTTGGCGGGTTACTATAGACGATTTATTGAAGGCTTTTCAAAAATCGCCCAACCTTTGACCTTGTTGACTCAACGGGAAAGAAGGTTTGATTGGGGTGAAAAGCAAGAACAAGCATTCCAATTGTTGAAGGACAAATTGTGTGATGCACCCATCTTGAGCTTGCCCGATGGAGCCGATGATTTTGTTGTATATTGTGATGCGTCCGGGCAAGGATTGGGTTGTGTCTTAATGCAATGGGATAAGGTGATAGCATATGCATCCAGACAATTGAAGGTGCATGAGAAGAATTATCCGACTCATGACTTAGAATTGGGAGCAGTGGTATTTGCTTTGAAATGTTGGAGGCATTACTTGTATGGCACCAAGAGCGTGATCTATACCGATCACAAAAGCCTTCAACATATCTTCAATCAAAGCGATCTGAACATGAGGCAAAGAAGATGGCTTGAACTGTTAAGTGATTATGATTGTGTTATCCGGTATCACCCGGGTAAAGCAAATGTGGTAGCCGATGCCTTAAGTCGAAAAGAACGTATAAAACCAAGACGAGTTAAAGCCATGAGCTTTACCGTGTTAAGAAGTGTTCGTGACTCCATTATTGAAGCACAAGAATTGGCAACTAGACCGGAAAACTTCATCAATGAAACCTTATACGGTCTAGAAGAACATTTTGATAGGAAAAATGACAATGGCTTGTATTTCGTTGATAGATTGTGGATTCCCCTTCTTGGAGGATGGCGGTTGAAATTGATGGATGAAGCGCATAAGTCGGCCTACTCAGTTCACCCGGGTTCCGACAAAATGTATTTTGGATTAAGAGACTTGTATTGGTGGCCGGGAATGAAGAAAGACATTGCTAGATATGTTAGTGAATGTCTCACTTGTTTGCAAGTGAAAGCCGACCACAAGAAACCACCGGGTTTACTAGTCCAACCAGTAACACCGGTGTGGAAATGGGAAGAAATTGCTATGGACTTCATCACGAAGTTACCTAGGACGAGTAGTGGTCGGGACACTATTTGGGTGATAATTGACCGGTTGACTAAGTCGGCTCACTTCTTAGCCATCCGGGAGGACGATAAATTTGACACCATGGCACGATTGTACATCAAAGAGGTGATATCCAAGCATGGAGTGCCGATTTCCGTGATATCCGATCGAGATGCCCGATTTACTTCAAAATTTTGGAAAGCGTTCCAGAAATCTATGGGTACTCGTCTCGGTTTGAGTACGGCGTTCCACCCACAAACCGATGGTCAAAGTGAAAGAACGATTCAAACCTTAGAAGATATGTTAAGAGCCTGTGCCATTGATTTTGGTGGTAATTGGGATGTTCATCTTCCTTTGGTTGAATTCTCCTACAATAATAGCTATCATGCTAGCATTGGAATGGCCCCATTTAGAGCATTATATGGGAGAGATTGTAGGTCACCGCTAGCTTGGGCAGAAGTTGGTGAAAGCCAACTCGTTGGGCCCGAAATTGTTATTGAAACGACGAAAGTGATCTCACAAATCAAAGAAAAGTTAAGAGTGGCCCGAGAACGACAATTGAAATATGCTAATGTTAGACGACGACCCCTCGAATTTGAAATTGGTGATTATGTTTTATTGAAAGTATCCCCGTGGAAAGGTGTGATTCGTTTTGTGAAACGTGGCAAGTTGGGGCCACGGTACATTGGCCCGTTTAAGATCTTGGAGCGTATTGGTCCGGTAGCTTATCGATTAGAACTTCCTCAAAATTTGAGTGGAGTTCATAATGTTTTCCATGTTTGTAATCTTAGGAAGTGTTTGACCGATCCAACACTTCACGTACCCCTCGAAGAAATCCGTGTTGATAAAACGTTGAAGTTTGTGGAAGAACCAATAGAAATTCTAGATCGACAAACTAGAAAACTAAAGAATACCCGATATACGATTGTCAAAGTAAGATGGCAAGCTAGACGTGGACCCGAGTTTACTTGGGAACGCGAGGACCACATGAAGTCTAAATACCCACACTTGTTTAGTAATTAGTGTTTGATTGAATTTCGGGACGAAATTCTTTAACGGGGGAAGAATGTAACATTCATGATTTTTACCGTTTGACTGTGCATGTAATTTGATTAACTATTTCAATAAACGGAAATTTGGACATAATTGTGTACATTTATCTGTAAATTGGGCCAATTATAATGTCATATTTGAACTTCTAGAATTAGGGCCATATTAGCAGACTATGAAATTGGCCCAGTACATGTTATGGAAATTATATGATAGATGATAATTGAGTAACTGTGGTAACAGGAAAAACGTATATACGAAACCTTAAGTATAATGTACGGTTCCAACAGTGTCGGTGGAACAGTGTCGGTGGAACAGTGTCGGTGGAACAGTGTCGGTGGCTAGATGATAATTCCATTAATAGGACAAAAACCGACACAACCTTTATATTATATGAAATGATTTATCCATATTATGGATTTATAATAATTTATAAAAGTTGTACACTCGTGAGTATTTTTTTTTGTGTTATTAATTTCGGAATCAATTAACTAGCTAGATATATTGTACATACTAGTAAAATAAATATGCAATTGTGTACTTGAATTAGATAACTAATAAATATATAAATACATGTAATTGATTTATAACCACATAGATAAAAGTAATTATACTTATATAAACTAGTTACTACACTTAATTACACAAATAATAATCAAGAATCAAAGTTTAGAGTCAACCAAAGTCAATTAGTCAAGTCAAGCTTGTGTTCTTGACATAAACCCCACACAAACTAACTAAGACTTGGATTATAGCTTGTAATCATGCAATGAACATATTCCTACTGAATTCTAGTTTGTCTTAAGGCCAAAGTTTCAGCCATTACACTCAAGGATGAGTTGTAAACACATGATGAACACCTCATGGCCAAGGTGTGTATTCTTGGCACTTAGTTGCAACTCTTGGACTATATAAGCAAGCATTTGATGATCATTCTATCATCCATCTCTGCTCTTTCCTCTCTCTCTCACATTCATAACACAAAACAATCAAGTTCATAAAGTCTTGGGTTCATCACTTGAAGTTTCAAGTTAAATTTAAGGACTCTATAGGACTGAAATTTTCACTCATCTTGCAAACATCATAGAAGATTCATCTGAACGAATTAGGATACGTATCTTATATTTTTGGAAAGGTCCAAGTGTCAGTAAAATTTGATAAGAACGAAGTTTCTTCTGGTTTTGCTCAGAAGAGTACCAAAAACAACGATTTTCAGAACTGGTCTGATTTCTGACGAGGCTACAGGTTTGTTTTTGTAAAAATCATAACTCTTTCATTAAAGCTCTTCAAGAGCCAAACCTTACATTTTTGAAAAGGCAATTGAGTTCCCAACAAATGTCTAGAACTGAGTTTTGTTGTATCTAGTCTTCTTGACTTCTCAAAGTCGTTGTCTAGTAGATGGCGCAAAGCTGGGAACATGCTGAAATTTCCCTATTTTGCACTTAGGCTTTGTGGTAGCTTATAAGTTGATCTTATACTTGTTCTAGGTACCCGGGAGTACATTTTGAGCATAGTAAAGTACTTGTACTAGTACTTGGAATTGCTTTACTTCCAGGTGAGTTTCGTAAACCCTCCCTACTCAATTGAGATTCGGGCTGAAAAGTGTACATATTTGTTGATTGTTGATATGATTACTTGTGGTTTAATGTCGCTTTGATTATCATGTAAATGATATATCATGTTAGGCGTATTGGTTAATGATGATTGTCGCTTTGATTATCATGTAAATGATATATCATGTTAGGCGTATTGGTTAATGATGATTGTCGCTTTGATTATCATGTAAATGATATATCATGTTAGGCGTATTGGTTAATGATGATTGTCGCTTTGATTATCATGTAAATGATATATCATGTTAGGCGTATTGGTTAATGATGATTGTCGCTTTGATTATCATGTAAATGATATATCATGTTAGGCGTATTGGTTAATGATGATTGTCGCTTTGATTATCATGTAAATGATATATCATGTTAGGCGTATTGGTTAATGATGATTGTCGCTTTGATTATCATGTAAATGATATATCATGTTAGGCGTATTGGTTAATGATGATTGTCGCTTTGATTATCATGTAAATGATATATCATGTTAGGCGTATTGGTTAATGATGATTGTCGCTTTGATTATCATGTAAATGATATATCATGTTAGGCGTATTGGTTAATGATGATTGTCGCTTTGATTATCATGTAAATGATATATCATGTTAGGCGTATTGGTTAATGATGATTGTCGCTTTGATTATCATGTAAATGATATATCATGTTAGGCGTATTGGTTAATGATGATTGTCGCTTTGATTATCATGTAAATGATATATCATGTTAGGCGTATTGGTTAATGATGATTGTCGCTTTGATTATCATGTAAATGATATATCATGTTAGGCGTATTGGTTAATGATGATTGTCGCTTTGATTATCATGTAAATGATATATCATGTTAGGCGTATTGGTTAATGATGATTGTCGCTTTGATTATCATGTAAATGATATATCATGTTAGGCGTATTGGTTAATGATGATTGTCGCTTTGATTATCATGTAAATGATATATCATGTTAGGCGTATTGGTTAATGATGATTGTCGCTTTGATTATCATGTAAATGATATATCATGTTAGGCGTATTGGTTAATGATGATTGTCGCTTTGATTATCATGTAAATGATATATCATGTTAGGCGTATTGGTTAATGATGATTGTCGCTTTGATTATCATGTAAATGATATATCATGTTAGGCGTATTGGTTAATGATGATTGTCGCTTTGATTATCATGTAAATGATATATCATGTTAGGCGTATTGGTTAATGATGATTGTCGCTTTGATTATCATGTAAATGATATATCATGTTAGGCGTATTGGTTAATGATGATTGTCGCTTTGATTATCATGTAAATGATATATCATGTTAGGCGTATTGGTTAACGTTTAATGGTGTATTGTATAATGATATTGATGTTGAAACGTTGATTGTATTGAACTGTGCTAATGTGAAACCTTTTAGGTCCTTGGACATGATTAGGTATTCTAATCCTCACTTATCGTTAACGGTTGTTATCCGATACGGTTATTCCTTGTTACTTGTCCCTACGAACTCACCAACTTTATGTTGACGCTCTTTAGTACACTTTTCAGGTAATCAGGATAATCAGAGACAAAATGGATGATTATGTGCTTGCATTGCTAGGATTGGACTAGCTTTGGACTTCTGGATCCGTGATCCTTATTTCCCTTTAACGGGTTATGCTTAGGGTCAACTACTATCATTTAAACATTTTCATTTAATATTGATTGAGTGTGTATCTTTGATAGATATTGATTATTGTATACATTTGAGTGAGTTTATGGATTGTTTCAATCCTATGAATGCATATAGTTTGACTCTACATAATTCCCATGTCGTGCTGTGCTTTTCTAAGTGATACCCCATGATTCCGCCATGTTGGGGTGTTACAATTTTGTCAGCCGACAACATGGCAAGTCAAGTCATATAGAACAAAATTTCATAAAACATGTATACACATTTTCAGGCAGCCGTCAACATGGCAAACATAAGGCAAATGATTTAAGTAGCCAAATCTCATGGCATAGACAAAGACATATCATTTATAAAGTAGTTGTGTATACCGTAGTGCATGCTTTTCAGGCCCAAAGTAAAAAGGAAAAGGGCGCCATAAACTCACCTTAGCGATCAAAGAGCTAAAAGGGCGAGCAAACTTGAGAATGAGCAATCTAGTCTCCACGTCTATCAAAAACCTAGGATATGAGTACCAATGGTGAGGATCAAATCTCACAACGTCAAGTATCCTATGTATAACTACTTAGCTATCGATTCTAGAATGCCACGACCAAGTATGTGATTAAATGTCCATTTTATTTGACTCAAGTTTCCAATGTCATTGACATTGTCATTACAATGTAGTCTCAAGTACTAATCCATATAGACAAAGTTCAAGTTCATAAGTTACCGTCTTTTGAAAATGTCATACAGCCAAAAATATCGCGGCGCGATTCTCCATTTACACTACATCGCGGCGCGAATCCTGAAGGATCGCGGCGCGATGCCTATTTTGTACTACTTCGCGGCGTGACACCTGAAGGTTCGCGGCGCGATATCTGACCTGAACGAGTGAAAATGCAGTTTTTGACCATTTTCCGTAAACCAAATCGTTTTCTAATCAAACCTTTTCATTGCAATGACTATAAACATGTTCAAAAGACCAGGAGACTATCCATTTCGCCAACCATTTCACAATTCCAACTCTTTTGATTTCCAAGACCTAATTCTAAATAAAAATTCATCTAAATAACCATTCAATAACTCTTTCCATTTTCAAGACTATCTAATTCAATCAAAGTAAATGAAACTAACCCATAAGATTAAATTAGACAAATCAAAAGTTTGAAGAAATAAGTTACTTACCCAAATTTTGTGTTCTTGAAGAAAAAGATGAAGAAGATGATGATGATTCCTTGCCAAAAGATTATTATTACAACAATTAAAAGTATTTTCCTTGAATTCCTCTTAGCCAAATCAATTGAATGTGTTCTTGTGTGTGTGTGTTTTGTGGTGGCCGATCAAAAAGAAGAAAGGTAGGGAAGAGGGGTGTTTGGTGTTTATTTTCCCTCCACACAAATAAGGGGCCGGCCTATGTGGCCTCTTTTTAGACATTTTTGTACCCCAAATTTGATAAAAATGCTTACGATTAAATACCGTATGAGGTTATAATTTAAAGTAAATGTATTTTCCCTTGTGTTATTTAAATTAAGACAAGTCAATAATATTCCGTCAAAGTGAACTTTAAAAATATTAAGTCTAGACAGTCTATTTATTGTGTACAAGACATAACCTTTAAATATTCATTTAAAGTTATTTTTAAGACTGGGCATTCATCTAGATAGCTAATAGTCTACGTCATCAGGATACGTCTAGCTGGACTAAGTCAAAAGTCCAACTGTCTAATAATTTCCAAGTCTATGACCGTCTAAATTAGACGAGATTATGATAATGACTAAACTTAAACGAGATTAAGACTAACCCGATGTTAATTAATTACGAGTTGTCACAATATTATTGTCTGTGTTAATATAGTTTATACTATGATGACTAATTATTTTTTAATTAGGAATGAAAGAAAAAATCACGATATATTTTTGTAACTGGTGTTACTTACAAAAATTACAAAGATATTTGTTAATTTGCTCACGTTAGCTTGAATATTATTGAAAAACTTCACATTTGAAATTCGAATTTTTTTAATAAATCGTAATAAAGTTTATCAGATCACACATAAGTGTGAACAATATCAAATTTATTAACACTATAAAAGGCAATTTAATCTTTGTTTTTTTTTTTTAACAGCAGTGGTGATTGGACTCAGCGGCATGTCTATTTATCGTCCGGTAAAGATCGACCACGTCACCAGCAAAATCAATTTGATCTTTGTAAGTCTTTGTTTTCTTAAAGTAGGAAAAGATATGGTTTGTTCTCTGAGATAGTTCGAGACATGGAAAAGACATTTAAAGGAATTTCACTAATAAAGTCCTTCAGTGTAGTTTGAGTCCTGTAGAGGGGCAGAGTTTTATCCAATTAAATGTCGTGCCTTCGGGCGGTTTAGTTGGAGGTTTCTCCTCTTACTAGGTATTGAGGGTGAGAGGGCTCTTTAACACGGACTCAGTTAAGACAATGTAAGCTAGATCTCTTATTGCAAGCAAATTATCCACACCTTTCAAAAAAAATGTACAAGTTAACAAACAAGTCAAACAATTCGGCATGGGCCATTCAAAACACGTTTTACTCCTCATTTAGCTTCTCACCTAATTAAATGACTAAGTATAACACACTTTTTTGTGCCTTGGCACGGAGTATAAGCTTATGTGAAAATAAATAAGCCGTGCATAGATGTTACAAAATATGGTTGCAACTACTACATGTTGTACATATATATATTTAATAAATTCTTTTACATCAACAATACTTATAACACTTTGAAAAAATTTATTCAGATATTAGACCTTGATTTTTTCCTTTGTGCAACTCACCGTCTCACCGACTCAATTATCTGGGCTTCATATTTATGTTGGATAAAAGATAATGGGCTGGGCTTGAGGGGAAAAAAAGTCTAGTACTCACTAACCTCCAAATCTCCAGACTCTCCAATTCTCCTGTTCCTCTCTAATCTATTAATCTCTATTGCCGCAAATTTTTTATTTTTTTATTATACTTTACATAAACGATTTTGGGATATATAAAGTTAATTTTGTGCCTTTGTAATGCTAGCTAAGCTAAGAAACTTATTCTGATTTATGGAAGGCCAGTTTTGAAATAAAGCATGGAAATTTTTGCTGAGAAAGCTCCATGATATATGTTTATATAAGATGGAGATCAAATGAAAATGTAAGGTGAGAAAACAAAGTAAAAAGGTCGTTTTAATTTTCATTTTTTATCTTGTATTTCTAATTTTATTTTATTTTATTTTTCTAAACAAAGCTCATTTCAAAAAAGAAAATAAAATAAAAAAAATAAAATATCTTACATATGAGTAAGTTCTTATCTTAATTACAAGCTTACGCGTAAATAAATAAAATGAGTCATTATTTAATATTTACACATGTGTGAAAATAGAAACCTTAATCCTTATGCAACCTTCTACATGAACACCACCTATATATATACATAAACTCATTCCAAAAAAAATAATAATAATAAAAATATATATAAATATCTTTACATGTTAGTTCATTGTAGATGATGTAACAATATATATATATATATGGGTGGGATAAATTGAGTCCAGCTTAATTTGAGTCCAAAAAGGGTCCATATAACTTACACATGTGTAAGTCGTGGTGGCGGTGGTCGCCGTCGCCGGAAAATCATGGTGGTGGTCGGAGATGATGGTGGTGGTGGTAGGAGGTGGTTGGAATTTGAGGAGATGGAAGAAATCAATGGACTCAAATTGGACTCAAAATAAGCTGACTCATTTTATCTTTTCCCTATATATATATATACTAGCTAATCAATAACTATTATTGTAAGCATAATATATTGTATAATAAATGTTGGAAATAATAATTAAGTGATATATATATATATATATTAAAAAAAAGGAGTCACTATATACACATGTGTAAGGTATCATGTTGAACTAAAAACCTAATTTCGTTAAGTGACCTTTTTAGGATCACTACCCTATTATATAAAAATTATGTATATATATATATATGAGAGAGATCAAATGAGATGGTTGTTTAAGAGAGATATTTAATTTTTTTTCTTTATTTTTCATTTTTAATTTTTTTATTTTTAAATTTTTTTAGTGAAAACCCATTGTAAAAAAAAAATTAAAATTTTAAAAATTAAAAAAAATTACCTACACATGTGTAAGTTTTTATACTTATCTACACATGTGTAAGTTTATTTTTTTATAATTTTTTTATTTTAAAAAAAATGATTTTTTTTGGAATGAGTTTATGTTAAAAAAAATATAAAAAAAATCAAAAATGAACTTTCTCTCCTTAAGCTACCTTCTTTCTGGATCTCTACCTTATATATATATAGTGAAAAGATATATATATATATATATAGTGAAAAATTATTTTAGGAACCCTTAAAAAACAGGAATCTTTAGGAACTTTTTAAATTAAGCCTAAATTGATTTATTTTTTAAGGGTTAAAAGATCATTTAGCTTATTTTGAGTCCAATTTGAGTCCATTGATTTTCTTCCATCTCTTCAAATTCCAACCACCTCCTACCACCACCACCATCATCTCCGACCACCACCATGATTTTCCGGCGACGGCGACCATCGCCACCACGACTTACACATGTGTAAGTTTACAACTTACACATGTGTAAGTTACATGGACCCTTTTTGGACTCAAATTAAGTTGGACTCAATTTATCTCACCCCTATATATATATATATATATATATGTAAAATATATATATATATCTATATATATATATAATAAATATATATATATATATAAATAAAAAGTTATATCTATATATATATATCTATATATATATATTAATATTTTAATCTATTAAATTCATGAGACTCATGATATTTATTTATAATATAAAAAATATTAAAATATTGATATATGAAGGGTTTTTCATCTAATCTTAAATGGGCTGATATTCATTTTCCCTTATATATATATATATATATATATATATCTATATATATATATACTACTTTTGTATATTACATGTTAGGTTTTTTTTTCTTTTTCAAAACAGTGTTTGTTTCACATGTTGTTAATATATACTATATGTATAGAGTTTTCTATACTAAATGTATGTGCTAATTTTGGTATTTCTTTTAGAAACATTTTATCATATGTTAAAATTTTATATGATAATAGGTAATTAACTAAACATCTAATGTATTCTACATAAAAAACTTTCTAATGTTAACATAAAAATTCTTTTAAAATCATAAAAATATGACATGTGAAACTGCATTACTTTTCTTTTTCAACTTAATCTTTTGATTTTTCAATCATGGAGGAGTTTTAAGCAATGTTTTAAATACCGGTATTTTAACACTACAAGAAAAATGTCGATTAGTGACCATTTTGCTTAGTGACAACTAAAATTTGGTCATTAATAACCTTATTTAGTTACCATTAAGAAAAAGTTGTCACTATATTTGGTCATTAAACAAAATTAGTGGCCAAAAAATAACATTTTTTGGTCTCTAAACAAAATTAGTGACGGACCTTTAGTGACGAAAAGTGACCACTCAAAATTTGGTAACTAACCACAATAGTGACCAAATTTTTGATTGTTAGTGACGAAAATTTGGTCATTATGATAAATTAGTTACCAAATGTTTTTCGTCACTAATCGACATTTTTCTTGTAGTGTAATCATACCGGAGTTGTCCTCAGGAGGCCGGTATACCGGTATTACCCGGTATTTCGTAAATACCGGCCGGTATTTTATATAGCCTGGATATAATATATTTTCCTTGAAATTTAACATAATACCTGTAACAAATCTGCTGTTCTTAACATGAAATACATACATATAGGCTACTTTTGACCATATAACAAGATATAGCAAGATTCATACTTCACTTTAATAAACTAACATATAAGTATATAACAAGATTCAATAAGATATATCTTAATATAGTCTTATATTCCAGCTGAAAAAAATGAAATACCTTAATAAGTTAAAAAAAATTGGCTCGAGATTCATACTTTAATTTAACAAGATTCTAAAGAAATTCATAAAGTTTGGGACTTAGTAAATAATTTAGCTAATTAAAGTAGATTTCGTATAATATAGAAACTTAATAAAGAAAAATTACCTTAATAAGTTGATAATTTAGGTGGTGGCGGCGATTTAGGTGGTGGCTCCAGAATCCATATCGGAAGAGGTGGTCGCTGCTAATTTAGGTGGTGGTGGCGATTGAAATTTAGGGAATTAGGGGTTGTATGGTGTGTGTTAATTTAGGTGGTGGCTGATGATATTGTTCACAATCAGGTAGGCTTTTTTTTAGGGTAGGTTTTTGTATGGTGTGTGTTAATTTAGATCGGTGGCTGATGATATATTGATATCCCCTTTCTGTTAAAAAAAAAATTTTTTTTTAAGTAAAAGATGCTTACCGCCGGTATTATCTTACCGGTATCACCGGTATTTCGTAAATACCGGCCGGTATTTACGTGGGGCGGTATAATCAAAATACCGTGTATAAAATACCGGGGTACCACCCGGTATCCGGTATTCCGGGTAATACCGGCCGGTACGTACCGGTATTTAAAACATTGGTTGCCATAAGTTGATTATTTAGAAAGATATATTATTATATCTTTGTATATCATCAAAATTTAAGAAAAGTCTTGTAATTTTAAATGCGCATGTGGTTTTGGGTTTCATTTGCTGAAATTTGTGTGTGTAAAAAAAAAATGGCCGGTAACCCCTTAATTCCGTAAATGAATTTTTCCTCCCACTCTAAGAATCGGGATTGTATCGTTACTTACGAAATTGTTTGATTATGATAATGTAGATTTGTATACTGAGTTTTTTGTACCGATAGGATAACTTTCAACCACTTTACTGTTACTAGGAATTTCACCCAAAAGATTTGTAAAACTAGGAAGTTCGGTGTTTACAAGACTGGACTTGCCCAAATCATCCAAGCCCGATGTCTCTAACACCGTTCTTCATCTACGTGGATCACCTTTTTGCACACCCACATGTGAGGATTGAAGATCGGTATTGAAGAAACTGTTCTTGCCTTTGAGAATATGAAGATCGGTCTTTTAGTGTAACATCCTAAAATTTTTAGACCAATGAAAATTAACCTTTATTATAGTTTTGACATTAAAATAGTTTCCTAATATTTTATTTTTAAATATGGGATTAATTTAGTTGGAACTTAAGCGGATAGCGGGTATTTACCCTTTAAATTTTAAAAGAGGCGTGGCACAAGGGTGAGGTGCCAGCCATCTTTCTTTTGATGTCTCATTCTTCCACTCACAAACATTAAACTTCTACAATCTTCAAAATCCTTCTTCCAAATTACTTCTAAGAAATTTTGTATCCTCCATTCCATCTAATTCAAGAAAAAAATCTTCCAAGTGATAATAATAATAATCATCAAGTGTTCTAGCTTTATCAATTGGGATTTTTGGGGTTTGTGTGTATGATGTGTGGGCTGAATTTTAAGAGCAAAGAGGGAGGAGAAGAATTTGTGATTGTAATCCTTGACTTTATTCTTGAATCCTTGAGGTAAGGATTTCCCTTTAACCTAATTTTGCTTTCTTTTAGAAATTAGGGTTCTTACTATTAATTGAATTGGGGAAAATTGAGAGTTTCTTTAAATTAAGTTAATTGCTTCAATACAAGTTAGGGTTCTTGTAGTTTAATCAAATTTAGGGTTTTTAGTTGGGTTGCATGAAGGTTTTGATGAATGTTAGTGAGAAGAAAGAAATTGACAGATTCTGTCTCTGATTTTGTGACGAGTAAAACACCCCTGTATCAGATTATTCACTTGTTGATTCCTAAAAATAAAATGTAGGTATATGTGTTAACTTGAAGTGGCCACTGGAATGAGTTAAAAATATGGTGTAGAACTCTAGTTATGAATTTTTGAAGTCAGTATGGTCATGCTGATCTTTCAGCAAGAAATGATTTTGTGTCTGTTTTTGAAACGAGTAAAACACACTTATACGGGTCAAATCTTGTGTTGGTTACTGAAGATAAAATGTAGCTATATGTGTTAGATTGAAGTGGCCACTGGAATGAGGTAAAAATATGGTGTAGAACTCAAGTTATGATCATTTGAAGTCAGTAATGTCAAAGCTGTTTTGTTAATGACAACAGCAACAGTATTGGTTTTTAAAATGACCAGGAGTCACCTTTGAAGGAAAATTCACATGTTGGTTACTAAAGATAAAATGTAGATATATGTGTCATCTAAATTTGGCCACTTGAATCAAGTAAAAAGAGTGTGTAGAACTTAAGTTATGCTTGTTTGAAGTCATCTTGGTCAAATATGAAAATGGTAATTTTGTTATGAAAGTGAGTTTGACATTATGATAAGAGATTCATGTTTTGCAAATCAAACCAAGAGCAATATGAGATTGTAAAATATGGTTTTGGTGCTAAGATGCTATTGATTGTGGCTAAGTGACTTTGTATGTGATTGATGATATTCTATGTATTTGTGAATCATTGCTAGGTTGAAGCATACATATTGTGTACTTGCGGTTTTGTTGATTGTTGATTTGTGGTCGCGAAGGAGGTGAGTTTTCTTGCATACTTTTATATATGCCTTGGGTCAATTACCATATGATGGTGGAATCCGTGTGTGGTAATTGATTTGGCGTTGAGCCTAAGTAGTGGCCGTCTTTGATTACGGGCCTAAGTAGTGGCCATAGTCCATGTGGGACATTTGAGATATAGCTCATGTGGAGCATTGATATTGTTTATTGAGATTGTAATCATTTGCTTATATGGATCCATGTAATGCGTTAGTACAAAGGTGAGTATATAGGTATGGTACGACGGTGCCATAGGCTATATGCAATAGACCTTTGTGCATTGCCCTCCTTCGTGTGTATAAACGTATGCAAGATTATTCACTAAGCTTTGCTTACCTTTTAGTTGTTTACCCTTTTTATAGGTTGTCCCGGATGTGGAAACAAAGACAAGTACTTGAAGTTCGAAGCTAATTTATGGATTTGAATGTTTTAGCTAAATGCAGAAAATGGTAATGTTGATAGGACCCGTAGAGACCCCTTTGAACTATTGGCTCATGATACATTTGATTATTTTGGTAAAATATTTGTTATGTCAAGTATTCAAGGAGTTTTTGGTTATTTACAATAGGTCATTTTGTAATAGTAATGTATATATCATGATCAATTGTATTTTAAAAACTCATTATCCGTAACAGGTTTTTGGATGTAGATTTTACGAAAAGGTCATGCCGAAATTTCTAATTTTTGTACGTTGTCTTTTGTAATGAGTTTTGGTAGATGTATTTGATTGAATTTAGAAATGTTGTGGTCTAAATCTTGGAATTGAGTTTGAAAAGATTGTAAGTTGAGTCAAATGTCAAAACATGGTTTTGGATGTCAGGTGTACATATGTTGCGCATATTTGATAAACTTGGGTTTATGCGGCGCATTTTCAAACGCATGAAAAGTTTCTGATCTTTTTAGCATCGCGATATGCGGCGCATATTTAAGGTATGCAGCGCATATCTGTAAAAAAAATTAATAAATATAAAAAAATCCTTATTTTTCTATTAAATCGAGTTGTGTCGTTTCAAGTGGTATCAGAGCCGTGGTTTAAGGGATTTAGGTATTTTATGATTACAAGGATACCTAGACTTAAACCATAGACGTGACTTGGCCTTATGTGTATAGTTGGTTTCTAGTGACATATGAAAGTATTTAGCGAATTTCACTTGAGACGTATTATAATATGTAATCATAATAATGACTGCAGCATTATTATCATCATATATTATAATAGCTCAAGTTAAACCCGTTAAATATGGATGTATGTTAGTATGAAGCTATAGGTTGGAGACCTTGCTTGGCAATGTGATTTAATTTATGTCTTTGCTTGTTGAGATGTGAATATGATAGAGTATATGCCTTGCTTCAATAATTGCTTATAAGGTGGTAAAAGTGAAACTCTGAAATGAATTACAATTTAAAGATGTGGTGTGTCGCTTATAAAGATAGGATATGTTGAAAATACGGTGAATGTTGAATGTATGCTAATGTCTGTGATTATTATTTGGTGTAAGACCATTGGGTAGTGAGACCGATGACATCGTATTATTTGGTGTAAGACCATTGGGTAGTGAGACCCATGACATCGTATTATTTGGTGTAAGACCATTGGGTAGTGAGACTCATGGCATCATATTATTTGGTGTAAGTCCATTGGGTAGTGAGACCCATGACATCGTATTATTTGGTGTAAGACCATTGGGTAGTGAGACTCATGGCATCGTATTATTTGGTGTAAGACCATTGGGTAGTGAGACCCATGGCATCGTATTATTTGGTGTAAGACCATTGGGTAGTGAGACCCATGGCATCGTATTATTTGGTGTAAGACCATTGGGTAGTGAGACCCATGACATCGTATTATTTGGTGTAAGACCATTGGGTAGTGAGACTCATGGCATCGTATTATTTGGTGTAAGACCATTGGGTAGTGAGACCCATGGCATCGTATTATTTGGTGTAAGACCATTGGGTAGTGAGACCCATGGCATCGTATTATTTGGTGTAAGACCATTGGGTAGTGAGACCCATGACATCGTATTATTTGGTGTAAGACCATTGGGTAGTGAGACTCATGGCATCGTATTATTTGGTGTAAGACCATTGGGTAGTGAGACCCATGGCATCGTATTATTTGGTGTAAGACCATTGGGTAGTGAGACCCATGGCATCGTATTATTTGGTGTAAGACCATTGGGTAGTGAGACCCATGACATCGTATTATTTGGTGTAAGACCATTGGGTAGTGAGACTCATGGCATCGTATTATTTGGTGTAAGACCATTGGGTAGTGAGACCCATGGCATCGTATTATTTGGTGTAAGACCATTGGGTAGTGAGACCCATGGCATCGTATTATTTGGTGTAAGACCATTGGGTAGTGAGACCCATGACATCGTATTATTTGGTGTAAGACCATTGGGTAGTGAGACTCATGGCATCGTATTATTTGGTGTAAGACCATTGGGTAGTGAGACCCATGGCATCGTATTATTTGGTGTAAGACCATTGGGTAGTGAGACCCATGGCATCGTATTATTTGGTGTAAGACCATTGGGTAGTGAGACCCATGACATCGTATTATTTGGTGTAAGACCATTGGGTAGTGAGACTCATGGCATCGTATTATTTGGTGTAAGACCATTGGGTAGTGAGACCCATGGCATCGTATTATTTGGTGTAAGACCATTGGGTAGTGAGACCCATGGCATCGTATTATTTGGTGTAAGACCATTGGGTAGTGAGACCCATGACATCGTATTATTTGGTGTAAGACCATTGGGTAGTGAGACTCATGGCATCGTATTATTTGGTGTAAGACCATTGGGTAGTGAGACCCATGGCATCGTATTATTTGGTGTAAGACCATTGGGTAGTGAGACCCATGGCATCGTATTATTTGGTGTAAGACCATTGGGTAGTGAGACCCATGACATCGTATTATTTGGTGTAAGACCATTGGGTAGTGAGACTCATGGCATCGTATTATTTGGTGTAAGACCATTGGGTAGTGAGACCCATGGCATCGTATTATTTGGTGTAAGACCATTGGGTAGTGAGACCCATGGCATCGTATTATTTGGTGTAAGACCATTGGGTAGTGAGACCCATGACATCGTATTATTTGGTGTAAGACCATTGGGTAGTGAGACTCATGGCATCGTATTATTTGGTGTAAGACCATTGGGTAGTGAGACCCATGGCATCGTATTATTTGGTGTAAGACCATTGGGTAGTGAGACCCATGGCATCGTATTATTTGGTGTAAGACCATTGGGTAGTGAGACCCATGACATCGTATTATTTGGTGTAAGACCATTGGGTAGTGAGACTCATGGCATCGTATTATTTGGTGTAAGACCATTGGGTAGTGAGACCCATGGCATCGTATTATTTGGTGTAAGACCATTGGGTAGTGAGACCCATGACATCGTATTATTTGGTGTAAGACCATTGGGTAGTGAGACTCATGGCATCATATTATTTGGTGTAAGTCCATTGGGTAGTGAGACCCATGGCATCGTTATTATTTGAGAATGGTTTTGGCTATGAGTGAACGATGCCAACTTTCTTGGGAGGGGAAGGTGACCTAGTTGAATATTCCCATTATAGAGAAAACAATTGTCTTCGGCGGAAGAATTGAAACGGTTGATCTCTGTTGGTACTTTTGCTCATGCGTTTTGATAATTGTCGTATGGCAGTCAAGTCTCATGTATTTGGATCATCGACGCCGAATGGAAACCACGGTCTAGGGAGAATATTCTTGTTGTTCAGGATTTTCTCAATGTCTTTTCTGAGGATTTTTATTCGTTCTAGTAGTCCCCGAGAGGTATAATTATCCTTTTCGATGAAATCAAAGATAACATTATGCGCGTGTGTTGATCTATTCATGAGCTAAATGAAGCATTAAAATGAAATCAAGAAGCAATTGTTCCATTCATGATTTGGAGTTCATCAGAGTTCAGGTTATTTTAAAATTTCTGGCGTTTTATCTTTATAGTGTCAGATTTATAGCTTTTATTCGATCATATGAGTCCTTAGTATTATCCTTTTTCTTATCGAACAACGAAACCTCACCAGCCGCCAAAGAAGTTAATCAAATTTTTCGAAAGATTATGAAGTTTAGTGACGCCCCGTACGCCAATACAGAGGCGGACGCTTTGATCCTGAAAAAGTTCTCACATTTCTTTTTGTGTTTTACCGTTGTACATACTAATCACAATTTATTTCTCCGATCAAATAGAGGAGGCAAGAGGAGATTGTTGCAACGAGAACCTAAGCAAACGAGGAGCGAGATTACACGAAATATTTTCTAAAGAATTTTGCGGACTCACTAGACGTCATGACATAACTTAGAATCCTTACCTTAACGAAACCAAAGCGAATTTGCTCCATGAAACCTATAAAACCTGAATACTTCTTTAGCCCGTTACAACAAAGGTGTGTCAAGATTTAAAGAAAGAAGGTTGGTGACCCGAAATAAAGCAGAAGGTTATGAAATATGTTAAGAGTTGCCTCACTTGTGCATAAACGAAATCCTAGCATCAAAAGTCTTATGGGAAATGTCAATATTTGGAAACCTTTAAGTTAAAATGGGAGCACATCATGATGGAAACGGTTACAAAATTTCTCAAGACGTCCCGAGACCAATCTGATTTTAATTGGGTTGTTGCTAAACATTTGATGAAGAACGCTCAAACCCTACCAATTCGGATGCTCACAATTCAGAAATCTTAGTCAACGATTATGTCAAGGAAGTGGTAGCAAGGTATGAAGTTTCCATCTCCAATGTTCCTGACAACTATATACGTTTTGCCTCACGCTTTTGGAGTAAATGCCAGGAAGATGTGGGGCAAAAGAGTTGTGCAGCTCGGATGTAGTTGTGAAGATGACTGAGAAAATTGAAAAGAATCAGATAACGATTTTAAGTGGATCAAAGATGGAAAGAATCTTATGCGGATAAAAGAGGGAGGCTTATCGAATTCAATTTTAATGAAGGTGTAATATGAAGAGTTACCCCATGGTAAGTGTTTCACTATTTTGCATACGAGGAAAGCTAGATGTCGGTTTAACGGTTCTTTAAATATACTTGCTCGATACGATAAGATTACCAGTTGTTTGGAATTGTCCGAAAAACTTTCAAGAAATTCATTTTACCTTTCACGATTTTTAATTTATGAAGTATTATACCGTCAAGGTTGCACGTGTACTTTGAAAGAGATCGAACTTCAAAATGAGTTTAAATAAGACAATGTCGATGAGTCTTTGGCCTGGGATGAAATGTTAAGAAGAGTGTAAATCAAGACTATATTATGGTGCAAAGTGCTATGGAAGCATGGAAGAATGTGCTATGTTTTAATGGGAAATTGAGAGAAAAGCTTTAATGTAATGTCGTCACTACATGCGGCTTGGATCACGAGGTCGTGATCCGTTCCAAGTGGGGGAGAGTTGTAACATCCTAAAAATTTTAAGACCAATGAAAATTAACCTTTATTATAGTTTTGACATTAAAATAGTTTCCTAGTATTTTATTTTTAAATATGGGATTAATTTAGTTGGAACTTAAGCGGATAGCGGGTATTTACCCTTTAAATTTTAAAAGAGGCGTGGCGCAAGGGTGAGGTGTCAGCCATCTTTCTTTTGATATCTCATTCTTCCACTCACAAACATTAAACTTCTACAATCTTCAAAATCCTTCTTCCAAATTACTTCTAAGAAATTTTGTATCCTCCATTCCATCTAATTCAAGAAAAAAATCTTCCAAGTGATAATAATAATAATCATCAAGTGTTCTAGCTTTATCAATTGGGATTTTTGGGGTTTGTGTGTATGATGTGTGGGCTGAATTTTAAGAGCAAAGAGGGAGAAGAAGAATTTGTGATTGTAATCTTAGACTTTATTCTTGAATCCTTAAGGTAATGATTTCCCTTTAACATAATTTTGCTTTCTTTTAGAAATTAGGGTTCTTACTATTAATTGAATTGGGGAAAATTGAGAGTTTCTTTAAATTAAGTTAATTGCTTCAATACAAGTTAGGTTTCTTGTAGTTTAATCAAATTTAGGGTTTTAGTTGGGTTGCATGAAAGTTTTGATATTAAAATTAGAGAGAAGAAATTGACAGATTCTGTCTCTGATTTTGTGACGAGTAAAACACCCCTGTATCAGATTATTCACTTGTTGATTCCTAAAAATAAAATGTAGGTATATGTGTTAACTTGAAGTGGCCACTGGAATGAGTTAAAAATATGGTGTAGAACTCTAGTTATGAATTTTTGAAGTCAGTATGGTCATGCTGATCTTTCAGCAAGAAATGATTTTGTGTCTGTTTTTGAAACGAGTAAAACACACTTATACGGGTCAAATCTTGTGTTGGTCACTGAAGATAAAATGTAGCTATATGTGTTAGATTGAAGTGGCCACTGGAATGAGGTAAAAATATGGTGTAGAACTCAAGTTATGATCATTTGAAGTCAGTAATGTCAAAGCTGTTTTGTTAATGACAACAGCAACAGTATTGGTTTTTAAAACGACCAGAAGTCACCTTTGAAGGACAATTCACATGTTGGTCACTAAAGATAAAATGTAGATATATGTGTCATCTAAATTTGTCCACTTGAATCATGTAAAAAGAGTGTGTAGAACTTATGTTATGCTTGTTTGAAGTCATCTTGGTCAAATATGAAAATGGTAATTTTGTTATGAAAGTGAGTTTGACATTATGATAAGAGATTCATGTTTTGCAAATCAAACCAAGAGCAATATGAGATTGTAAAATATGGTTTTGGTGCTAAGATGCTATTGATTGTGGCTAAGTGACTTTGTATGTGATTGATGATATTCTATGTATTTGTGAATCATTGCTAGGTTGAAGCATACATATTGTGTACTTGCGGTTTTGTTGATTGTTGATTTGTGGTCGCGAAGGAGGTGAGTTTTCTTGCATACTTTTATATATGCCTTGGGTCAATTACCATATGATGGTGGATTCCGTGTGTGGTAATTGATTTGGCGTTGAGCCTAAGTAGTGGCCGTCTTTGATTACGGGCCTAAGTAGTGGCCATAGTTCATGTGGGACATTTGAGATATAGCTCATGTGGAGCATTGATATTGTTTATTGAGATTGTAATCATTTGCTTATATGGATCCATGTAATGCGTTAGTACAAAGGTGAGTATATAGGTATGGTACTACGGTGCCATAGCCTATATGCAATAGACCTTTGTGCATTGCCTCCTTCGTGTGTATAAACGTATGCAAGATTATTCACTAAGCTTTGCTTACCTTTTAGTTGTTTACCCTTTTTTATAGGTTGTCCCGGATGTGGAAACAAAGACAAGTACTTGAAGTTCGAAGCTAATTTATGGATTTGAATGTTTTAGCTAAATGCAGAAAATGGTAATGTTGATAGGACCCGTAGAGACCCCTTTGAACTATTGGCTCATGATACATTTGATTATTTTGGTAAAATATTTGTTATGTCAAGTATTCAAGGAGTTTTTGGTTATTTACAATAGGTCATTTTGTAATAGTAATGTATAGATCATGATCAATTGTATTTTAAAAACTCATTATCCGTAACAGGTTTTTGGATGTAGATTTTACGAAAAGGTTATCCCAAAATTTCTAATTTTTGTACGTTGTCTTTTGTAATGAGTTTTGGTAGATATATTTGATTGAATTTAGAAATGTTGTGGTCTAAAGCTTGGAATTGAGTTTGAAAAGATTGTAAGTTGAGTCAAATGTCAAAACTTGGTTTTGGATTTGTCAGGTGTACTTATGCGGCGCATATTTGATAAACTTGGGTTTATGCGGAGCATTTTCAAACGCATGAAAAGTCTCTGATCTTTTTAGCATCGCAATATGCGGCGCATATTTAAGGTATGCAGCGCATATCTGTAAAAAAATAATAAATAAAAAAAATCCTTATTTTTCTATTAAATCGAGTTGTGTCGTTTCAAGTGGTATCAGAGCCGTGGTTTAAGGGATTTAGGTATTTTATGATTACAAGGATACCTAGACTTAAACCATAGACGTGACTTGGCCTTATGTGTATAGTTGGTTTCTAGTGACATATGGAAGTATTTAGCGAATTTCACTTGAGACGTATTATAATATGTAATCATAATAATGACTGCAGCATTATTATCATCATATATTATAATAGCTCAAGTTAAACCCGTTAAATATGGAAAGTATGTTAGTATGAAGCTATAGGTTGGAGACCTTGCTTGGCAATGTGATTTAATTTATGTCTTTGCTTGTTGAGATGTGAATATGATAGAGTATATGCCTTGCTTCAATAATTGCTTATAAGGTGGTAAAAGTGAAACTCTGAAAATGAATTACAATTTAAAGATGTGGTGTGTCGCTTATAAAGATAGGATATGTTGAAAATACGGTGAATGTTGAATGTATGCTAATGTCTGTGATTATTATTTGGTGTAAGACCATTGGGTAATGAGACTCATGACATCGTATTATTTGGTGTAACTCCATTGGGTAGTGAGACCCATGGCATCGTTTTATTTGGTGTAAGACCATTGGGCAGTGAGACCCATGGCATCGTATTATTTGGTGTAAGACCATTGGGTAGTGAGACCCGTGGCATCATTATAGTGGTGATAGATCATACGAGTTATGACTATGAGAATTAGTTGTGTAGTAATATACTTAAATTGGAATTTTAATGTGATGGATGCGTTACATGTTAGTATAAAGTCATAGAGATTGGGACTTCTTCTGTGGAGATGATTATTTAAGTGTTGTGTTAAGAGACCATGCTGAGTATGGTGAATGCGTTTTTGATTTTGATTGTCATGTTTTACTTGAATGAGTATTTGACTACTTGATGCATGATGATAGATATTTAGATGAAACTGACATAGTGAGAAAATGAGGATACTATAGTAGCAAAGAACTAGTAAATGATAAGTATGGTAGTTATAGAAGTTAAAACATAATTTAAAATTTTTCGAGTCAATTTGGTTTATTTTTCTTTGGAAGCGTTCGACGTAATATTTGAGAATGGTTTTGGCTATGAGTGAACGATGCCAACTTTCTTGGGAGGGGAAGGTGACCTAGTTGAATATTCCCATTATAGAGAAAACAATTGTCTTCGGCGGAAGAATTGAAACGGTTGATCTCTGTTGGTACTTTTGCTCATGCGTTTTGATAATTGTCGTATGGCAGTCAAGTCTCATGTATTTGGATCATCGACGCCGAATGGAAACCACGGTCTAGGGAGAATATTCTTGTTGTTCAGGATTTTCTCAATGTCTTTTCTGAGGATTTTTATTCGTTCTAGTAGTCCCCGAGAGGTATAATTATCCTTTTCGATGAAATCAAAGATAACATTATGCGCGTGTGTTGATCTATTCATGAGCTAAATGAAGTAATAACCGTTGTCAAGATTTATGTTTTACTCGATCCAATTGGAAACCATTTCTTATTATTCTAAGATAAATTTTCGTTTCTTTTATCATCAACTTGAGGCGCGCGATGAAGATGTTCTTAATAATGTTATTTAGAGTCGTTATGAGCACTTTGATTTCCTAGTTATGCTCTTCAATTATATTAAAGATTTTGCAACTTTCACGAATTTATAAACCGCAATTCTCACCCGTTAAGTGATAAGTCCACGTTTTGTTTCATTGATAACGTTATGTTTACTCTAAAAGTCAACTCGGCCACAATGTTCTTTTACGAGAGGTATTGGAGATATTATAAAAAGGAAAAAGTTCATGTCATTTGTTGGATAACAGTTGATTTGAAGGAGTGAGATTATCTCGATCTTGTGATTACCAAAGGAGGGAATGTGGTTGACCCGGCTTGGAATAGTGTGGTGACGAAATGGGGACAACATACATGATCAACATAGATTAGAAGTTATGTTAAGAGTTGCCGCACTTTTGCATAAGCGAAATCCTAGCATCAAAAGTCTTATGGGAAATGTCAATCTTTGGAAACCTTTAAGTTAAAATGGGAGCACATCATGATGGAAACGGTTACAAAATTTCTCAAGACGTCCCGAGACCAATCTGATTTTAATTGGGTTGTTGCTAAACATTTGATGAAGAACGCTCAAACCCTACCAATTCGGATGCTCACAATTCAGAAATCTTAGTCAACGATTATGTCAAGGAAGTGGTAGCAAGGCATGGAGTTTCCATCTCCAATGTTCCTGACAACTATATACGTTTTGCCTCACGCTTTTGGAGTAAATGCCAGGAAGATGTGGGGCAAAAGAGTTGTGCAGCTCGGATGTAGTTGTGAAGATGACTAAGAAAATCGAAAAGAATCAGATAACGATTTTAAGTGGATCAAGATCGGCAAGAATCTTATGCGGATAAAAGAGGGAGGCTTATCGAATTCAATTTTAATGAAGGTGTAATATGAAGAGTTACCCCATGGGAAGTGTTTCACTATTTTGCATACGAGGAAAGCTAGATGTCGGTTTAACGGTTCTTTAAATATACTTGCTCGATACGTTAAGATTACCAATTGTTTGGAATTGTCCGGAAAACTTTCAAGAAATTCAGTTTACCTTTCACGATTTTTAATTTATGAAGTATTATACCGTCAAGGTTGCACGTGTACTTTGAAAGAGATCGAACTTCAAAATGAGTTTAAATAAGACAATGTCGATGAGTCTTTGGCCTGGGATGAAATGTTAAGAAGAGTGTAAATCAAGACTATATTATGGTGCAAAGTGCTAAGGAAGCATGGAAGAATGTGCTATGTGTTAATGGGAAATTGAGAGAAAAGCTTCAATGTAATGTCGGCACTAGATGCGGCTTGATCACGAGGTCGTGATCCGTTCCAAGTGGGGGAGAGTTGTAACATCCTAAAATTTTTAGACCAATGAAAATTAACCTTTATTATAGTTTTGACATTAAAATAGTTTCCTAGTATTTTATTTTTAAATATGGGATTAATTTAGTTGGAACTTAAGCGGATAGCGGGTATTTACCCTTTTAAATTTTTAAAAGAGGCGTGGCACAAGGATGAGGTGCCAGCCATCTTTCTTTTGATGTCTCATTCTTCCACTCACAAACATCAAACTTCTACAATCTTCAAAATCCTTCTTCCAAATTACTTCTAAGAAATTTTGTATCCTCCATTCCATCTAATTCAAGAAAAATCTTCCAAGTGATAATAATAATAATCATCAAGTGTTCTAGCTTTATCAATTGGGATTTTTGGGGTTTGTGTGTATGATGTGTGGGCTGAATTTTAAGAGCAAAGAGGGAGAAGAAGAATTTGTGATTGTAATCTTAGACTTTATTCTTGAATCCTTAAGGTAATGATTTCCCTTTAACATAATTTTGCTTTCTTTTAGAAATTAGGGTTCTTACTATTAATTGAATTGGGGAAAATTGAGAGTTTCTTTAAATTAAGTTAATTGCTTCAATACAAGTTAGGGTTCTTGTAGTTTAATCAAATTTAGGGTTTTTAGTTGGGTTGCATGAAGGTTTTGATGAATGTTAGTGAGAAGAAAGAAATTGACAGATTCTGTCTCTGATTTTGTGACGAGTAAAACACCCCTGTATCAGATTATTCACTTGTTGATTCCTAAAAAAATGTAGGTATATGTGTTAACTTGAAGTGGCCACTGGAATGAGTTAAAAATATGGTGTAGAACTCTAGTTATGAATTTTTGAAGTCAGTATGGTCATGCTGATCTTTCAGCAAGAAATGATTTTGTGTCTGTTTTTGAAACGAGTAAAACACACTTATACGGGTCAAATCTTGTGTTGGTCACTGAAGATAAAATGTAGCTATATGTGTTAGATTGAAGTGGCCACTGGAATGAGGTAAAAATATGGTGTAGAACTCAAGTTATGATCATTTGAAGTCAGTAATGTCAAAGCTGTTTTGTTAATGACAACAGCAACAGTATTGGTTTTTAAAACGACCAGAAGTCACCTTTGAAGGACAATTCACATGTTGGTCACTAAAGATAAAATGTAGATATATGTGTCATCTAAATTTGGCCACTTGAATCAAGTAAAAAGAGTGTGTAGAACTTATGTTATGCTTGTTTGAAGTCATCTTGGTCAAATATGAAAATGGTAATTTTGTTATGAAAGTGAGTTTGACATTATGATAAGAGATTCATGTTTTGCAAATCAAACCAAGAGCAATATGAGATTGTAAAATATGGTTTTGGTGCTAAGATGCTATTGATTGTGGCTAAGTGACTTTGTATGTGATTGATGATATTCTATGTATTTGTGAATCATTGCTAGGTTGAAGCATACATATTGTGTACTTGCGGTTTTGTTGATTGTTGATTTGTGGTCGCGAAGGAGGTGAGTTTTCTTGCATACTTTTATATATGCCTTGGTCAATTACCATATGATGGTGGATTCCGTGTGTGGTAATTGATTTGGCGTTGAGCCTAAGTAGTGGCCGTCTTTGATTACGGGCCTAAGTAGTGGCCATAGTCCATGTGGGACGATAGCTCATGTGGAGCATTGATATTGTTTATTGAGATTGTAATCATTTGCTTATATGGATCCATGTAATGCGTTAGTACAAAGGTGAGTATATAGGTATGGTACGACGGTGCCATAGGCTATATGCAATAGACCTTTGTGCATTGCCCTCCTTCGTGTGTATAAACGTATGCAAGATTATTCACTAAGTTTTGCTTACCTTTTAGTTGTTTACCCTTTTTATAGGTTGTCCCGGATGTGGAAACAAAGACAAGTACTTGAAGTTCGAAGCTAATTTATGGATTTGAATGTTTTAGCTAAATGCAGAAAATGGTAATGTTGATAGGACCGGTAGAGACCCCTTTGAACTATTGGCTCATGATACATTTGATTATTTTGGTAAAATATTTGTTATGTCAAGTATTCAAGGAGTTTTTGGTTATTTACAATAGGTCATTTTGTAATAGTAATGCATAGATCATGATCAATTGTATTTTAAAAACTCATTATCCGTAACAGGTTTTTGGATGTAGATTTTACGAAAAGGTTATCCCAAAATTTCTAATTTTTGTACGTTGTCTTTTGTAATGAGTTTTGGTAGATGTATTTGATTGAATTCAGAAATGTTGTGGTCTAAAGCTTGGAATTGAGTTTGAAAAGATTGTAAGTTGAGTCAAATGTCAAAACTTGGTTTTGGATTTGTCAGGTGTACTTATGCGGCGCATATTTGATAAACTTGGGTTTATGCGGAGCATTTTCAAACGCATGAAAAGTCTCTGATCTTTTTAGCATCGCAATATGCGGCGCATATTTAAGGTATGCAGCGCATATCTGTAAAAAAATAATAAATAAAAAAAATCCTTATTTTTCTATTAAATCGAGTTGTGTCGTTTCAAGTGGTATCAGAGCCGTGGTTTAAGGGATTTAGGTATTTTATGATTACAAGGATACCTAGACTTAAACCATAGACGTGACTTGGCCTTATGTGTATAGTTGGTTTCTAGTGACATATGAAAGTATTTAGCGAATTTCACTTGAGACGTATTATAATATGTAATCATAATAATGACTGCAGCATTATTATCATCATATATTATAATAGCTCAAGTTAAACCCGTTAAATATGGATGTATGTTAGTATGAAGCTATAGGTTGGAGACCTTGCTTGGCAATGTGATTTAATTTATGTCTTTGCTTGTTGAGATGTGAATATGATAGAGTATATGCCTTGCTTCAATAATTGCTTATAAGGTGGTAAAAGTGAAACTCTGAAATGAATTACAATTTAAAGATGTGGTGTGTCGCTTATAAAGATAGGATATGTTGAAAATACGGTGAATGTTGAATGTATGCTAATGTCTGTGATTATTATTTGGTGTAAGACCATTGGGTAGTGAGACTCATGACATCGTATTATTTGGTGTAAGACCATTTGGTAGTGAGACCCATGGCATCGTTTTATTTGGTGTAAGACCATTGGGTAGTGAGACCCATGGCATCGTTATTATTTGGTGTAAGACCATTGGGTAGTGAGACCCGTGGCATCATTATAGTGGTGATAGATCATACGAGTTATGACTATGAGAATTAGTTGTGTAGTAATATACTTAAATTGGAATTTTAATGTGATGGATGCGTTACATGTTAGTATAAAGTCATAGAGATTGGGACTTCTTCTGTGGAGATGATTATTTAAGTGTTGTGTTAAGAGACCATGCTGAGTATGGTGAATGCGTTTTTGATTTTGATTGTCATGTTTTACTTGAATGAGTATTTGACTACTTGATGCATGATGATAGATATTAAGATGAAACTGACATAGTGAGAAAGTGAGGATACTATAGTAGCAAAGAACTAGTAAATGATAAGTATGGTAGTTATAGAAGTTAAAACATAATTTAAAATTTTTCGAGTCAATTTGGTTTATTTTTCTTTGGAAGCGTTCGACGTAATATTTGAGAATGGTTTTGGCTATGAGTGAACGATGCCAACTTTCTTGGGAGGGGACGGTGACCTAGTTGAATATTCCCATTATAGAGAAAACAATTGTCTTCGACGGATAAATTAAAACGGTTGATCTCTGTTGGTACTTTTGCGCATGCGTTTTGATAATTGTCGTATGGCAGTCAAGTCTCATGTATTTGGATCATCGACGCCGAATGGAAACCACGGTCTAGGGAGAATATTCTTGTTGTTCAGGATTTTCTCAATGTCTTTTCTGAGGATTTTTATTCGTTCTAGTAGTCCCCGAGAGGTATAATTATCCTTTTCGATGAAATCAAAGATAACATTATGCGCGTGTGTTGATCTATTCATGAGCTAAATGAAGTAATAACCGTTGTCAAGATTTATGTTTTACTCGATCCAATTGGAAACCATTTCTTATTATTCTAAGATAAATTTTCGTTTCTTTTATCATCAACTTGAGGCGCGCGATGAAGATGTTCTTAATAATGTTATTTAGAGTCGTTATGAGCACTTTGATTTCCTAGTTATGCTCTCCAATTATATTAAAGATTTTGCAACTTTCACGAATTTATAAACCGCAATTCTCACCCGTTAAGTGATAAGTCCACGTTTTGTTTCATTGATAACGTTATGTTTACTCTAAAAGTCAACTCGGCCACAATGTTCTTTTACGAGAGGTATTGGAGATATTATAAAAAGGAAAAAGTTCATGTCAATTTGTTGGATAACAGTTGATTTGAAGGAGTGAGATTATCTCGATCTTGTGATTACCAAAGGAGGGAATGTGGTTGACCCGGCTTGGAATAGTGTGGTGACGAAATGGGGACAACATACATGATCAACATAGATTAGAAGTTTCGTGTTTGACAAATATATTAAGAGTTGCCTCACTTGTGCATAAACGAAATCCTAGCATCAAAAGTCTTATGGGAAATGTCAATATTTGGAAAGCTTTAAGGTAAAATGGGAGCACATCATGATGGAAACGGTTACAAAATATCTCAAGACGTCCCGAGACCAATCTGATTTTAATTGGGTTGTTGCTAAACATTTGATGAAGAACGCTCAAACCCTACCAATTCGGATGCTCACAATTCAGAAATCTTAGTCAACGATTATGTCAAGGAAGTGGTAGCAAGGTATGAAGTTTCCATCTCCAATGTTCCTGACAACTATATACGTTTTGCCTCACGCTTTTGGAGTAAATGCCAGGAAGATGTGGGGCAAAAGAGTTGTGCAGCTCGGATGTAGTTGTGAAGATGACTAAGAAAATCGAAAAGAATCAGATAACGATTTTAAGTGGATCAAGATCGGCAAGAATCTTATGCGGATAAAAGAGGGAGGCTTATCGAATTCAATTTTAATGAAGGTGTAATATGAAGAGTTACCCCATGGGAAGTGTTTCACTATTTTGCATACGAGGAAAGCTAGATGTCGGTTTAACGGTTCTTTAAATATACTTGCTCGATACGTTAAGATTACCAATTGTTTGGAATTGTCCGGAAAACTTTCAAGAAATTCAGTTTACCTTTCACGATTTTTAATTTATGAAGTATTATACCGTCAAGGTTGCGCGTGTACTTTTAAAGAGATCGAACTTCAAAATGAGTTTAAATAAGACAATGTCGATGAGTCTTTGGCCTGGGATGAAATGTTAAGAAGAGTGTAAATCAAGACTATATTATGGTGCAAAGTGCTAAGGAAGCATGGAAGAATGTGCTATGTGTTAATGGGAAATTGAGAGAAAAGCTTCAATGTAATGTCGGCACTAGATGCGGCTTGATCACGAGGTCGTGATCCGTTCCAAGTGGGGGAGAGTTGTAACATCCTAAAATTTTTAGACCAATGAAAATTAACCTTTATTATAGTTTTGACATTAAAATAGTTTCCTAGTATTTTATTTTTAAATATGGGATTAATTTAGTTGGAACTTAAGCGGATAGCGGGTATTTACCCTTTAAATTTTAAAAGAGGCGTGGCACAAGGGTGAGGTGCCAGCCATCTTTCTTTTGATGTCTCATTCTTCCACTCACAAACATTAAACTTCTACAATCTTCAAAATCCTTCTTCCAAATTACTTCTAAGAAATTTTGTATCCTCCATTCCATCTAATTCAAGAAAAAAATCTTCCAAGTGATAATAATAATAATCATCAAGTGTTCTAGCTTTATCAATTGGGATTTTTGGGGTTTGTGTGTATGATGTGTGGGCTGAATTTTAAGAGCAAAGAAGGAGGAGAAGAATTTGTGATTGTAATCCTTGACTTTATTCTTGAATCCTTGAGGTAATGATTTCCCTTTAACATAATTTTGCTTTCTTTTAGAAATTAGGGTTCTTACTATTAATTGAATTGGGCAAAATTGAGAGTTTCTTTAATTTAAGTTAATTGCTTCAATACAAGTTAGGGTTCTTGTAATTTAATCAAATTTAGGGTTTTTAGTTGGGTTGCATGAAGGTTTTGATGAATGTTAGTGAGAAGAAAGAAATTTCCAGATTCCGTCTCTGATTTTGTGACGAGTAAAACACCCCTGTATCAGATTATTCACTTGTTGAATCCTAAAATTAAAATGTAGGAATATGTGTTAACTTGAAGTGGCCACTGGAATGAGTTACAAATATGGTGTAGAACTCTAGTTATAATTTTTGAAGTCAGTATGGTCATGCTGATCTTTCAGCAAGAAATGATTTTGTGTCTGTTTTTGAAACGAGTAAAACACACTTATACGGGTCAAATCTTGTGTTGGTTACTGAAGATAAAATGTAGCTATATGTGTTAGATTGAAGTGGCCACTGGAATGAGGTAAAAATATGGTGTAGAACTCAAGTTATGATCATTTGAAGTCAGTAATGTCAAAGCTGTTTTGTTAATGACAACACCAACAGTATTGGTTTTTAAAACGACCAGGAGTCACCTTTGAAGGACAATTCACATGTTGGTCACTAAAGATAAAATGTAGATATATGTGTCATCTAAATTTGTCCACTTGAATCATGTAAAAAGAGTGTGTAGAACTTATGTTATGCTTGTTTGAAGTCATCTTGGTCAAATATGAAAATGGTAATTTTGTTATGAAAGTGAGTTTGACATTATGATAAGAGATTCATGTTTTGCAAATCAAACCAAGAGCAATATGAGATTGTAAAATATGGTTTTGGTGCTAAGATGCTATTGATTGTGGCTAAGTGACTTTGTATGTGATTGATGATATTCTATGTATTTGTGAATCATTGCTAGGTTGAAGCATACATATTGTGTACTTGCGGTTTTGTTGATTGTTGATTTGTGGTCGCGAAGGAGGTGAGTTTTCTTGCATACTTTTATATATGTCTTGGGTCAATTACCATATTATGGTGGATTCCGTGTGTGGTAATTGATTTGGCGTTGAGCCTAAGTAGTGGCCGTCTTTGATTACGGGCCTAAGTAGTGGCCATAGTCCATGTGGGACATTTGAGATATAGCTCATGTGGAGCATTGAGATTGTTTATTGAGATTGTAATCATTTGCTTATATGGATCCATGTAATGCGTTAGTACAAAGGTGAGTATATAGGTATGGTACGACGGTGCCATAGGCTATATGCAATAGACCTTTCTGCATTGCCCTCCTTCGTGTGTATAAACGTATGCAAGATTATTCACTAAGCTTTGCTTACCTTTTAGTTGTTTACCCTTTTTATAGGTTGTCCCGGATGTGGAAACAAAGACAAGTACTTGAAGTTCGAAGCTAATTTATGGATTTGAATGTTTTAGCTAAATGCAGAAAATGGTAATGTTGATAGGACCCGTAGAGACCCCTTTGAACTATTGGCTCATGGTACATTTGATTATTTTGGTAAAATATTTGTTATGTCAAGTATTCAAGGAGTTTTTGGTTATTTACAATAGGTCATTTTGTAATAGTAATGTATAGATCATGATCAATTGTATTTTAAAAACTCATTATCCGTAACAGATTTTTGGATGTAGATTTTACGAAAAGGTCATGCCGAAATTTCTAATTTTTGTACGTTGTCTTTTGTAATGAGTTTTGGTAGATGTATTTGATTGAATTCAGAAATGTTGTGGTCTAAAGCTTGGAATTGAGTTTGAAAAGATTGTAAGTTGAGTCAAATGTCAAA
>CM067174.1:28493866-28513866 GCA_034093135.1 Erigeron breviscapus
TTAGTTCTCACCTAGGATAGTTTTCCGATGCAATAAAGGACTGAAACTACAACTCTACTCCTCATGACCTCATCAAACAAGTTCATAACATGTCAAGTGTATAACAGCAAATTGTAGATCTACAAACATGTAATAAACCAAATCCAAATCTAAAGACATTCTAAGAATGTGGTACTTGTTAAACCAAATCCAAATATAAAAATTTAGAAACATAGAACGTAACATTCAAATATTCAGGCCTCTCGGGTTTTCAGTTATCCATTGGCCAGAACAAATCATTGAGCGAGAACTGGACTGTTATTGACTTTCACTAGTAACTACAAATAAAAAGAGAATAGTGAGCTACGAAGAATAAGCTAACCTCATTAGACGTCCCACCCATGTGTGGACCAGAAAGTCCAGCAGCCCATGACGTTGTCAATGCCCTCTTGTCATTGGATATCCTAAACAATGTCCCTTTCTTCATCCCTCCACTAGCCTGCTCCCATAACTCTCTATCGATACGTTTTGGATGAGTATCACGCTCTGACCCAAACCTCTCTGTTGCAAGTTCTAAGTATTTTTCCTATGTATAACCATAAATACAGATTATTATTTGATAAAACCATGAGCCTAACATATATAAAACATGCTTATGAATAAACTAACCAGCACCATCCCAGACCACACGGTAGTATACTGAGTAGGTGCACCTGCAGCCTTCTCTGATGCCTTGAGTGTCTTAGTGTGGGTCTCTTTGTAAACATCTACCTCGGGAACTAGGCCACCTTTTTCCTTCTCCTAAAAAATTCACAATTAAAAGAAAATGTGAATAAGAAGGAAAATTAGTAATGGGCAAATACAAAAATAACTAGAACCTTAAACAGAAAGTATATTTACCATTCGTAATTGATGATGATCGAAGCTAAGTGATCCACCTGAATGTCTAGACATCTGCCCCTCTATTGGTGTGGCTCTATTGTCTTTTCCTGATTTTGAGACATGTTTCCACTCACTTGTATTCCATACATCGTCAATCATTTTTGCAAAATTTTTTTCATCAATCCACTCCGGATAAAAAGGCTTAACATCAGTCAAATCTCGAACATTCACACCCGCTTTTCTCGCCATTTTAACAGCATCATCTCGAACTGTGGACATGATATCCGAGTATCTCTTCTTGATGATATGCTCCCAATTTTCTTCAACAATAACGTCTAAACTTGAATCCCATTGATATGTTCGCTAAATTACAACATGCATTATTAATTAGCATATATACATGTATAACATTGTCGATTTTATCAAGTTTAATAATTAAGTAACAGCCTGGAATGACTCAAACACCAACTTACGGTGCCCTTTAGGAACATCAGTCCATCTTGGCCAAGGCCCACTAAACATGCTCTTGAAATCAGAAATGATAACTTTTCCTACCTTTGGATCTGTAAACCTTCACAATGAACAAAGATACATAATTAAAATTAACTATACTTTATCAGTTCAAAAATATGTTGGAAATATGAACATACTTGTTTTTATAAGGGAAAATGTATGGTCTGTGTGCTGAAAGAGTCGGTGTTTGTTGTGATAAGTCTGACCCCCCTGCATCATTAGTTAGTGGAACCTCATTGTGAGACTCATTAGTGCTAGGTGAATCCAAGGGCACTTCAATTTCTCTTGCACTACTTAACTCTCGGCCACCAGTGACTCTCCTTCTTTTGCCACCATTGTTGCCTCCACGAGCCATAATTTCTACAGCTAAAGAAAATGAGATAACAAGTTGTTGATGTACAATAAAAAAAGAAGCAAAATATACTAAATAGACACTATAACTATATACTACTCACGAGTCAAATGATTATAATTAAATCCATACTAGATCAGCATATACTGCCAATATATTGTGAATCAACAAGCAACTAGGAGATATGATTAACCAAAAAGCATAAGATACTACATTATTATTTGTTAAGTACATATTCTTAATATGACTAATGATCGGATAATACAAGATCAACATCATTATCCTCTTCTGAATCAACATGTGTTTCCACAAACTCTTCTTCCTCGTCACTAACTTCCATGGTTGTTTTGCAACCATCATTATTACTACCAACCTGTGTGAACTTCTGGACTACTCCTTGAGTGACCAGAGAAACTGGTTCATTTGTATTTGAGGCTGGTGCACACACTAACCTTTCACTTTCTTGAAAGAAATATTCTTCATCGACATTATCATCATCACCTACTTCATTAACACATTCTACAACTTCAAAGATGCTTCTTGGCTTTGTTTTGACAACAGCCCACCAATCTTTCAAATCCTTTGTCATTGAAGGATAAGATGCATAGTAAACTTGTTGTGCTTGTGATGCTAAAATAAACGGGTCTTCAATGCACCCTTTTTTTTTTAATTTTGACATCAACCATATTATGCTTACTGATGACCCTTACCCCTTGAGCAGGATCAAACCAGTCACACTTGAATAGCACAACTATGCAACGATCTCCTAAACCACCATGATATTCAACCTCTAGTACCTAAACCAACGATCCATAGTAATCACACTCAGAATCATCATAAGTAGACCCTTTCACACACACCCCACTATTGTGTGTAACCCTACCAGTTCCATATTTTTTGGTGTGGAACTTGTAACCATTTACAAAGTATCCTTGATGTGACAGCCCGTAGCATAATGGCCCTCGTGCTAGATTTTTTAAGTTTTCATTTATATCATTTGGCTCACTAAGCAGATGATCATAGAACCACTTTGCAAAGTTGTTGTCTCTAGCTCTATTAAGCGTCACATCATTAATATTGGGATTTTGTTCTATCATCCAATCGTCAAATACCCTACGGAAAAAACAACAAAAAAATACATCAGAATAAAGAATATTATAAAATATGGTAGATCATATACCTCACAAAAGGGTACACTTCTGGACAATTAAGCAAAACGTAAGTATGAGCCTTGTGTTTCTCGTCCCCGATCAAAGCCCTTTTTCTTCCACCCTTTTCAAATAATCTCCGGGATGGAGCTTTAAAAATACTTAATCGGTTATCGGTCATTGAAGAACTAGGAATTTCTGGAGCAAAATTCCTAGGCTCACGATTTAATCTTGTTTCTACCGTCGGCTCAAAATACAAGGAGCAACAGGTAGAAAGCTCTTTAACAAGATAAGACTGAACAATAGACCCCTCCACCCTTGCTTTGTTGTTCACTGTTCTCTTCAATGAGCCTAATTTTCTAAACAAAATTCAAAAAAGAAGTATTAGGTATTATATAGTTTTTTCTCATAAGTAATTAGATAGAACTCATTAAACATAATGTAAGATTTTACCTCTCATATAGATACATCCATCTATATTGCACCGGGCCACCAAGATCAACTTCACGTGTCAAATGTATTACTAGATGTTCCATGGAGTCAAAGAACCCGGGTGGAAAGACTTTTTCCGACTTGCAAATTGTAACTACAATATTTTCTTGTAACTTCTGTAAATCTTGTTTGTATTGCACCCTTGAACAAATTGCACGAAAGAACATGCACAACTCTGTTATTGTATCCCATATTGAATTGGGTAACATTCCTCTTAATGCTATAGGTAACAGTCGTTGAAGTAATACATGACAATCATGACTTTTAAAACTATAAAAGCTAGAATCTGTAAGGTTTACACAGCCCCCTATGTTTGAAGCATACCCGTCAGGGAATTTGACAATCTTCAACCATTCACATACTTTCTTTACTTGCGGTTTTGTTAAAGTGTATGAAGCTTTAGGTTTCACAACTTTATTACCGATATTGGATACATGCAAGTCTGGTCGGTCACAGTACAACTCAATATCTTTCCTTGCCTTCAAGTTATCTTTGGACTTTGAAGTATCCATGATAGTATGGAAAAGATTTTCAAAGACATTCTTCTCAATGTGCATTACATCGAGGTTATGTCGGATTAACAAAGTACGCCAATATGGAAGCTCCCAAAAGATACTTCTCTTCACCCAATTATGAGATTGACCAAAACCGTGCGGTTTTTTATTCTTTGAATTGTATGGGATGCCTTCATAAACAGTTGGAAGTTCACGAACTTGCTCCCATATTTCATCACCGGTTAACATTGGCGGTTGGGTAGATGACACTGTTCTTTCGGCCTTAAATGTGTTTGCATCACGACGGAATTGGTGGTTGCTAGGTAAAAACCTCCTGTGACAATCAAACCAGCAAGGTTTCCCCCCATTGTGTAATTCAAACGATTCTACATTACTCATGCAATACGGGCAAGCTAACTTCCCATGTGTACTCCAGCCCGACAACATTGCATAAGCAGGGAAGTCACTAACTGTCCACAACAGTATAGCTTTCATGGTGAAGTTATTTTTGCTATATGCATCATAAGTTTCAACACCATGCTCGTATAACATTTTCAGCTCATCTATTAAAGGTTGTAGAAAAACGTCTAAGTTTTGACCAGGGCTTTTCCTTCCTGGAATAACCAAGGCCAGGTAAACATAGTCGTCTTTTAAGCACATCCAAGGAGGTAAGTTATAGATTGTGAGAAAGACAGGCCATAATGAATATGGATTTGAGGTTTGGTTATTTGGAGTGAATCCATCAGTGCATAAACCAAGGCGGACATTCCGTATCTCTTGTGCAAATTGCGGATTATTTGTGTCAAAATGATTCCAAGCAGGGCTATCACTTGGATGTACCATTTTACCGGTTCTCTTGGATGATTATGGTGCCAGGTCATGTCTTTCGCCGTCTTTTTTGACATATACAATCTTTGAAGTCTATCCGTAATTGGGAAATATGTTAACACTAAATTAGGAATGGTGCTTCGCCCGCCATTATCCTTGTAACGAGATTCTCCACACACTCCACAGTTGATCAGCTCCAAATTCTCCCCATAAAATAGCATGCAATGATTTATGCAAGCATGAATCTTTTTTACAGGGAGACTGAGTTTTGATAAACTTCTCTTTGTCTCATAGAAGTTTCCAACAATGTTAGGACCATCAGGTAACACTTCTTTAAAGTCTCGAACAATTCTATTAAAGGTTGACTCGGCTACATTACATTCTGACTTCCAATTCAACAGCCTCGCGTTCCACTGTATTGTTGAGAAGTTTTTACAGCCATTATACAAAGGTTCATCAGCAGCTTCCAACATGTCATAAAATCCCCTCGCAGAAGAATTTGGAATTTGTTCTTCAGGATTATTAAAACGAGTAGATTCCATGTTATCTAGCACCATACGCGTGCAACCATCAAGATCATCAGCATCTTCTTCCATCATATTTGAACATTGTCCCATCTCTTGAAAAGAGGAATATGTTTCACCATGTGCCCACCAAGTTTTATAATCAGGTCGAAACCCATATTTCATCAAGTGTAAGTTAACCTCATCTCTCGATTTATACTTCTTACATTTACAGTTTGAACAAGGACACCTAATCTGTAGTATTATTGTTCGATCTGTGGTTTTTCTTTTAACAATTGCTTCATTACTAAAGACTACATCTAAGAATTCTATGTCTACTTTTCTAATCCATTCATTATTAAGTAATCTATCACAATTTTTCCTTTTGTACATCCATTCTCTATCATTACCCGTCGACATACTCGATAACTATTGACAAGAAAATAAAAATTAATACACAAAAAATAAGAATATAACAACAGCAAACAAAAAATGTGTGTCAATAAAACTAGATACAATAACATGACAAGTTTATTAACCCATTAAGAAACACTCATCTTTTATTTTGAGTTTCTATAAGTAATTGTATGTCAAAGAAGTAAAAGTATATTGAGATCCTAATTATTAATTGAAAAAATACAAACTAAAATATATTTGAAGTACTTTCATCGCCTCTTTTATACCTTGAATAATATATAGAAAATTCTACAGTTGGAAGTTGGAAATATGAATAATAAGATAAACAAACCAACAATAGAACATTATTACCTAAGGATGAAGAACCGTAATGTAAAAGGATGATGATGTCACGACTGAACTGTGGATCTTGATGATAGTGTCGTTGATTTAAGATCTTGATGGATCTTGTGTTTACCGTAATGTAAAAGGGTGAACTCACACTCTCAATTTGGGCTAGAAAAATATGGAGCTATTTAGATTTAAGATCTTGATGGATCTTGTGTTTACCGTAATGTAAAAGGGTGAACTCACACTCTCAATTTGGGCTAGAAAAATATGGAGCTATTTAGATTTAAGATATTTTCTATATCATATACCACATATTATATTTTGGGAAATGTAAATGGGTGGGGAAGTGTAAATATTTGGAGGGGAAATGGACAATGGGGGCCAGCTGTATACGAAATTTGGGAGGGGAAATTGGGAGGGGAAATTAAATGAATTCATTTAGTTAAAATTTTGTATGTTTTTGATTATTTACTTAAGCTATATATTTCATATTTATTTACCTTTTTAAAAAGGCAATATTATTTTACAACACTAGATATTTATTTGATTATTTACTTTAATAGTTATAGAATGGTACTCGTGCCATGTGGCGGTTTAATGTCGATGATGATGGTAGTGACGTGTGGCGGTGGCGGTGACGGGTGGTGGTGGTGGTGGTGGCAGCGGCGGCGGAGATTGGGCCGATGGTGGTGGTGGCGACGACAACAAGTAGTGTAGGTTATTGATGAAATGTTGAAACTTAAAATTCTAAATAAAAATGTTATTTGCTTTATAATATAAGTGTATATTTTGATGAAATGTTGAAACTTAAAATTTTAAACAAAAAACTATTTCCTTTATAATATAACTAGACTTATGCCCACGCAATGCGACGACAGTGAGAATAAAGGTGGTGGAGGTGATGGCGACAGGTGGCGGCGGTAGTGTCGGAAGCGGTGGCGGTGACGATATATTAGGCGAGATGTTTAAATCAGTGAATAAACGAGAAAAGATATTTTTTGTTTTTTCAAAGCCTGAAAATCTAAGGAAATAACACGAAATCATTTGCTTTGTTTGATAATATAGATATAGATTATATATATTTGAAAAATATTCAATTAATGTAAAAAATGTAGCAAATGTTTGATAAATAAGTTTATTATAACCATATGCCAACTTATACCCATATGCCATTTATTTAGCAATTATTATAATTTAATTTTTAATATAATAAGTGTATTGATAGACTAAATAGTAGATAATGCCCTACAACCTTTGCGTGGGATGAGGATCGAACCCATGACCTCTGTCTCCAGAGGTCAGAGTGTGGATCAGTGGTAAACACTCTGGCCTCTGGAGACAGAGGTCATGGGTACGATACTCATCTCACGCAAAGGTTGGAGGGTCTTTTCTACTATTTAGGTAGAAAATAGAAGCAGCCTCTCTACTTAGGTAGAGGTAAGGTCTGCCTACATCTTAACCTCCCCCATACACCGTCGAGGTATTGGGGCTCAAAACCCGCGAAAGGCGACACTGAACAGTTTTCCTTCTATTGATAGACTATAAACTCTCAAACATATACAAAAAAAGATAGAATTTTTAAATTTTAAACTTAGTCATGTACTTATTTAAGTTATTATCTAAAGTAATAATCACATATCGATTATATCAAATTTTAACTTAGTCATGTACTTATTTAAGTTATTATCTAAAGTAATAATCACATATCGATTATATCAAATTTTTTAACATTTAATTAAATATGATATAGTTAGACAAATTTTCTTTTTTTATTAAATGAAAAACTAATCTCTTGCTCTAATTCAATAATTTATTTATTTCTTGGATATTAACTCTTTTAGTGTATGTTTTATGCATTGAAATTGAACTTATGTTGATGGTTTACATTTGAATACATTGTTGCTACAATGATGTAGTCTTATACTTTAAATTTGGAACATGTATTATTTATTATTAATAAATTTTTATGATAACAATTCACCATGCAACGCATGAGTTTAATCTAGTTTTCATATATTTTTATACGTCTTTTTAGTACGTTATGATATTATTTAAAGTAAATCGAGTATTATTTAAGAATCACATAATGAATAGAATTTTTAAATTTTAAACTTAGTCATGTACTTATTTAAGTTATTATCTAAAGTAATAATCACATATCGATTATATCAAACTTTTTAACATTTAATTAAATATGATATAGTTAGACAAATTTTCTTTTTTTATTAAATGAAAAACTAATCTCTTGCTCTAATTCAATAATTTATTTATTTCTTGGATATTAACTCTTTTAGTGTATGTTTTATGCATTGAAATTGAACTTATGTTGATGGTTTACATTTGAATACATTGTTGCTACAATGATGTAGTCTTATACTTTAAATTTGGAACATGTATTATTTATTATTAATAAAATTTTATGATAACAATTCACCATGCAACGCATGAGTTTAATCTAGTTTTCATATATTTTTATACGCCGAGTCCATGGGCACTTAAATCAACTTTATCAACTCGGCATACTATAAATGAACTTATCTTCGATGAATTGTTCGTTGAACACCCGTTTTATACATCAACGAATACTTAAAGCCTTATTATTTATCGTTTTTAAGAAATATTTGGAACGACATAACCTTAATGACCCTAATAACACCAATCCTAATCTTTAAATTTCCGACAGATTTTCCGACGGAACTTACCTACATGATTTTCCGACGGATTTTCCGACGGCATATAAATCCTACGGATTTTCTGACAAAAATTTCAACGGATTTTGTGACAGATTTCCGACGGAATGACCTACATGATTTTCCGACGGATTTTCCGACGGAATTCCTACATTTTAAATTCCGACAGATTTTCCGACGGAACTTACCTACATGATTTTCCGACGGATTTTCCGACGGATATACCTACATATTTTGACAATTTCCGACAGATTTTCCGACGGAACTTACCTACATGATTTTCCGACGGATTTTCCGACGGCATATCTTCAGAAATTCATTGAAAATTTCCGACAGAATCCATTCTGTCGGAAATTTGCCCTTTTCTAGTAGTGATTGTGGCGGTGGGTGGTAGTGTCCTGGAGGTTTTTGCATATCTCGTAGTAATGTGTTTGTAAGTGATCGATATATTGTGAATGAGTTGAATTCAACCGAATGTGGTTAGATATGAGATATGAAATTGAAGCAAAGAGATCGACTTTTTGATATTTAAGGTATACCCCTTTAGTTGAGCGGTTTATGGTTATCTTTTTAATCAATACTGATATTAATTATTACTATACTAAAATATCATGTGGATATATATACATATAGTCCATATATTCATTGATAGGTGACTAAGTGTGTATGTTTTTATTATATGCACATAAATTTCATTTCGCACCGGAAAATATTCTAGGAGAAGTTCGAATCCGTTCCGTTCGGATATTGATCGGTCTTGGTGTACATAGAAAGAGATACGTGTTCCAAGTTAATTATACGATCATACCATCATATGTGTCATCTACATCCACGTACGTTATTCGATTCCATATCGATCTATTTCCGAAATTCTTTACCAAATAAGTTCCTTTAATTTGTGTAGAAATTCAGCCGTGTAGTATGGAATATGGAATGATGCCATGGTGAAATAACTTTTACCGGTGTACTGGTGTAGTTTACGCATCAAGTTTTTTTTATCAAAATTTAGAGTGGTCTTATACTCATATTATTCTTACGCGTTTGCAGGGCTTTATTGGTTGTTGACAAACTAGAGGCACCCACTGTTTCACCTCCTAGCAATCCGGACGCTGTAATTATTAATGTTCTCTCTTACATTTACTGTGTTAAGCTAACTCTATTTACAAATCTATATAGTTCATGTTCCTTTTTACAGTTATTATTTCATGCTCACAATATTTAATTTGTTTTATTCATTTTTTTTTGGTAATTGACTAACCATAGCTTTAGGAAGTTACGGACCGGATGACATCGATTTCAATGGATGTCAAATTAATATATCTATTGCTGCCGATGAGTTGTTATTTTATTTATTTTAGTTCATTAGATCAAATTGACATTGCATCCTACCCATATAAATTCATCCTTTTAAATCGGGTAGATTGTTACAAGCTTAAAGAGAACGTGGATAAAAGAAAAGAGGTATATTAACTATCCATTTTTAGTGGATACTCAGTTATATATTAAACCCATGTGTCATTTTTATCGGATAGTTAGTTATTACTAATATTTTTAAGCCCCATAGTTGTCGTAGATAGTCATTTATGTATGTATATTTACACGACCATTTTTATTCATATATTCCACTACATATTCCATTTTTCTTTATTATAAAAAAAAGACGCATTCAAAGTATAATTATAAATTATATATAGACATATTATAACTTGCACTAACAATAGAGCGGGGGACAAGATAGATGATGTGAAGTTTGAAGATAATAACGCTTTTGCTCTATGAGATTATGTGGATCTTGGTGAAGATAATCTTAATCAAATAAGTTATATGTGTAAACAACTTTTTATAATTTTACATTTACACAAAGTATGAACGTAATTTTTTTTTTTTTTTTTTTTTTTTTTTTTTTTTTTTTTTTTTTTTTTTTTTTTTTTTTTTTTTTTTTTTTTTTTTTTTTTTTTTTTTTTTTTTTTTTTTTTTTTTTTTTTTTTTTTTTTTTTTTTTTTTTTTTTTTTTTTTTTTTTTTTTTTTTTTTTTTTTTTTTTTTTTTTTTTTTTTTTTTTTTTTTTTTTTTTTTTTTTTTTTTTTTTTTTTTTTTTTTTTTTTTTTTTTTTTTTTTTTTTTTTTTTTTTTTTTTTTTTTTTTTTTTTTTTTTTTTTTTTTTTTTTTTTTTTTTTTTTTTTTTTTTTTTTTTTTTTTTTTTTTTTTTTTTTTTTTTTTTTTTTTTTTTTTTTTTTTTTTTTTTTTTTTTTTTTTTTTTTTTTTTTTTTTTTTTTTTTTTTTTTTTTTTTTTTTTTTTTTTTTTTTTTTTTTTTTTTTTTTTTTTTTTTTTTTTTTTTTTTTTTTTTTTTTTTTTTTTTTTTTTTTTTTTTTTTTTTTTTTTTTTTTTTTTTTTTTTTTTTTTTTTTTTTTTTTTTTTTTTTTTTTTTTTTTTTTTTTTTTTTTTTTTTTTTTTTTTTTTTTTTTTTTTTTTTTTTTTTTTTTTTTTTTTTTTTTTTTTTTTTTTTTTTTTTTTTTTTTTTTTTTTTTTTTTTTTTTTTTTTTTTTTTTTTTTTTTTTTTTTTTTTTTTTTTTTTTTTTTTTTTTTTTTTTTTTTTTTTTTTTTTTTTTTTTTTTTTTTTTTTTTTTTTTTTTTTTTTTTTTTTTTTTTTTTTTTTTTTTTTTTTTTTTTTTTTTTTTTTTTTTTTTTTTTTTTTTTTTTTTTTTTTTTTTTTTTTTTTTTTTTTTTTTTTTTTTTTTTTTTTTTTTTTTTTTTTTTTTTTTTTTTTTTTTTTTTTTTTTTTTTTTTTTTTTTTTTTTTTTTTTTTTTTTTTTTTTTTTTTTTTTTTTTTTTTTTTTTTTTTTTTTTTTTTTTTTTTTTTTTTTTTTTTTTTTTTTTTTTTTTTTTTTTTTTTTTTTTTTTTTTTTTTTTTTTTTTTTTTTTTTTTTTTTTTTTTTTTTTTTTTTTTTTTTTTTTTTTTTTTTTTTTTTTTTTTTTTTTTTTTTTTTTTTTTTTTTTTTTTTTTTTTTTTTTTTTTTTTTTTTTTTTTTTTTTTTTTTTTTTTTTTTTTTTTTTTTTTTTTTTTTTTTTTTTTTTTTTTTTTTTTTTTTTTTTTTTTTTTTTTTTTTTTTTTTTTTTTTTTTTTTTTTTTTTTTTTTTTTTTTTTTTTTTTTTTTTTTTTTTTTTTTTTTTTTTTTTTTTTTTTTTTTTTTTTTTTTTTTTTTTTTTTTTTTTTTTTTTTTTTTTTTTTTTTTTTTTTTTTTTTTTTTTTTTTTTTTTTTTTTTTTTTTTTTTTTTTTTTTTTTTTTTTTTTTTTTTTTTTTTTTTTTTTTTTTTTTTTTTTTTTTTTTTTTTTTTTTTTTTTTTTTTTTTTTTTTTTTTTTTTTTTTATGAAATACTTGATATTCAAGTGAAACCCGAGCTACGCACGGGTATTTTTCTAGTTTGTATATGGGAACGGTTTGTTTTGTTGTAGTTAATAGTGTTTGGTTTAAATAATTGTTCAGAAAGTAAGCAAAACCGGTGTTTTCATCACCGGCTTAATTAATGGGGGATGGTTTGTTTTCATCACCTGTATTTAATTAATGGGGATGGTTTAAATTTGAAGTCCGGTAATGGTAATGCCGACCTTTGATGAGTTGGCATACAGATAATAGAAGTCCGGTAATGTAAACACCGTGCTTCCTAGATTTGCAAAAAAATTTAGAAAACATACTAAAAACACCAATACGGTTGGAAATATCACCATCCGTACAAATTTTTCTTTGTATACTACATTTTTTTTTGAAAGGCATGTATATATAATTTCGCTATTCTATATACATCAATATTTTCAAGAAAAGTCATGTAATTTCTAAATTCCATGTGCTATTGGGTTTCTTTTGCTGAAATGTGTCTGTATAGATTGTATTGTTGCTTGGAAAAATATATGATTAATATTGTGTCTTATGGTGATAATGTTGACTTGTTTACCAACATTGGGAATGATCATCAATGTCACAACCAATATGATATTCGTATCCAGCAAGTTTGTGGTATAAACATATAGTTTGTACTCAGCTTCTCGAGATTTGGAATTGAAATTTCAAAGTAACATAAGCTTTCTAATATATAGTACCAATTCTTCAAGCATTCTACATACAGCTCCAAAAAAACATTTCCAGCGATTCCATTGTACTTGAAATTTCAATTATCTCACCCCATTAAGCTCTAGTATCATAAGTGGCTTTAACTCAAAAAAGTTTGGCAAAAGCTTATGACTTAAAGATAAGAACAATTTTAAAACTTCTAATGATATAGATTTCACTAAGCAGCTAGGCAACTGGATATCTTCATTGTCCTTGTCCTTAGCAGGAAAGTTCAAGTAAATGACTTTTACATTTTTCATCAAAGGCAGCATGAATCCAACGCTTAATGGTAGACATGATGTAATAATCAGAACATGATAAACGGAAAGTGTCAAAGTCCTTAAATTCTTCTTATGGAACCTCTCGTTGTTTCTCATGTTCTGATATTTTACAGCATGAACATTATTGGGTGTCGGAGTCACGTCGCTTTGCTGAAAAAATGTGAAAGCTACTCACTTGAACTTTTTCTGATTAGAGACAAGGAGTGTGAGGATGTCAAGTTGCCTGATTGCTTAGTAAAATTCGAATCATTAGAGGTTTTAAGATTTTTCTTATATTTAAGTCCTTTGATTTTGTCAATCTTTTTTTTAGTTAAAGCCTTTAACTTAAAGGCATCTAGGGTACTAGAGCTCAATGTGGTGAAGTTTAAGTACAATGAAGCTGCTTCCATGTTTTTTAAAAGTTGTAAATTTCTTAGAGTGTTGCTCTTGATAGAGTGTGTATCAGGAACCTTACACTATTTTGAAGTTTCATTTCAGGCGGCTTACAATTGATAACAGTAAAATTGCTGAGAATGGGTGAACAATTTCTAAACAGAAATATGATAGATCTATGATTCTCAAACCACACATAATCCAATCTCAATTAGATTAAGAAACTTACATAGATTACTCTCGCTATTCGATCGTAATCCACTCAACTTATTGTTGAATGTTCTATTACAATTTTAGAATAATAAAACTACTTATTATTACAATTTTTCTGAATCATCAAAATAATCAAAAAGAGAGAATATAAGAGAGGTTTTTTTTTTTTCTTCAATAATTCGACACTGGAATTTAGGGTATATTTCAGTATATATACTCTAACATCTTTCGAGCTTTGTCAGCCTAAGTCCCTCCTTCTTTATCTTCTTCTTTTAGACACAAGCAGCCCTTAAACTCTTCTTTCTTACACTTCTAGTCCTGCAAATAATCTCATCCAATAATAAGAACATAGAATAAGATTATAAATTTAACACCCTCCCTTAATCTTATTCCCTTTTAAAAATATCAACCATCTTCATTTTTTTACAAAGATTATAATGAGATAATGTATCCAATCCTTTAGTGAAGATATCTGCAATTTGTTCTGCAGAATCTATCTTGACAGTTTTAATAACCCCAGCTAAAATTTTCTCTCTTACAAAATGCAAGTCAATTTCAAGATGTTTTGTTCTTTCATGAAATACAGGATTGGCAGCTATCTTAATAGCTGATTTATTATCACAAAACATGTTAACAGGAAGAATAGAGATAATGCCTAAATCCTGCAAAATTTTAACAATCCAAATAATTTCACAAGTAACCTCTGCCTTAAGATTGTAATGAGATAATGTATCCAACCCTTTAGTGAAGATATCTGCAATTTGTTCTGCAGAATCTATCTTGACAGTTTTAATAACCCCAGCTAAAATTTTCTCTCTTACAAAATGCAAGTCAATTTCAAGATGTTTTGTTCTTTCATGAAATACAGGATTGGCAGCTATCTTAATAGCTGATTTATTATCACAAAACATGTTAACAGGAAGAATAGAGATAATGCCTAAATCCTGCAAAATTTTAACAATCCAAATAATTTCACAAGTAACCTCTGCCATTGCTCTATATTCAGATTCTGTTGAGGATTTAGATATAGTGTTTTGTTTTTTACTTCTCCAGGATACAAGAGACCCACAGAAAAATACACAAAAACCAGTGACAGATCTTCTATTAGTAATGCATTTGGCCCAATCTGCATCAACAAAGGCTTCAAGAGAGAGAGAATTGGTTTTAGAAATAAGAATTCCTTTACCTGGAGCATTCTTTAAGTACCTAAGTACTCTTAAAGCAATAGCAAGATGAGACTTGAGAGACTTGTGCATAAATTGACTCAAGCAATGTATAGTATAAGATATATCAGGTCTAGTGTGAGTCAAATATATCAATCTGCCAATTAGTCTCTGGTATTCAGTTATGTTCACCAAAACAGGATCATGCTCAGTTGCAATAGAAGAAATGCACACATTAGGATCCAAAGGAACCTTGACAGGTTTACTAGCAAGAAGACCAAAATCAGTCAAGATATCAAGACAATATTTTCTCTGATTTAAACACAAGCCATTATCAGTCTCAAGTACTTCAATACCCAAAAAATACTTAAGTTTACCAAGATCCTTAATCTGAAACTTGCTTTGCAAATAAGTTTTGAACTTATTAATTTCAAAATCATTGTTACCAGTGATGATTATATCATCCACATACACAAGTAAAGCAATAAATACATCTTTATCAGTTTTAGTAAACAAAGAATAGTCACTTTTGCTTTGTATAAAGCCATGATCACAAAGTGCAGTAGTAAGTTTAGCATTCCATTGCCTAGGAGCTTGTTTAAGACCATATAAAGATTTATTCAATTTGCATACTCTTTTATCATCTTTGTCAAAGAAACCTTCAGGAAGATCCATATAAACAGTTTCATCTAAATCACCATATAAAAAAGCATTGTTTATATCAAGTTGATATAGAACCCAATCCTTCTGAACAGCTAAAGAAATAAGACATCTAACAGTTACAATTTTCACAACAGGTGAAAAAGTCTCTTCAAAATCAATGCCAGCCCTTTGGCTATAACCTTTTGCCACTAACCTAGCCTTATATCTTTCAATTTCACCATTAGATTTATACTTAATCTTATAAACCCATTTACAGCCTATAGGTTTTCTGTCAGAAGGTAATTCAGTAAGTTCCCAAGTATTATTCCTATACAATGCTTCCATTTCACTACTCATAGCATCAATCCAATGTTTATCTTTACAAGCATGCATATAAGACTGAGGTTCAATGCTCTTGTTTAATTCAGAAACAAAACAGAAACAATCAGTTTTAAGACAAGCATAGTTAACATATTTCTCAAGACCATATTTGACTTTGCTATTAACAACATAGTCATTATACTTGATAGGCATAACAGAAGTTCTATCAGATCTTCTTAAATTCAAATCATTGTGAACAATTTGAGCAGGAGCATTATCATCTTGATTATCTAAAACAATGTCATTATTAATAAAATCTGGATCATTATCATTTTGGTTTTCAACCAGATTACCACCAACATTATTATTGACTTCCATGTCAATATTACCCTCAGCATTATCATTATTATCATCAAGTGTTGCTGTAGTGTCACTCTCACTAGTAGAATTCATATGAAGACTGCCAGAGTGAGAAGAACTACTGCCATCACTATGCAGGCTCCCATCTCTCTCTTCATCATTGGGTATGTTAGGGTAATCATAGTTGTCAAAAAAGTTTAATTGGTTTATATCAGTGTTTAAAGAATCAGAGTTTTGAACAAAAGAATTAGAAATTTGTTTTAAAGGAAACTCATTTTCAAAAAACTTGACATCTCTAGAAAAAAATATATTATTATTTTCAATGCATAGAAGCTTATATCCCTTTTTTATATTAGAATACCCTAACAAGACACATTTTAAAGATCTATGAGAAAATTTATCATTATTATTTAAAATTTTTGAAAAACATAAGCAACCAAAAGCTCTTAAATGAGAGAGATTAGGAGAAAAACCATATATCATTTCAAAAGGTGATTTTCCATCAAGCACAGAGGAAGGTAATCTGTTGATCAAATAGGTAGCAGTTAATATGCATTCAGTCCACAAATTAAGAGGTATTCCCCCTTGAAATAATAAAGACCTAGCAACATTCAATAAGTGTCTGTGCTTTCTTTCTACAATACCATTTTGCTGTGGTGAATAAACTGAAGTAGTTTGGTGTATTATTCCATTTGTTTCAACAAATTTAGTAAAAGCATTGTTAATAAACTCAGTACCATTGTCTGACCTAAAAACCTTAACAGTTTTACCAAACTGATTCTTAAGAAGATTATAAAATACTTCAACATTTTCTAAAACTTCTGACTTAGTTTTCATAAGATAAACCCAAACTGCTCTAGAATAATCATCCACAATGGTCAAAAAATATCTATATCCCCCCCTGCTTGTGATTCTATAAGGACCCCAAACATCTAAATGAACAAGTTGACCTATTTCAATAGACTTATGATCATTTAGAGGAAAAGGATCTCTAACTTGTTTGGCTTTATGACAAATATCACAAGCATGATCAGAACCTTTTTTATATTGAAGAACTGAATGTAATTTTTGAAGAACAATATCTGCAGGGTGTCCTAACCTATTATGCCAAACAATTTTAGACACATTGCAAGAAAGCACACAATTACCTTCAACAGTTTCATCAAGATAATATAAACCTTCACTCTGTCTACCAGTCCCTAGAACTTTCATAACTTTCAAATCCTGACACATCACATAGCACTTAGAAACATCAAAAGCAACAATTAGACCACTGTCTTTAGCAATTTTATGCACAGATAACAAACTAACACAGTATTCAGGAACAACCAGCACATCAAAAAGAGTTAAATATGTAACACCCCAAGCCGAGGCTCGAAATAGTACGGAAATCATATAGCACAAGGTGGAATTACGATAGAACAAGAACTAAATGCATTTAAAGATTCAGTGAATCCATTACAAGGACGAAACAAGAACCAAAATGCAAAAGGAGCAATAACCATCAAAGTTTACAAAGGAGCATCGGGAGATGGCAATTAATCCTAAGTATAATGCAAGAGAAGGCCAATGAATCCTTGATCCATAAAGTCCAAAGCCTGGGTTTAACAGCATGCAACAATCAAACTCCACGTCCAGGGATAACCTGATTACCTGAAAAGTGTACTAAGCATAGTCAACACAAGGTTGGTGAGTTCGTAGTAATGGTCCACAAGGAACCATAGACACAAATCGTAAAGTACGAGTGGAGGCTAAACATGACTTACAGTGAGCCTCCAAGAAACACAATAATGTCCAACACCAAGGTTACACAAGTACAAAAAGCGTGTAATAAGAAATGCATAAATGATATGAGTATCAATGCAATGCCATATGCGTAAGTAAGCCAAATGCCTATCTTATGCGTGATCTCCGATCACCTATGCAACGATACTCGCTTGTCATCACCATGAACAAAGCGGCATCTCAAAAACATCGAGATATATATGTCTATATACTCGGGGTCAAGATCTACATCCAAAATGGGTGCATACATCTATACACCAGGATGTCGGCAATCCCCTGCCGAGGCTCATCAGCAATGTATGCAATGCTTACAATCAATTGTAAATGCATCAATCATAAACCAACAATCAACATATAATGAACCTGAGCCAACAATCAATATTCGTCAAACATAAGCCAACGATCAATATTCGACAAACATAAGCAACTAACCACAATTTAAACCAACTATACGTACATACACTTAAGAGGATTCTACTTTCTTCGAGTCCCAGATGCTTATATATAGGGTCACCCGCAACCTTCCCACCACATCTAAAACCCAATGAAGGCATAACCGACTTCCATGTATGTACGTCTATCCTAATATAAATGAAATACTTAACCACCATAAACTAAGTCAAACAACGTGATGAACCGTCTCATCAATCAAACATTTAAACCAAATCCATCAATCAATCAACAACGTAAGTAAGCACGCAAGTTTACACTTTTCAGCCCGAATCTCAAGCGAGTAGGGAGATACGAAACTCACCTTGTCCGGCAAAGAAGCTAGTATAAGATTACAAACGAGTATTAGGATCCACACGTCCACAACCTATAATTATACATCATAATACCATAATGTCAACTCTACAATCATAAACAAGTTGGTTTAGCACAATTAAGTCAAGTCACAAACCCTAAACACCTTTACAACTTTAACGAGTAGGAACAAGACGCATTCGACTCGACCTTTTTAGAAATGAGAAGAGATTCATACAAAAAGAGTGTTACTACTAGAAACTAGACTCTCTTACGATTCCAACGATAGGTCATAAGACTTGTTTGGAGTTACGGATCAAAAGTTATTAACGTTTGAAAATCGACGCGCATATTTTCACAGAACCTATCCACTGCGCCGCAGTGAGCCAGAACCATGCTCACTGCGCTGCAGTGGCTAAGTCGAACCCAGACCAGAGCCTAGGCACTGCGCCGCAGTGGGCTAAGGCCATGCCACTGCGCCGCAGTGGCCTCTTTCTGCAGTCAGTACCTGCAGTTTATGCAGGAAACACGAACCAAAACCCCCAATTTCAACCTAAACCATACCAAAACGATTTGTAAAGACTTGTAACTTGTTTTGAAGCATAACTAAGCATCATTAACCATAAATACACATAATCCAAACCATAATTTCGACCAAAACATCAAAATCACTCTCAAATCCTTCAAACCCTAATTTAACCCAAATTTGACCTAAAACAAGATTTAAGCCGATTTAAGACTTGCAAACGCTCAAGATGACTAGAAATGCATAAACAAACATAAGTAGGTACAAATGAGATGAATTAGACTTACCAAAATTCCTCCTTGAGCTAGAACCCGAAATTAGGTCAAAATGGGTAAAAATGCTTGCACTTGACTTTTTATTCTTCAATATGATGATAATGAGATGAAAGTGACTATGATTCTAATGTTATTTCAGTTCTAACACTAAATCGATGCAAGAATAGATGAAGAATGGAGATGGCTCTTTTACTTGAGAGAAGATGGAAGTAGATAGATAGATAGAAAGTGAATGGTAAAGGGGGGATAAGGGAGGGGAAATGGGTCAAGGCTGATGGGTCGTGGATGACCCACGGGCCGACCCGTTTCTCCTCTCAAGCCAAAACACTAACATTAACACAATTAAATGCCGATTAAACACACCATCGACCCGAGTAACATACCATATAGTCATATAATCACAAAATGGACCCAATTAATTCATTCAACAAAATTGTTAGTCAAATTACACGTAAAGTCAACGGGTCAAAATTCACGGATGTTACAAAATAACTTGTAATTCTCAAATTACCAATTTTCTGAATATAAGCAAAAGTACCATTAGGATGTCCTACTCTAATTTTAAGATTAGAAACATCAATAACAT
>CM067174.1:28518866-28528866 GCA_034093135.1 Erigeron breviscapus
TGCTTGAGTCCAGATTCGCGTAGGGTCCCTCCTGGTGACTTTTGGTGTCGTATTCTAGTATTGGGAATCTAAGTTCTTATTAAAAACAAATGGGTGTGGACCGACTTATAACCAAATATGTATATGGAAATACATATATATATATATATATAAGGAATATTTGTAGCAATATGAGGAAAAAAAATGTAAATAAATATACATATATATATATATATATATATATATATATATATATATTTTCGAGCGGAGTTCGATATATATATATATATATATATATATATATATATATATATATATATATATATATATATATATATATATATATATATATATATATATATATATATATATATATATATATATATATATATATATATATATATATATATATATATATATATATATATATATATATATATATATATATATATATATATATATATATATATATATATATATATATATATATATATATATATATATATATATATATATATATATATATATATATATATATATATATATATATATATATATATATATATATATATATATATATATATATATATATATATATATATATATATATATATATATATATATATATATATATATATATATATATATATATATATATATATATATATATATATATATATATATATATATATATATATATATATATATATATATATATATATATATATATATATATATATATATATATATATATATATATATATATATATGTACTTTTCTTCTCAACAATAATATGCCACTACCGTATTATTTGATTCTGGGGCCGATTTTAGTCTTGTCTCCAATGATTTCATACCGTTGATTGATGCTAGCCTTAGTCCTTTGTCGTATTACTTTGAACTTGAAATGGTAAATGGCGGGTTAACAAAAATTGATCAAGTTGTTCGTGATTGTACCTTAGAGTTATGTGACTACCCATTCCTTATAGATTTGGTTCCTTTCGATATCGGTAGTTTTGATGTGATAGTGGGTATGGATTGGATGTCGGCAATGAATGCGGTTATAGATTGTGGTAGTAAAGTTGTGAGAATTCCGTTAGATAATGGTGAAGAGCTAGTGATTCAAGGCGAGACAACCGAGCCGTGGGAAGGAAAAATTTATAACGTTAATGTCACAAAAATTGAACTAAAAGCCGTACCTGTGGTTAATAGATTCATGGATGTATTCCCGGATGACCTACCGGGTTTGCCCCCATCCCGTGAACTTGATTTTTGTATTGATCTTGTCCCAAATGCTTCTCCCGTGGCCAAAGCACCCTATCGCCTAGCCATCACCGAAATGCAAGAGTTGGCCACCCAACTCAAGGAACTTCAAGAAAAGGGTTTTATCCGCCCTAGTCAATCACCGTGGGGTGCACCGGTCTTATTTGTCAAAAATAAAGACGGTTCTTTCCGTATGTGTATCGATTATCGTGAACTAAACAAACTCACGGTGAAAAACCGTTACCCTCTTCCAAGAATTGACGACTTATTTGATCAACTCCAAGGTGCTCGTTTCTTTTCTAAGATTGATTTGCGGTCGGGTTACCACCAATTACGTGTCCATGAAGATGATATCCACAAAACGGCCTTTCGTACACGTTATGGGCATTTTGAATTCACGGTTATGCCTTTTGGGTTGACTAATGCACCGGCGGTGTTCATGGATTTGATGAACCGGGTGTGTTCGCCCTACTTGGATGAGTTTGTCATTGTTTTCATTGATGACATCCTTATCTATTCCAAGACTAAAGAAGATCACGCCGAACATTTGAAGAAAGTCTTAGAGTTGCTTTGGGAGAAGAAATTGTATGCCAAGTTCTCCAAGTGTGAATTTTGGCTTGAAGAGGTCCACTTTCTTGGTCATGTGGTGAGCAAAAAAGGAATTCATGTGGACCCAAGTAAGATTGAGGCGGTGAAGAATTGGAGACGACCCGAGACGCCAACCGAGATTCGCCAATTTCTTGGTTTGGCGGGTTATTATAGACAATTCATAGAGATTTTTTCTAAGATTGCCCAACCTTTGACACTGTTGACCCAACGGGAAAGAAAGTTCGATTGGGGTGAAAAACAAGAACAAGCATTCCAATTATTGAACGACAAGCTGTGTGATGCACCCATTTTAAGCTTGCCCGACGGAGCCGATGATTTTGTTGTATATTGCGATGCGTCCGGGCAAGGATTGGGTTGTGTCTTAATGCAACGGGGTAAGGTGATTGCATATGCATCTAGGCAATTGAAGGTGCATGAGAAGAATTACCCGACACATGACTTGGAACTGGGAGCGATCGCATTTGCTTTGAAATGTTGAAGGCATTACTTATATGGCACCAAGAGTGTGATTTATACCGATCACAAGAGCTTTCAACATATTTTTGACCAAAGTGAATTGAATATGAGGCAACGAAGATGGCTTGAACTCTTTAGTGATTATGATTGTGTTATCCGGTATCACTCGGGTAAAGCAAACGTTGTAGCCGATGCTTTGAGCCGGAAAGAACGTATAAAGCCAAGACGAATTAAAGCCATGAGCCTCGTTGTGATAAGGAGTGTTCGTGACTCTATTATTGAAGCACAAAGGTTAGCGACTAGGCCGGAAAATTTCATCAATGAAGCGTTACACGACTTGGAAGAACAATTCGATAGAAAGAATGATGACGGGTTATACTTTGTTGAACGATTGTGGATTCCCGTTCTTGGCGGGTGGCGATTGAAATTGATGAATGAAGCCCATAAGTCGGCCTACTCGGTTCATCCGGGTTCCGACAAGATGTATTTTGGCTTGAGAGACTTGTATTGGTGGCCAGGAATGAAGAAAGACATTGCTAGATACGTTAGTGAATGCATCACGTGTTTGCAAGTAAAAGCCGACCACAAGAAACCGCCCGGTTTGCTAGTTCAACCGGCGACACCGAAGTGGAAATGGGAAGATATTGCCATGGACTTCATCACGAAGTTACCTAGAACGAGTAGTGGTCGGGACACCATTTGGGTGATAATTGACCGGTTGACTAAGTCGGCTCACTTCTTAGCCATCCGAGAAGATGATAAATTTGACACCATGGCACGCTTGTACATCAAAGAGGTGATATCCAAACATGGAGTGCCGATTTCCATCTTAACCGATCGGGATGCCCGATTTACTTCAAAGTTTTGGAAGGCGTTCCAAAAAGCAATGGGTACTCAACTTAACATGAGTACGGCGTTCCATCCTCAAACCGATGGTCAAAGTGAAAGGACGATTCAAACGCTTGAAGATATGTTACGAGCTTGTGCCATCGATTTTGGTGGCAATTGGGATGTACATTTACCGCTAGTCGAATTCTCCTATAATAATAGCTACCATGCTAGCATTCAAATGGCGCCGTTTAGAGCTTTATATGGGAGAGATTGTAGGTCACCTTTAGCTTGGGCGGAAGTTGGTGAAAGCCAACTCATCGGGCCCGAAATTGTCATTGAAATAACTAAAGTGATCTCAGAAATTAAAGAAAAATTAAGAGTAGCTCGGGAAAGACAATTGAAGTATGCAAACGTGAGACGACGACCCCTTGAGTTTGAAGTCAGTGATTATGTGTTGCTTAAAGTGTCCCCGTAGAAAGGCGTGGTTCGATTTGTGAAACGTGGCAAGTTGGGCCCGAGATATATTGGCCCATTTAAGATCCTTGAACGAATTGGCCCGGTGGCGTATCGATTGGAACTTCCTCAAAATTTGAGTGGAGTTCATAATGTTTTCCATATTTGTAACCTCCGAAAGTGTTTGGCCGACCCAACACTTCACGTACCTCTTGAAGAAATTCGTGTCGATAAAACGTTGAAATTTGTGGAAGAGCCGATAGAGATTCTAGACCGGCAAACTAGAAAGCTTAAGAATACCCGGTATACACTCGTTAAAGTAAGATGGCAAGCTAGACGTGGGCCCCAATTTACTTGGGAACGTGAGGACTCCATGAAAGCCAAGTATCCTTATTTATTCGACGAGTCTAGTTAGAATTAGAATTTCGGGACGAAATTCCTTTAACGGGTGAATGATGTAACATTCGTTATTTTTGACTTGTAATTAATGTAATTAAACGCAAATTAATTATGTTGACCCGTTGACTCGAACGTGTTGAAACGATTAATTATTCTAGCTAATTTAAATAAATCATTTATTTAATTATGAACTAGAAGCGTGTATTCATGCTAGACGAGGCTATGTGGTCGTATTAATCGGTTTTATGACGTAATATGACGTTTAATTAAACTAGAAAGGTAGTCGGGTGATCCGTGAACCACCATACTTGACCCAATCTTATCCCAAGACACCCAATCACCTCCCTCCACCCTTATCCATTCATTTTATTCCATCTCTTTCTCTCTCACCACATTCATTGCAAGAATATCCCCACTCTCTCACTAAGGTCTTACACCATTAAATGTTGTTCTAAGCTAGATTTGTATTAAATCATCATCTATATCATCATTTAATCCTCACATCGAAAGAACGAATCTTCAAGTGCAAGAAATTACCAATTTCGGGTCAAATTCGGAATTAGAGCTTTGGTGGAAGGTTTGGTAAGTAAACTTGCTCCAATATCATTAAATTGTGTTTGTTATCATGTGTTTAATTGAAACAAAGAGATTTTGGGTCAAAAGGTGAGTCAAAACCAAAATTAAGGTTTTTAATTATTAAATGGGTCAAAAACCAAATTTTCGGATTTAATTATGTTATGGATCGAATTCTAGTGTGGGTTACAAGTGAAAACATGTTTCTGGTCTCACCCAACCAATTCATGGTCAAATTTCGGGCTAAAGTCATTCAAATCAAAAATTAGGGTTCATCAGTATTAAAATTAGGCCAAAGACTCATTTTTAATTAAAATGACAATTATAGATCTGATGGGGGTTTGGAATTGTTAACATCCATCTAGACTACTGATGATATACCCTATACGGAGCTCTAGCTCCGTATCCGAAGCAGATACGCAGTCACCTTCGTACAGGTAAAATTACTTATACCCAGAACGGAGCTCGACCTCCGTCCAGTACAATTATCCCAGAGCTCCCGAGGTAATAAGTACCCAGCTCCAAGCTCAAATACATCAAGAAGATCGGGTATAGATACTTTCTATGATTATCCGATCTAAACATATCAAAAGTCCGAATATATCGAACACGTTTTGTAACAAGAAAAACACAAATCTCCTCAAAGAAGGAAATAAGATATTCACAAAGGAGAAAGAGATTTACCCTAATTCTCTTACCCTCCTCTCCAAGTTTCTACCCTCTATATAAAGAGGAAGACATCATACGACATCATCATCTTTTACCCTACAAAAGCACATCACCTACATACAATACCACGCCGACCTTCAAAGTCCGGCGATCATATAAACTATAGGCGTAAAGCGGTCACAGCCCTATTACCTTTAGGGAATCGCCTTCAAATCACCATAAATCCCCAAATTCTTCATTCATACCTCCGGGTGAGCCATAGTGCGATTATTTGATCAAACAAATTGGCGCCATCCGTGGGACACCACTAAAAAAAACGCAGAGAACCTCACCCACGATCATAATAATCAAAACCCATGGCTGACGGAGAATACTCCCCAAGGACACCTGGTTCCGGGGGATCCCGAATTCCCCCGGGAGGGTCAGATTTCCAAGAAGGGTTTTCTTTCGACACACCCGGTCAGAGCTATCGCCCACCTATTATTACAGCGGGTGGCCATAGTTCGACCTTGGGTGAAATGTCGAATACCCAAAGTGCCCTTGGGAGACCTGAAACCCAAAGCCAGAGCCAAGACAGGCCTGCGGTGACCCCCCTGGAGCGATACCCGAGCAGATCTGCACCACAGGATCGTGCTGCGGAAAGATCTGTTTTGGAAGAACGTGTACCGGGAGGAGCCGCACCACAGAATCGTGCTACAGAACGTCCTGTTCTGGAGGAACGTACATCGGATAGATCTGCGCCAGAACCAAGCAGATCCACGGCAACACTGCAAGGTCAAGGACTAGAAAGACCGGCGACACAGGGCCTGAATCTGTTCAGAGCTTCAACACCTCCGCGAGGACAGAATGCAGGAGGATTCACAATGAGCCCGCCCAACCAAGGACCAAACAGACCTGCAGTGACACCGCCCCGGAGCAGTAGCGGGTTCGTGCTGACACCTCTACAGAGGCAAAGCCCGGAGCAAATCAGGCCGAGCTTCACCTCCCTAAGTCAAAGAACACAGTTACCCCTGGGAGGTAACAACGGGGCATCGACGTCGGCAGAGCACGAAATAAACGACGCATATGTACAAGCTAACTACGACGCCATAAGCACAATTATGAACCGCCTAAGGGAGGCGGGTCAGATCCGCAATGTTACCAAAAATCTGGAAAATGAATACGATTCTGACTCAGTAGATGAGTATATCGAGGCGGAGCTCCCCCCAAGAAGAACAAATAGGGAAGCACCTCCTCAACAAGAAAGACGAACGCAAACAACCACGACTCCGGCAAGGACAACGGGGATACAGATAGGAGAAAGAGTAAATATAACTGCCCAAAGAGAAGAGGTACCTTCAGAACCACTTCAAGGGCGCCAAACCAGGGTTAACAGAGGTCCGGAAAATATTCTGGGACCTCGGCAAAACCAGGAAGGGCCAAGAGGAAACCAGCAAGGGTTCCAGCATACCAGAAGGAACGTGGTCCGCCCAGATTACGACTCTTACGAATGGGAAGATCCGGAACCGGTAGACTTGTCCCATCTGGTTAATACAGAGAGCCCATTCTCTATGACTATACAAAGTCACCCCCTACCAGCAAAAATGAAATACCCTCAACATTTGGGATACTACGACGGAAAAAGCGATCCAAATGAATTCCTGAAGAAGTTTATCGAAGCAGCTTTAATCCAGAGATGGGATATGCCGACCACATGCCAAGCATTTTCTTATTCATTAACGGATGATGCACCCAAAAATAGCATTGACACCTTCAAAACACTCAAAAACAAGTTGAGATCCCAGTTTAGCATGCAGAAAAAGCACAGGAAGACGCATATCACTGTGCATAACATTAAACAAAAAGAAGGTGAAAAGACAAGGGACTTCATTGTCAGATACACCAACGAGACACAGCAAGTGCGGGGATTGCCGGAGAGTCAAAGGATCTCAGGACTCATCCATGGGTTACGCACGATAGACCTCATTGAACATCTGAGCACCAACCTGCCCGAAAGTTACGATGGCTTGACGGGCAAAGCCCATATTTGGTTGGATGCCAGAGAAACTACGAATGCCGACTTCTCCTCAGGGAGAAAAAGGAAAGAATACGGAGGGAACGGAAGGTTCCCCCGGTATGGTCGGGACGATAATCAATGGGGAAATAAGGACAGAGATAGTGGGATAGACATCCTATCTAACCTCACCAAAACTCCGAAGCAAATTTTATTAACCGAACGGATCGCTTCAACTTTCCCGACCCCAACTAAGCTCATAACAAAGAAGAAAAACATGGACAAATACTGTGAGTACCACAGGGACCATGGACATGATACAAACAACTGCAGAAATTTGAGAAGAGCTATAGAAGAGGCTGTAGAATCAGGGAAGTTGGACCATCTCGTTAAGGGGATCCGTCAAGCAACAAGAGTAAAAAGCGAAGCAGATAAGACAGAAAAGGCACCACCGGCACAGATCCTCATGATACGCTCCGAGGTACACAGAGATTACCCACAGGAGCAGTATTACCAATTCTCGCCACTAGGAGATATAACCCCTTCCAATAAACCGATTGTCATCGAAGCTGATATTGCGGGAATCAAAATGAGGAACGTTCAAATAGACGGTGGAAGTGAGTGTGATATCCTCTATGAAAAATACTTCTCCAAATTACCAAGGAACATCAGAGAAAAGCTTCGAAAAGTAGAAAGGCCACTCATAGGATTCGCAGGGGAGCGAACATGGCCCATCGGAGAACTACGGGTAGAGGTAACAATTGGAAAATACCCGAACTGGAAAACGGAAAAAATCACGTTTCTGGTAATCACAGCAGACTCTGGAAACACTGCAATCCTTGGGAGAGAAGCAATGCGAAAGTTTGGAATCATAGCATCGACGATCCACTCGCAAATACAATTTCAAAGTGAAACAGGAATAACTACATTGTTATCCAGCCTACTCACTGAACGAAGGGTGCAGGGGAGCAGAGGAAGCTCATCAGATAACGAAGATAGAGAGCCCTCCATACACTCAGAAAAGAAAATGCAGCCCCCAGAAACACCAACGTTCAAACAGAGGACACACAAAAGGAACCAAGGAGCCAAGAAGTACAATAGATTCAGAGGCTCAGGGAGAAAGACGGAGTTCCATAAAGACCTCCGTCAAAAAGTGAACTCCCTAAAAAGACAGAAGGGATAAGCCTGATTAGCTACCGGATAAGTCCCATTAAAGAAAGCTAGCAGCTAGGCAACCTACTATGTAATGTCCTCCTGCCAATTATTTTGCAATAAAATAAAGCTTTCCACAAAACTTTTAAGATCGATCGAAATAATATTAAACGCGCGTAAATTTAAACATAAAGACTTCATGTAAATGTTCAAGGGGACGCCCATTAAGACATTCATGAAGCAATAAAAAGAGCCTCCCAAATAAAAAGGGAAAGGCCAAAAAACCACTCAAAGACGGACTCATTTATAAATGATGAAGTTAAGGGTAGGTTAATTTATTGCAGGTACTAAGATAATATATACAGAGGCCTCCCCCAACACGAAGGAAGGCCGATCAAGCATCTGTCAAAATTGTTCAACGGCACACAAGCCAACAACAACAAAAAAAAGATAGAGATTGTTTAAGGAACCATACAACCATTGTTTCAAACAGCTCACCAGCAAATATCAAATTTAATGATATCAGGAGAATCATGGAGCAACCTGTAGGAGATCAGACGGAGAGGCTTCAGGATCGGAGGCAAGCTTGCGAAGGTATGCAGAGTCAATATTGGCCAGATCGTCTAATGCAGAATCAAGACGAGCAGCTGTGTCTTCAGGGATAATGCGGCCCTCTAGATTCACAATACCTTCCTCAGCTAGAGCACGCATCAATCCCGCCTCTGCATCAACCCTGTTCTCATTACATACCTTCGACAGCAGCACAGCAACCTCAGGGCCATTCAGAAATGACTTGCACACACGGGGAATGACTTCAGCAATTAACCTGCCATACTTCCCGGATCTTTCCGCAAGTGCATCCTGTGCCTCCTTAACCAACGTGTCTTTCTCCCGGACTTGGTCAGTCAGAGCCTCCACCTCCTTCTCCCTTTCTGCAATAACCCTCTGCGCATCAGTCCGCACAGTGCTCAATTGGGATTGAAGGGCCCACAGTCCAACTCCAAATCAGCTACCTTCGCCTCCAGAGCATGCTTCTCCGCCATCAAGCCTTCATATTGCTCCTTCGTAGGCCCAGATTCCTCAGAGGCCTCCCGCAATCTTGCATCCAATGCACTGCCAATAATAGCACTGTAGAAGATTGAGCGGTTGAAGAAGGCAGACAGTTCTGGGACCTCCATGCTCATCAGTCCGTTAACCCATCCAGCAGGAGCAATGTTTTGCAAAGAGCGATGGCAGGAAGAAGCATCAAGAGCCTCCTCAAGAGGGTTGAAGGCTGCAGTAACAAAGGATGAAGGTTACACTCATCATGGCAAAGGAATAATGCAAAGGCAAAACAGCTAAATAAGGACTCACAAGATGACTGCAAAGGCACTTTCGCAGCTTTGGTCCTCCACTTCTTCGGTCGCGATCCACTGGTAGCTTTGGATGAACCCTTCCTCTTCCTCAGGCGGCTAGCTATAGTATTCTCCTGAGCTTCCTCTCCTTCCACTGCATCTTCGGCACCATCAGACACATCCATAACATCATGTTCTTCCATTTGTTCTCGAGTTGCAGGAATAGATGTCTCAGTCAGCACCTCAGCAGAGGCCCCCTCCTGCACCACTGATGATGGGGTCGATGGAGA